>CM029603.1:47765891-48365891 GCA_017311375.1 Mytilus coruscus | reverse complement strand
ACTAATGTTTATGAACCTGTTCATGCCATTTACAAAAACAGAGTCACGAAGAAGGAAATCAAAGTTTTGCGGTCACCATCACGAATTGGTTGATCCAACGATGTGTCTATGTTTCAACTCATGACGTTTTTCGTGGTCTTAGATTTTAAGGTACCATAATAGCAGTCTGATCAGTAATTTTACCGATAGTGACAATTTGACTGAGTGAGGATTTTCATGTCGAGTGATGCATGCATAGCAGGAGATAATTACTCTGTCGACGCATCGGGTCTCGCCCCTTTGGAATTTATATGATTTCCTAAGTATTTGTTTGCTACCTTGGCTTGTATCGAATCAATCGATTCGGACATCGGTAAACTGCTGTTGCCTAAATGTATGCGATATGAAGCAAAAGCTACCCTCTATGTTAATTATAATATAAATTTTATATACATTTAAACATTTAGTCGTTTTCATTTTCTTAATTGAAACTTTGTTATTTGATATTAATACTCATTGTTCCACTCAATCTTCATTTGTTATACTTTATGCACAATTTCGATTTCATTTTGACATGTTTATCTTATATTCTTACATTAACGTTTTAATCATGTTCTTCTAATTATGAATTTGATACCATGATTTTCATTGTAATATTCCTTTAACTGAGGGCGGAAGGACCTTTTTCGGGACGTCGGGATTGAGCCGTTTAATTCGCGGTAATTTGGGAATAGCCAGTTAAATCTTCGGGAATTCGGGATTTATTCATATCGGACACATTATTTCAGCGGGAATTCGGGATTAAATTTTACCAGGATTGATTTTTTTCATACCATTACCACTTAAAGCAAAAATTACCTACAAAACTACAATAGTGTTGAGATATCGGTACAATCTTCAGAGAAAGTGTAACAAAATTAAGTCATGGGCAACATATTACTATACTTAATTCAGAGTCGTCTTATTATACGGTCCCTGTGTGGAGTCAGTGTGTTTAGACATGGTCCCTTCTTTTCCAAAGCCAAATTTAAAGTGAGTATCTGTCGGGAAGGAAGACATTACGGCCTTGATATGAGTAGAAAAACGCGTTTGGAAAATGTGTTCGTTAGCGTACTGTTTGTCAGGAAATGCAGCATGTAAGTGTGGTACACTTCCACTTAATATGTACCAAGAGTCGGTCTGCAAAGCCATTAAAGTGATATTTGATCAAATATATGGCGATGATGATGAAATGACAGCGAGTCTGAAAACAAGACAGACAAGGAGATCTTATCAAGTATTTCTGACAATATGTATAAATCGAATACATCTTCAACAGAGCTTCAATTCATGGTTAATCGGAATGTGTCTAGATCAGGAAACACACAACGGACTTATTCATCCAGGCTCTTTCACTAAAACTAATTACTAAAAACTTTTATTGAATGTTAACGAATTTTTATTTGTTCTATTCCCGTATATTCTTGTACATTTTGTGGCTGATATACAATTCATTAACCCAACTCTGGCTTTGGTCAGCCTCTACAGTGCGTAGAGTGCTGCTCCTTTTCTCTACAAATATATATTTAAACGTTTATTTTACGAAAAGTAAAGAACAAAAGAAGGTATGATAATATGCAGGGTTTTCACAGGTACATAGAAAACAAAGTGAAAACCGGAACCGTATTGACCCTTATTTTATTGTCACGGCTATTTTTTAAATGTCTATGGTTATGTACGGCGATTTTAAATAGCATCCACTTTCAATTTCACGGGTATTCGGGATTGAATGATTATTTTCACGGGAATTCAGGATTTGGCATTTAATTTCTCGGGAATTCGGGATGAGACCCTCCTAACCCCTCATAGTTATACATGAGGTAAAGCATAGTAGCATTTCTATTTTTATTAGAATATTAATAAACAAATTATAAAATAAAGTTTCCATAACCATGATAACCTTCTTGAAAAACTTCTAAGGTAAGTTTTTAATGGTTATGCTTTATTACGGTATCAAAATTTAACAGTTATCAAATTCTAAACAAAATAATAATGTATGGCTTCTGAACATTACAGTTAAATCACGACCAAATGAAAAAAACAAGGAAAAGCATTTCTATTTCAAGGAAAATGAAACACTTTTATAATACTTATCGCATGTTGAATAAAGTTAAGTGCAAATGAATATTAGACAGTACTTTTAACTAGCTATAAAACCAGGTTCAGTTCACCATTTTCTTTAGAAAATGCCTGTACCAAAACAATTTGTTTTATTTTATAAAACCATTATATACACATTGGTTCACATAATGAAATAATAAAGCATAATATACAAAATAAATTGTGCACATGACAAGATAAGAATAGTACAATTACTATACAAGATCATTTATTTATTGCTAGTGAATTTATTACCTTTATAAATTTATTTTTGAATTGTTTCTATGTGTAGTTTGTTATAATGTACAAAAAATGATTACATTTACTTTGTTACGGTAAAATTTATCCAAAATTAGTTTTCGTGCGTCGTCTAAAACTCTACAATTCAAATAAATACCTGTACTAAGTCATGAATATGCCAGTTGTTTCCCTTTTGTTTTGTTTGTTGATATGGTCGAGCGTTTGATTTTGTACAAAGGAAAGTATTTCTATTCTAAGGAAAATGAATAATACGTATCACATGCTGAATGAAGTTAAGTGCATATATAAGACAGTAATTTAAAACACCAGCCCAGCTCTCGGTCCTGATACGATTGCAATGATACATTCTCATCAATTTGAAATTATAAAATTTTGTAATTTTACCAAATCTAGGACTGCAGCTCCTTGGGTAGTACCGTATTTTTTTTGGCAAAAAATTAAATCACAAAAATACTGAACTCCGAGGAAAATTCAAAACGGAAAGTCCCTAATCAAACGGCAAAATCAAAAGCAAAAAGACATCAAACGAATGGACAACAATTGATTCTGATGATCATCAAGACTTTATGTAGTTATTTGTTTAAAAAAAAAAAAAAAACGGGAGGCGAAAGTTTGTCAACGTTTGGCTTTGTGCGTATTTGTTACTGGTCACTTGTTTCTTGTCTGTCTGTATTTTGTAAATTTCTGGCATTGGTTATGTTTTGTAAAATTGCGTCTATTTTCTGTGTTCAAATTGATACATTCTCACTGCTTTTGTATGGCAATACGAATCGCTGTACTTGGTTTAATTGCAAAAATCTGAACTTTTGCTGATATAACATTTCTATGTAAATGACAGTATGCAACACAAAACCCAAAATAAAAAAAATAATATGTATATTGATGTAATATTACAACTTTCAATGAAAGACAATTCTGTTGATAGAATCACAATAACATAAAAAGTAAGTAGTACTAGTTGCAAAAAACGCCAAAAATACAAACCAAAAAATAAGAAGATTATATGAAACAAGACAATTCAATACAAAAGTTTGTTTTTTAATATGCAAATCCGAAAAAAAGGTAAAGATACGATCCAAGAACCACTCCCATGTGGAACCAACACTATCTTTAATCCATGTCACACACAATAATACGTGGCATGGACTAAAGGTAGTGTTGTTTCCACAGGGGAGGGGTTCTTGGGTCGTATCTTGATCTTTTTTTTCTAGGATTTGTATATTCAAAAACATACTTTTTTTATTTGTCTTGTTTTATATAATCTTCTTATTAGTGGTTTGTATAATATACGTTTATTGTAGATTTCATGTGTGTTAATATTGATTGGTTGTGTTGTCTTTGTGGTAATGAAATAGAAAATTATAGCCCCAGAGCTTTAGCTTCAAATAATTTGGGTTTTTATCGGGGTTATCCTATTTTCCGTTTTCAGGTAGTTCTGTTTCTTGCCGATCTGTGAATTGTTTTTTTACGCATTTGTAATGGTTTTTTTTTTCATTTATATAATTACCAATATCAATCTCTTGATCACCTGTCGTTAGATTAGATTTTTGCATTTCTTTTAGAAAAAGATGTTTTTCTACTTTAAAAGTAAAGATAAAACCAAAACCATGATGAATGGTATTATGCCAACATATAATCTTTTATAGTCTGCTTGATATTTGACTGAGCACTATAATGATGAAAAAATACTTCAAGCCTATTTGGTGTCTGCCATCTTGACATAATAGTAACATACGTTACTATCGCTCCAAGATGACAGACGCCGAAAACTGTAGCATACTTTTTTCATCATACACCCACTAATGTTCCATCATGTTCGTTATGATTTTTACAAGGATGCACAAAAATTTAATTTAAATTAATTTGTTATCAAATAAGCGAAAAGTATTACTTAATAGTAGTCGACAAAAGATATTGAAATAAAACTTAGATGACTTCTTTGACAAAGAACGAAGATGATTGTAAAGTATATCGCAGATGATAATACCTCATGATTTAAAACTTGGTAGCTGTCATCAGTTTCCCGTTTTAAAGTCATATATAAAGTCATCATAGATACCTGTTTTAAAAAAGTTCTACGCTAGACGCTCGTTTCAGTTTATCAGTCTATCAGTGACACAAGAATAAACAATGTTAAAAATTTTGCGAAAAAGTATGAGTACTTTCGACAAAAAATCAGTGAAAGGAAAATAATACGAGTGAGGGAAAACAAAGCAGTAGCGGATCTAGAGATGATTGGGTTCTACATGCGTATCATTACTATTTCCCTTATCTGATATGTTTATTTTGTCGGTCATACGTCTTTCAGATTATTTTTTTATTTCAGTTCTATAACTGTTCTCGATATTTGTTTGGATTCATATCAATATTGGTTGTATTACATTTGCTGTAATGGTAAGTAATGCTAACCCTCCCGGTACATAGAATTCCATTAATTCGTTATTTATTTGGTTACTGTATTTCAAAATTTTAGATAATATTGTGTTTCTTGTCTGTCTGTATTTTGTAAATTTCTGGCATTGGTTATGTTTTGTAAAATTTTTACTTATGTACATTACAACTTCTTGATATTCTGTTGATAGACAAGACTGCTACATGGACCATTGTACGACATATGTAGCAAATAACATATTCCTTGACGCAATATAGATCATTGAATGACATATATAGTGAATATCATATTCCTCGACATTGGAATATATGTCAAAATTATCATTCAATTGAAAACGTGTCGATAAAATCATTGTTACTTTCATCATAAGTTTTTCTGTACGTAACTTTACGGTACCATCATCATTTGTCAAAGTCATTTTCATTATTACCATTTCAAAAAGCCGTTTTGCTGCTTAACCATGTGACCTTAAACAATTAATGATTGGTATTATGCCAACATAGAATTAACTCTAGCATGCCTAGGGTTTGATTGGACACTATTTGAAAAGCAATATAACTAAAAAAGATTTCAAGCCTATAAAATCGTTTAAAAAAAAAAAAAAAAAAAAAAAAACAAACAGAAACAAAGACAAAGACAAAGACCATTGACATAAACTCGCTTTATTAATGACAAATTTTTGCGTCTATTGATCTATCTTATGTACAATAAATTATTCTTACTAGTTTTTATGTTTAATAAACATGTAGACCATTTATGTTTAAATCTGCATATAAAAATGATTTACGTTTAGATCGGCTTTATAAATCAAACAATCAATACAGGAAGTACTTGGACATTTTTGTGTACCATAACTTTGCATATATAAAACAAAACTTTTTCAACTTTAGCAGGTAAGAAAGTTAAAATTATGTCTACTCCATAGATTGGGTTATGGTTTTGTACTCATTAATTACACTTTAATTATCGATGCAATCCATAAAAGTACCAACTTTGCAATATATATTTAGAATTGTTCAGCAAATAGCCCACACCACTCTGCAGGTTCAGAACGGCCACTAACACCGATTTCAACAGTAGGTATCTTAAGTATTGGAAGTATTTTAATATATATGTTAGGTCCATCTGATTTTGTTCGGTGAATGATTTTTTTTTTATCAAATCAATAATTGCAGAAGGTTGGAGTTAACATGATTTAGTTTTTTTTTTTGGGGAGGGGGCAAATATAATTTCAGTGTCTAGATGACAAAATTCAACGGGGGATATTGTTGTATTGTATTAACAAAGTTAAATTGATATATATATATATATATATATATTAGTCAAATGCGTTTTGTTAAAATATACTTTTTCACTTTTTTGGTCTTTTGAAAAATGTTGTTTGTGCTGTATTTAGACCCTCTAACAAGAAATTTGTTTTGCATGCACACGTATAAAATTGCGGTTTTATCCAACACAATCATAGGTTTGAACGTTGTTTTCAATTTAGACTTGTATATATATATATATATATATATATATATATATATATATATATTAGCTAGGTTTAAACAAACATTTGACAAATTATTATAAATAAGAGACATAAGTTGTTGACCTTTGTTCCAAATTAATTTGGAAATTACAAACAAAGAGAATAAGCCGGCTGAAGTTGCGTTACCTACAACTTATCGAAACATTGCACGTCGACAGGAATTTTCAGGACAGATGACTATTTGGATGTCATAATCGAATACGACCATTTGAACATATCTCTTGTGAGTTGAGGCACAGACACAAAGTGTCGTTCAAACAATTTGTAATGGTGAATTTCAAACTTGTGTTATTTCGATTAAATTTTTATTTCTCAAAAAATTGTTGGGGGAGTTCTGTTTAAGGAGAAAATCACTATCAATAAAGTCCATATTATGTTCACGTGCACGTACAAACACGGAATGTGTCATTGAGATATATAAACTCAAAATGTCAAGGCAGATGGTATGTTGACAAGAAAATGTATAATGCATCGCCCGAATAAAATCGTTTCTTTTTCATTGTATGATAATGGTTGCTGCCTCCTATAATCCACGCCTCTTTCAATGATATAATTGATTGATTGTTGTTTGCTTAACATCAAGTGGAAAATATTTCATGCATGTTCGACTAAAAAGGTTACATACAACCGGAATTTAAATAATATTAATACTGACGGTTTGACACAAAATTTCACATACTCAACCGTTAAATTCATGTAAGCATTGGAAGTATAATGGCAGCTGATTATGATTAAAATTTGACGGAAAATAAATCTCATTAAATAATAACCTTACTTAACTAATAAAATAAGTATGTGATATAGGTCGGATAAAAGGATAAAATATTTCGCAAATCTGGACGTCTCATTATTTGTTTTATAACTGAAACTTCTATATTAAAAGAGTATAAATCATTGTATTATTTGTAATGATACATATCTTTTATTTTATGTTTTCAATAAACAATAGAAATAATTGGCCTTCGAAATTTGAAGAAAAGATAAATTTTGCAACATCTTTTAAAAAATGTATTCAAATTTCATGTAAATCCATATGTTTATACTCGATATCATTTTACATTCAATGAATTTTCTCAAACGTTTACATATGTTTTCATTTAACGAGGTCTTTAAGGGTACTTTTTTTGTTTCCAATGCATAATTTTGCAAGAAACGATAAAATTTTACTAATAAAGTTATGTTTATAAATAGGTTTTTATTGTAAATCATTTTGTAGGAACTGATTTAATCATAATGATGAATAACCTGTGTGCGTTCATTTTACTGATGTGTTCATGTTTTGTAAATATATCAGCTCAACTTCGTTGGCCACGTGAGTAGATATTTTGTTCCCTTTATATTCCGAATAGAATGTTTCGCATGAGTAACCTAATATATATTGAACAATTTTTCACGAGACAGAAAAAGTGGCTTTATCATACCTCTTCGTATCGTTTTGTTCAAGATGACAACTTACTATGAATGACAGGGGTATGCCATCAACATCAACCAAACAACATCAAAGCCAGCAAAACAGTAAACAATAAACAATATTTGATAACACATTTAATTCACCAAAGAATATTTGGCTCACAATCATAAAAAACAAGCCGCATGGGAGTACTGAGTCTGATGATATAGAAATCTTATACCCTAATACCAACCGCTTAACTTCCGAGTACATGTCACTAAACAACGTCATCAAAAGGGAAGGAAATAATGATTTTGAACAATTCTAATAAAAGTAAATTGATGTGTAGAATTTCAATACAAAAACGAAATTAATCTTTGGAATATGAACTTATAAGTTTGAAACATAACTAACTATTAGAAAATGTATGTGTCTATTCTGTATGTGCTTGTCCCAGTCAGGAGCCTGTAGTACAGTGGTTATCGTTGGTTCATGTCCGTCATATTTGTTTTTCGAACAGTGTTTTGTTACTTACTATCACTTGGTTTTAAGTCTGGTGGATAGTTGTCTCATTGGCAATCATACCACATCTCTTCATTTTTATAGATATCAAATATGGTTATGACTTCAATATCAGTATAAGCAAAAGAATATTCTTTGGAGTATGAAATTTCAACTGAGCAACATTAAAATCTATTATGAAATGCAGATCAAAGTTAATTGTCATTTTTAATGTAACTAACGTTCTGTATGCCAATAGGAGTTCCACAAGAGTTGGTGTAATGATGATTTCATTGTTTTGATATAAGCTAAAAAGTCTTATAATATAGGGTTAAACACATGTTTATCTAGAGATTATTGGTGTGATGTCGATTAATTCACAAACTGAATAAAAGTCTGAAGGATATTTGAATAATGTTTGTGAGTCAGCGGCCCAGTTTACATTTCAATAACCTCATGATAAAAAGTGTTTAATCATAATAATTCTCAACCAAATTATTTGTTATTTTTTTCTTTCAATTTCAACTTTGATCGAACCTCAGGTTCCATTCATATCTACCGCGCATTAATATATCACAGTGAAATCGACATATAAATATAAATAAGTTACGAAAGTAGATTGGGCAATGTGAGCTTTCAAAGAGTTAACCAAGGACAAACTTTCTTACATCTCTGCTGTTCCACAGATGTATCAATTGAATTGAATCTTAGGATGGTTAAAATAATGTTATTGGGATCAGTAGTATTTTAGATGCATTGTAAAATTTGTAGCATTACATTGTACCATTTAATTGCAGGTAAACAATTTGTTTTAACCGTAAGTGTATGCTAAGAACCCACTCATACGCCCCATGAAAAATTGTTGTACCTTATGCGCATGTAATTTTATATTGTTCTTCATCTAAAAAACACTAAAGCATTCAGATGTCGATTTGTTTGTCTACTAATCATCTTAAACAAATTTTCTAATTATTAAACTTATGATTTGCTGCTTTCAAACCACGGTCTTTTTTAATCATACTTATAATATTAAGTGAACTATTTTCAATAGTAATATAGATTACTTTTAAGATCCAATTAAGTCAGGTTATACTTCATATATCTATTGTTTTGCAGGTCCTTCAACACATGTTTATTCACAGTAAGACTAAACGTATGTCAGGCGAATAAATAAACTTTTAAGAAGGTCAAAACAAACAAGGACTCGCACCAGAAAAAAAAAACCAAAATCCGCAGAGGTCATCTTTGAAAGAAAACTACGATTATTCATATCACTGAAGACAAAATGGTTCTTACGCATATTGAAGGTTATTCAAAATACTGTAAAATAAAACGTGTATCTTAATCTTATTTAAAAACCCGAATATAAACTTTTTCAACTGATTTTTATAGTTTGTTCTTATGTTGTACTATTACACCACTGTCCCAGGTTAGGGAGAGGGTTGAGCGCTTACAAACATGTTTAACCCCGCCACATTCTTTATGTGCCTGTACCAAGTCAGGGGCCTGTAGTTCAGTGGTTGTCGTTGGTTCATATCTGTCATATTTGTTTTTCGTAAATAGTTTTTTTTAGAAATTAGGCCGATAGTTTTCTTAATTGAATTGTTTCATATTTTTTATGTCGGGGCCTTTTATAGCCGACCATACGGTATGGGTTTTTTCATTGTTGAAGGCCGTACGGTTGCATATAATTGCTTACATCCACTTCATTTGAACTTTGGTGGATAGTTGTCTCATTGGCAATCATACCACATCTCCTTATTTTTATATTTATGAGTTTAATATATATTTAAGCTTCATTACCAACATGTCCATCATATGTGAAATTTGTTTGCGGTGCAGATGGAAACTCATACCGTAATGCCTGCTTTGCAAGAAGAGCGTAAGTACAAATGTTTGTAAAAAACTGGTTCACTAATGACACACATCCATTAGATAAACATCCTCTATCTTGTTTTTTATGCCCCACCTGCGGTAGTAGAGGGGCATGATGTTTTTCGGTCTGTGCGTCTGCCTGTCCGTCCGTCCGTCCGTTCGTCCGTCTGTCCCGCTTCAGGTTAAAGTTATTGGTCAAGGTAGTTTTTGATGAAGTCCAATCAACTTGAAACTTAGTACTCATGTTCCCTATGATATGATATTTCTAATTTTATTGTCAAATTAGAGTTTTGACCACACTGAACATAAAAAATGATATGCGAGTGGGTCATCCGTGTACTATGGACACATTCTTGTTTCTCCATTTTTTGTTGTTTTCCCTGTTTCCTCATTTGAAATTAACCAGTTGTTCAGTATGAGTAACAAATAAGGATGGAGAGCACAAAGCTAGTTGGTCTTCATTCATTATTCTTCAAAAACTATACTTGATAAATGTTCTACAATAAATCTAATCGCGTTTAGTTTTCTGATTTCAAGAAGTACTATTTCAGTACGATGATTACCTTTAAAGAATGAAAACAACACGTTTTAAATGTCATGCGTCCGAAGCGCATTTCAGGATTTACCTTCACCAGGAACGCTCAAAGCCGAATATTTGAAAGCCAATGATGTAGAAGAACCGAAACAGTTGTAGATCTATATGACCGCAAAAGACCTAAAGAAATAGCCAAATCCATCTAAGGTCAACTTTTCCTTTAAGTTAGTCAATTAATTCGCTGTCAGGAACAGATACTTTGCAGACACAGAAAGAATATTCGTCGATGTTAGTTCGGAAACGAAACAGCACTCCAGCAAAAGTAGGAAAGGATAATTTGGAATATTTCACATAAAGAATGATTTTATCAACATGTTATCATTGCGTTATTTCTAAACAATGTTTCAGAAAGAATTTTATCTATAAATGCATTTTATTTCACATATGTTTTTTTTTTATTATTATGCTTACTTCAAATGTATTGCAATATCATACGTATTCTTGTATTTGTCTATTTCCCTTAGGATTTTCTCCTGTCCTTGATATCCTTTTTAGGATCAATATAAAGAAGGAGATGTTGTATGATTGCCAATGAGACAACTACCCACAAAAGCTCGAGGATGATAATAATGAATTATGTTTATCTACGAACCTGCTACGTTATGCAAACCTGTTTAGGGAGTCAATTATAGAACATATAGGAAGGAACTGGTTAATTGCACGATGAGCGTTAATCATGTCTTATTTTTTGAAGTATTATGGTAGTATATAAATTATAATAGATACCAGGCTAAAATTGTGTACGTCAGACGCACATTTTGACTACAAAAGACTCATCACTGACGATCGAATAAAAAAAAGTTAAAAAGACCAAATAAAGAAAGAAAGAAGTTGAAGAGCATTGCGGACCCGAAATTCCGAGAGATTTAGCCAAATACTGCTAAGGTAATCTATTCCTGGGGTAGAAAAATCCTATTATGTTTGCGCCTAGGTTGTCTCGTGGTAATGTTCTCGCCACAAGTGCGGGAGATCGTAGATTTGATCTTCAGCTGTTCAAACCAAAGACTCAAATTGGTACTTGCTGCTTAAGTCAGTCAGACACAAGTCAGTTGCCATGAGCATTATGTAGATCTGTGATATGTCTTATGGTCACTTGAAACTTGCCAGCTACCAAATTAAAAATTCTACTCAGCTTGTTGTTCTAGTATTCATATTTAATTACTGTGGTACCATTCTTAGTATGAACGAACCATATCCCGCAGTATGGAAATCAGTAATCTGTCAAATACTCAATCTATTAATAAATCAACCAATCAATCAAAGTTAGGATACGAATGACCCTTGAAACATCATAAGTTTTGATTATTTTCGTCGTTTTTCTATCTGGCCAGGTATTGTCTGTTTTTCCTCGCTTAATGATTTTTGATTGTCATGAATAGAATCGTTGAGAACCACATTGACAAATAAACAAAATCGTATTACAATGTAATTACATTTTAATGCAGTTGAAAGGTCTACTAATCTAACAAAAAAGAAAAATAGTAAATATTACCGCAAATACCCTAAAATAATTTGTTTGTTATTTATTTTTTTGTTCCTGTTCTGTTTTTTTTTGGTAATGTAAATGTTAGACTGACACTTAAGAAATCGTTAGACCTAATACAGAGAGCAACGTTCATCCGTAATTTTAAAAGGGATTCTAAATGATTAAGCTTTAGTTTTATAAATTTTTCTGTTTTTGTTTTGTATTTTGTAAAATTATATTTTGAAGTGTCTGTATTCTATCTATCAGTAGTTTTCTAGAAAACCTATGTTTTCTCATCAAACTTTCACATTCGTTTATGTATTAGACTATTACAATTTATAATCCTTGATTTTTTTTATATATTTGGTGTTGTTTTAAGGTTACAGATGATACAAATACAAATCAGCAACGGATATCAATCCTAGGCGCATTTTTAATTGTCACTAATTGAACAGGAACTGCTCACCCTTCAGGAGCTTCTGTGTTTGCCAATTGTTTTGCAAGGAGTTCGTGTTGCTATGCTCTGCAGTTTGTGTGTTATTTCTAGTGGTAATAATCTTGCTTATTCTTTGTCTTGAAAAAAACCTCGACTCTTATTTAATACATTTCAAACATTACATTTGTTCATGTACTTAGGTTAGATATTTACAATTGTCAATGGTTTATTGATTTGGTAAATACTGGGATAGAAGAAAGAAACCTACTAATCCGCCTTACAAGTATGACGTATAATCGTATTTTAACGGGAATAACATAACTGATGTAAATTTAGTAAAGCTGATTATTTTAGAGCAACCAATTTTATCCCGGTTTGTGTCCCCGACCTGTGTTTCTTTTTGTGTTGCCCAGTCATTCTTTTTCTCAGGAGTGTTTTATGGAATATTATATGACTGTTACCTTATTTTATTTTATTTTGGCCATGGTGATGGTCATATTCGATTTATTTTGATTGACCATTGACGTCTGATATCTTTTTGCTTTGCATTTATTCTTTATAATTTCAAAAGAGATATTGAGGGATATGATGTTTATTTATGAGTTCCACTATAACTTATGTAAAATATTATAAAGATGACACTTTCATCAGGAAAAATTGTGTCGTTCCAAAATATGTATAATACAATGTTCTCGATGATTCAGAGCGTGTTACAATATAATATTTTATTCTTCAGAAGATGCCTGTAACATGCTGGTAAATGCGGATTTACCTTACCATGCTGGTAAATGCGGATTTACCTTACACTGCTGGTAAATGCGGATTTACCCTCATCAGGAACGCTCAACCCTAAACATATGAAAGCCAGGAATGAATATATATGTAGAAACGCTAAAAGCATCAAAATGGACATAAACAGAATAGCATAATTCATCAAAGGCATTTGCCCAAAGGAGTTGCAACCAGTTTATATTCTAGTTTCGAAATCTATCAACTCATAATTTTTAGATATAAAATTAATATTCATTTATACTTTTCAGAAACACAAGAATAGAGTGCAATAAGAATGCCCCTGTAAATATTCATGTACATCAGGATGCTCAAATATTTACCAACCAGTATGCGATAGGGACGGAAAAGCATTCTTTAACGAATGCTATGCACGATGTGCGTAAGTATAAATCAATTTTGTAGATAAAAAGAAAATAGTTTTACATATTTAATATCCTTTCGGCCTGAATATGTATAAATATTTGCCACAGAACAAGAACTCAATTTTCAGGCAATCATTCCTTAATATGTTCTGAACAAATTTGGCATTTACTAATGCCGAGCGCATTTAGATTTATTACACATTTTGTATACCAATTGAAGAGGGGCGAAAGATACCAGAGGGACAGTCAAACTCATAGATTGAAAATAAACTGACAACGCCATGGCTAAAAAATAAAAAGACAAACAGACAAATAATAGTACACAAGACACAACATAGAACTAAAGACTAAGCAACACGAACCCCACCAAAAACCGGAGGTGATCTCAGGTGTTCCGGAAGGGTAAGCAGATCCTGCTCCACATGTGGTACCCGTCGTGTTACTTATGTTATTACAAATGCGGTAAATAGTCTAATTCGGTAGGTCACATTCGTGGAAAGGGAAGAGTATTGTAGTTACGACATAAGGAACATATCCGATATCATCTGGGAAACGGTTATTCCATAACGGTCAACCAACTCGTGATGGAGTCCGTAAAATTTACGAAGGGATGATTTCAACTTCACCATTTGGAACTCTTGGTTTAATAGCTTCCTTGTGAGCAGCAACCCGATATCAAGGAAATCATAATAGGAAATACAAGCCCGGGAATATCGTATCAATTGGGAGATAGATACTCCGTATGCAGGCGCTGCTGGAATGTTGCTACATAGAAATGGAAAGTTTACAATTGGGAAGCTGAAATCATCTCTTTTGTCGTAAAGTTTTGTTTTCAACCGACCCTCATTGTCAATTTTTAGATGAAAGTCAAGATATGAGGCAGACTTAACTGTATCTGTAGTATCCTCTATCTTTAGTTCGATGGGATAGATTCGTTCAACATAGTCACCAAATTTTGTATTATTTAGTGAGAGAACATCATCTATATAGCGGAACGTAAGTTAAAGGATATTGCTAACTTCTTATCTTTCTTCCTAAGAAGTTCCTGTATGAAGTCAGCCTCATAATAATAAAGAAACAAGTCGGCAAGAAGAGGGGCACAATTGGTTCCCATTGGAATTCCGACAGTCTGTTGAAAAACACGTCCTCCAAACGTAACAAATATGTTGTCAATCAATAAATCAAGCATCTTGATAATGTCAGTTTCAGAGTGATTCTTTTCAAAGTAGGATTTATCCCTCCCCAAGACAAGATACTTGTATCTACGTTCGCCATTATTCTTTTTATGAAACAAAGCAATACCAACTCTTTCAATTTGTCTTTTAGTTTTGAATGGGGAATACTTGTGTAAAGTGTAGAAAAGTCAAATGTTTTAATACTTTTGCAAGATGAGAGAGTCTTAGATTGTATGTACTCTAAAAGATCTTTGGATTTTTTTAGTATCCACATCTGATTCACGCCACCTCTAGAATAGGCAGTTTCACAATAACTTTGAAGCCCTGCTTTGATTGTTGATAAAATAAATGTTAATAATTTAGAAAGAGGTTTCGTGGAGCACTTGGAAGACCCAGCAATATACCGTTGTTTGTAAGGACACTTATGTAGTTTAGGTATCCAATACAGTAATGGAAGATCCAGTTCTTCATCTTTGGTTGAAATTCCAAAGGAACATAGAACAGATCTATGATTATCCAGGATTTCCTCTTTGGTAAGTATCGTAAGGGTATATGTCGAAATTGAAATATCGGGTTGCAGTATAAAACTCGTTCGTAAATCACATACTAAGCACCTATTTTAGATTATCAAATAGTGAATACACAAATGCCTTTCTTTTAATATTAACGAATACAAGTTTGACTATTTCAGATTTGCTATAGTGAAGTGTCAAAGTCGATGTCCTTGCGAGACATCTTGCATATCCTATTGTAAAGACACTTATAAACCAATTTGTGGAAGCGACGGAACGACCTACAACAACGAATGTTTGGCTAGATGTGCGTAAGTATATACAAAAGCACTTATTTAAATGAAACATAAAATTTTTCCTTTTTGTTGAAGAGTCGGTTTTATTCGATAAGTAAATGTTTATATCAAAGTTTCACTCTGTTCAGTTAAATGTAATGCATTTTTCTTGTCGTATAAAAAAACAGGGATGTCAGACTTGTTAAAATGAAAGACAGACCGTACGAAAGGTGTGTTAAACGACAAGAAAAACCTCAAAATATGCATTATCTTACTTATATACCGTCAACAAATATTATTTTTCGCAAAACTTTGCAGGAAATTGTATCCGATTTTACCGATCACATTAAAGTGGGATGTTCTTTTCTTATGCGTATAGGTATAACGACGCTCAACGGCTCAATTCATCTAGATATATAAAAAAAAAGAAATAATGTCTGTATCTTCAAAAAAATAAATATGGAATATTAAATAAGAAAACTGAACTATTTATTTTTACCTCATGGATACGCAAAATGACATCATATAGGAGGCTTATTTTCCTTCGGCAGTAGCTATTTTCGGTTGAAAGGATACACGATTTGGGCTTTTAACTTCTTTGATTCGAGCGTCACTGATGAATTTTATAGACGAAATGCGAGTCTGGCGTACAAAATTTTAAGCCTGGTAGCTATGATAAGTTTATGAATCTTGTCTTTATTTTGTTTTGAATGTTGCTGTTATGATTTTATGTACTTTTACCTGTAATTACACTTAAATTGTAATATATTTTAGAGGTGTGACCATAAAATGTGAAAAACCCTGCCCATGTGAATTGTGCAAATGCCCTGAGCTACCATTTCCAGTGTGTGGTGCTGATAATATACAATATAAAAATATGTGCTTTGCTAAATGCGCGTAAGTATGAAAGCGTGATTGTACCACTAACAACCCGAATCTTCGTCTTTGTAGTATATCAATTCTTTGTTTAATATAAACAACCTAGATTCACACACCAATTTTTATGGTAAACAAATAAATAGAAAATTATTATGTAGACTATATTTGAAAAAAAGTTTTTCAACATTTCAAACTTTACGTGGTTCATGCAGAACTATTTTCCTCTTTATCATTCTCTTATCATTTCTATTTTGTGTAAGTTGCCTGATTATGTTTGAGGGTTGGAATGTTTACTCTTGTTGTCTTATTGTAACACTCACTGGTAGTTTGAATGTTTTGCTGATTGACTAAAATCCATATTTTTAAAATCTGATAGCATTTAATGATAGGCAAATGATAGTTCATTTGTAGCTCATATTTTGTATTATTCATATACAGCTTTATACAAATAATTTAAGAAAGAGGCAGACGATACCGGAGGACAATAATAAGTCAAGTTTTTTGTGAAAAATATATATATTCTCGTATTTTCTTTCCAGAAATGTGGATGTGTCCTGTATTCCTAATTGTCCATGTTGATGATGATAGGGACAGGATGAAATTATATAATGAGTTGATTTTTTACACTCTGTTGGTAGTAAGGTTAATAAAAGAGTCCTTTTCACGTAATGGAATCTCTTTATTTTTCATTTAAATTATAAAAGATAGGAAATCAGACAGATTTACCATAAGAAAGTTAACCGATATGTTGAATTTAAAAGTCTTTAATCTTAAAACAAGCCTGCTTTATTTGCCTCGACGACACGATGTCGCAAGAGCTTTTATCTTACTTAAAAAAAAAAAACTGTCAAGATTTTATGGTAACATGTTCAGAGATAATCAACATTCACACAATAAACCAAGTATATTATTGAAAGTTGCAGAATATTGGAAAAAAGATGTTAAGGTCATTTTCACTAAATATAACGTATCTTTTTCGAATGATCGAGTTATCAACTGGCAAAATATCTCTCTATCCAAAGCTATGTAAAGTACTTGTAACACATAAGGAACATCATATGGTTGTTATTGGTGATAAATTAATATGTTTGTCCAATAGGAAATAAAAAGTATTCTGCAATTTCACGGGGTTGGTTGCGATATTCAGAAATTTAGTAAATAGGAAAGTAATAAAATACATGATTATGTATTACTTATATGTTAAATGAGAAAACCAGCTCTGTCATCTAGTAGTGTTGCTGTCCTCAGTAAATCAACTAAAATTTACTACGTTCCTATTGATAAAAAAAGCAATGTTTTCATGTACGATTACATGAAGTCAATTAACAATTAAGTCTTTATATGGATTCTGTGTACACAAAAGTAAATATTCTGAATGTAAATTGTATCATGAATATTTAAAAAGAAATATCGATTGAGTAAAAAGGATTATACTTATATAATGAATAAAGTAATATACCGATTTATTTGTCCAAAATTCGAAAAACTTTATTTGTGATTAAAATAATCGTTGTTTAAGTAGCCCTTTTTGTAGAATTTAGACTACAAATATTCACCATACACATTATGCATTGGCATTTATACATGGATGGCAGCAGGACCATGTGCAGAAACAATTCAACTGTACGTGCAAAAAATATTAAAAACACAAGAGCGCAGCTGAAAATTAAGTTAATAAATATGACTGCATGGCTGTGTCAATTTAAGGTGTCAGTAGTTTACTGATGTTCAAATCTCGAAAATCGACTCGGAAGGGAAAAATTAAGGTAAGAAAACAGACACTGAGGGAATTACACGAACTCAAAAAGGAGCAAGATGTATGTATCACACTAAATCAAAAATGTAACAATCAGCAAAAGGAAACAACCGGTAATATTACAGATCAGACGACAATACTGGTATCTAAAGATCTAAGAACGCAAACACATGTCGCCAGTGAGTTGAGAAATCGACGCATCGTATCGGTCAACCAATTCGTGAAGGTGATCGTAAAACTTCGTCGTATCGATTTCAGTTGTTTTTCCCCATAACTCTGTATTAGCATTTTTCGTGTACGTGTAATTTTGGTTTCAAATGAAAGTTAAGAAATTTATATCACTTTTAAACCGTTTTGAAAGTTTCTTTTGAATGATAAAAAAATATAAAATAAAGAAAGGTGGGAATATTTGACCTGTTGCTCAGTTCAGAAGATTTTGTATTTACAAACTTCCGGGAATCTGTGAGCTCAAATCAAATTTGTAATTGAAGGTAGGTTGAAGTTTTAAGCACAAGACAGGATAATGTATACTTATGACTGTCACTTTATTTGAACTTAAGACAAAATAGCTATAAAGGCTTGAAACTTTAGAATTAACATAGAAACAAGTCGGTTTTGTGTTTTTTAACTGAAAAACGAAAAGCATCAAACTGATTAGAAAGTTAAATCCTTGTGTCAATTGTAACGAAAAGTAGACAACAAATGAAATTCATAATTTCCGTGAAAAGCAGCGACACCATGGCAAAAAAGACAAGCGTCGAATAGATGCACAACAATAACATTCAGATAACTAAAGCTTGAGCAACAAGAACCTTTAAAAAGGTTGACTAACTCATGTTATCCGGAAGAGGCAGCAGTTCCTACCTCAACAGTATAAAGCCCATCGTGTTGCATTAATTGATTAATGCAACTGTCATCAAATATTATGAGTTCATGGATCTGTTAATTCCAAATAACTGATTTTTTTTTAATTTATTGTGTTTATGAATTGGGACAATTTAGAGCTATATAGATATTGTATAGACAAGTGGATACTATTATGGAAGACTGACTGTTCCCCATCTAGATGTCTTTCTGGTTATTTTGTCGTTTGGTTGCTGTCTCAATGACGTTTACCATATAACATCAAATATATCCAGTTCTAGTATGTTGCTTATTCAGTTACCCTCATCTGGTGATGTAAATATATGGAATATGCAGCTTCTGTGATTTACATTGTCGTGCATGACTCTGTAAAATAAATAAATGACGATTTAAGCACGTTAGTATGACCAACTATTACATATGCCAACTTGGAATCATCTTCACAATAATAACAGGTGTACAATGTTCGTCTTTCCAAAGCTGGATAGATAAAAAAATAACATTTATAAACAATCATTCTTCGTTTTCTGTACAAAAAAGCACAAAAATACACACTTAATATAGATGTAAACAAAATAATCTATACACATGTACGACAATTTTTGGAGGAAATGTGAATAAACAACATTATTAAAGTAATTATTGTGTATGTGTTTATGTTTTGTTGTTGTCTTTGAAAGGTCCTTATCTGAACTTTTTTTAATTTGTTGTAACGTAAATGCATCAATATACCACATTTTAATCTGATGAAATTTTGTTTATTCACTCGATAAAACCCGGACCCTTCTCGGTAAAACCCATACTGTTCTCATAAAAGAAAAACGTACATACAAAAATAATTTAATCTCATAATGACCTTATCAGTCTTATTACAACATGTTTCCAGATCGTGTCTGTGAATGTAATGATACATGGATTCTATGACAGTTATTTAGAAGAAAAAATGCAATTCAAAAAGTCGACACTGAATTTTTGGGCAAATGTACGTTTCCGTTCCTTAAATCCATCGTCGGATTCGGTCAAAACACAAGTACATTTTATTACCGAATTTGAATTTTAATCGACACAAACCATGCAAATGCCAAAGTTAAATGTAAATAATTCATATCATAACATTTGAGCGTATTACATGTTATTACGTCATTTTGAAATTCAGTCCCTCTTTAACGTCAAGCCGTCTTTTTTCATGAATAAATGCTACTATTTGTACAGTTTAATTGATTTAAGTTCACTAAGTTCATATGTGTGTTCCATGCACAGGGGCTGACCACCACGGATCACACTTTAAAGTTCTAAGGGCACTCATTAACAGGCAATATTGTTTTAAGTAAGTTGAAAGATAATCTATTCTCAACTACGACGAATTTCACAAAATATATCTGAATAACGTTAGTTTTTATTTAGATAAGTAAATATAAATACTTTTCGTTCACTGGTGATTGAAAATTTAGTTTCGCTTATAATGGACGATATTTTGGGTATACCTATTTAAAGTTTAAACCACACATTGGTTGAAAATCGGAACTTACTGTAATACCTCACTGAAATTCAGACAAGATTTAATCAAGCATGAAAACACTCTGACTAATTAAATGTAAAATGTCCTTTTAGTACACCAAAACCACTTTGCTTTCTTTTAGAAAGTCATGAGACAGTTTTAATGAATCACACGTAAAATGAGTGTAAAAGTCCCTAGTAACTGTTTATGTGACCATATACTAGTGGTTGTGGCATCAAGCGGCGAATTAAATGCATCGGACTCGGACTACTGTTAAACTGAATTTTACTGTGTGTTTGTTTATTCCACATTGGCTAGAGGTATAAGGGGAGGGTTGAGATCTTACAAAACATGTTTAACCCCTATGCGCCTGTATAAGGGCAGGAACCTCTAGCCTTCGTTAGTCTTGTGTGTTATTTTAATTGTGGTTCATTTGTATATTTTGGAGTTAGGTGTGGCGTCCATTTCGATGATCTAGTATACATTATTGTTTAGGTGCCAGCTGAGTCCCTCCTACGGTTGAGGGATTTGTTTGCTGTGTTGAAGACCCATTGGTGGCTTTTGGCTGTTTTCTACTCTTTGGTCTCTTTGAATCATTCCCCGTTTTCATTTTCTATTCTATATTCAGGGCTAGGAAATGTTATTGTAACATGAATACTAGACCGACACGCTTAGCCGGATTTTAAAGTGCTAATTCACGTCCGCTAGGAGACATTTCACCCTATCAGTACACATTATTCTGAAGTAAAAAACAAAGCCAACAAGTCTTTGTTCTACTCCTTAATGCCGCGCGCTTAGCGGAGAAGAAGCAAATAACAATTGTAAAGTTTTTGGTTTAACTCGGCCGGGGTTACGACCTCCCGCACTCGGGGATGACACGTTACCACGAGAACACCGAGGCGGTCGTATGAATTTGATCAAACAGACAAACATATAATATATATTTTGATTGACTTTTTGATTGTTTTTTTTTGGTGTTTAACGCTTCTTTCTGCATTAACGAATATTTCTTGGCGACCAGTTTTTATTGTTGGAGAAAGCCGGAGTGCCCGGAGAGAACTGCGATGGAACGTATTTATCATTTATAATTTTAAGTTGAGAAATTTTCCCGGTAAATGTGAGATAAACCTAGTTGAAACATGTCCCATTGGCAATTACAAAGGCATGGTAAATACTATGCTTATGCTACGTACATTTATGCATGAATTATCTCGCTTTGTTGGACATCTCTTTTCATGGTCTTGTCAATTAATGTTTACGTTTTAATTAGAGAAAATAATCATCGGGGTTACGGTTGATGTACTCGAGACAAATGCCAAGTAGTACAGGGAAAACATTAAAGTACAATCTCTGCTATCATTTTCATTTAAAACTTAATGCAGATTAGCTAATATCATGCATGCCGTATATCTAACACATACACAGTAGGTGAAAACACAAAAGCAAAAAATTAACATGATTGTACTTTTAACACTGTCTGTCTTAAATCATATTTCTGCTCTGTAGATAGTCCATATAATTACTGTTGTTAGATATTTAAAAATATCATTATTTTTAGCTCCCTATACTATTAAAAGAAGAAGCGAAAAATTCAAAACAATTTACAACTATCAACAAATGTGTTAATGATACAAAAGGAAATTTTTATTTGTAAAAATAAGCTGAAAACGTGATTTATTTAATTGTTCATCAATAATTATCAATTATTTTATTCAACGAAACTCACTTCAGAATTTATTTGAGCTTAAACATTTTGTATGTAAAATTGATGTACGCTTGATAACTCGTCAATATGACTCGTATTATAGGGAATATTCCCAACAGATTGTAATGGCCATTGACGAAAAAGAATTGCAATGGAACGTATTTTACATTTGTTATTTTTAACTTGAGATTTTTTTTCCCGGTAAACGGGAGATAACCCTAGTTGAAACATGTCCCATTGGCAATTACAAAGGCATGGTAAATACTATGCTTATGCTAAGTACAATTATGCATGATTTATCTGGCTTTGTTGGACATCTCTTTTCAGTGTCTTGCTAATTAATGTTTACGTTTTAATTAGAGAAAACTTGCTATGAGGGTAACGGTGGATGTACTCGAGACAAATGCCAAGTTATACAATCAAATATATCTAAGTACAACCTTTGCTATATATTTCATTGAAAACTTTATGCATATTAGCTAATATCATTAATACCGTATATCCAACATATATATTCCCAGTAAGTGAAATGTGAAATTGGGATTGAGTTTGTAATGGTGTTATTTTATGTATTTTATAACCATGACAAGCATATTAAAATGGAATTGTGTTTGTAATGATGTTATTATTTGTATTTTCTAACCATGTCGGTTCTTCTTGTAAATCAAAACTGTGTAAAAACAAAAAATCCTGTGCACATAGTAGCTTTAAACTTAAAATCATCTATACTTTTAAACGAGAAGACCTCATTTTGTGTGTCGCTTCTCTTCCTTCCACAATAAACTAATCATCATGCCTCTGTGTCCTATAGGTACTATGCGTAGTCGCATTTGTCATCCATTCTTATGATTATTCAGTTTGGGTTATTTTAGGAGAAAACCGAAAATAAAGGCGTCCGGATATTGTTTCCGTCATCAGACCGACTTTTAATTCAGACATGACAACCGGTTATAAACTTACACATAATTTTTATAAGTATACCAATGTGATTTCAACTGATCGGGCGGAGCTTACGTTTTAATTTGCATAAGGACAGTCTATATGAAGATGTGTGTGATAAGGTTGATTGCCGTTATACTTATCATTACTAATTGCTAATCACCTATCAGTGTCACCAAACAGATATACAAAAGAACTGAGGGAACGATGTGTGAACCCCCGAAAAAAAAAATTAAGATTTATACCTTTGTTTGTGCTAAGGCAGGCGGTATTTTAAAGTATCGGCTATTGTATTATTCTGTTTCAAACCTTTCTGATTGTGAGATTCATTTCAAACGTGATTTAAAAAAATATATAAAAAAAAAAAAAAAAAAAAATATTTAAACCCAATTATTCCTTTCTTAATTATGATCAATTCTGTCTGCAACTTATCCCAGTGCCCCCAAAAAAAAAAAAATAATTAAAGCATTTGGAATATAAGCAGCTCCAGAAATGTTTATAAATGGGGCATTGACTAACTAAGAGGGTGCCGCGCAAGTCATGTTTCAGTGATTCCCTAAATAATCAACAACAAAAAATTCCACAAAAAGGAGGGAGGGCTTGAAAATATTGTCCTGTCTCCATGTCCCTATTTGACTTTTGATATCTTTTCTGAAATTCTCCAGACATATTTCTTTTACAAAAATTCATCCTAAAATAGTTTACATACTTCCAACCAAGCTTAAAATGCCCGCGATTTCGTAGTTCTAGTATAAATGAAATAGCTGATTTATTTTCTTAACTTTTACAAACATAAAAATAAAATAACTGTAATATAATGCAAGATGATGTAAGAACAAACAGTAAGCACACTTGAAAACAAAGAACATGAATCAAAAACACTGTAGACGAACCACGAGTAACTCGGCTATACTGACAAATAAGGCATATGTAAAATGTACCGAAAATACAGAATTTATACCATAAACGATAGGACATAACACAATATCCAAACAGACTTACAAAAGAAACATCATAACTAAATACATGAATGTTGGATGTATAAACACCGAAACACGTCGTATAGCAATGCAAATTCACACTCAGGAAAACAGTCATACTCGGTACTTAGCAGACCAGACGACGTAGATGGTAAACCACATTCTAAGACGTGATAAAAATGTCGTTAGTTAGTTTAGACACAGGCACATCGTATAGATCAACAAATTCGTGATGGTGTCCATAAAATGTACGGAGTTTCATTTTTAATCTTTCCTCCTCATTACTCTGTTGGAGCAGTTTTTGCGTAAGGAGCACACTCCTGTATATGAAGTCAGTATAGTTAGAACATGTACGAGCATAACGTTTCAGTTGAAATATGTAAACACCATACGATCGGGCAGAGGGTATGTTACTGTTGAGAAATTGGAAATTGTAAATAGGGAAGTTGAAATCATCCCGTTTGTCATAGATTTTAGTCTGAAGTCGTCCATCTGTGTCAATATTGAGGAAAAGATCAAGGTATGAAGCAGTCCTTCTAGTATTAGTAGTATCCTTAATTTCAAGTTCACTGGGATATATGAGATGCAAGTACTGACTGAAATATGGGTTATGTAGTGATATGACATCATCAATATATCTGAAAGTAAAATTAAAGAATTTCGCAAGGTGCCTTTTCTTTTTGTCTTTTAGAAAGTTCTGAATGAATTCTGCTTCAAACGAGTACAAAACAAATCAGTAGTGCTATACAATTACTACCCATTGGAATACCGAGAGTCTGTTGAACTATCAATCCTTCAAACTCAGCAAATATATGGTCGATCAAAAAGTCCAGTTTTTTGATAATATCATCTTCAGTGTATTTTCTGATAGAATCAGTGTGGTTCTTCACTAAATAAAAATTGTTATAACCCAAAACAAGAAATTCATATCTACGATTCCCATTCTTATAGAAAAAGCTCTGTTGAATGAGATGGTGCAGTCGATCTTTCAATTGAGCATGGGGAATAGTAGTGTAAAGCTTAACACTGTCTGTCTTAAATCGTATGTCTACTCTGTAGATAGAGCATATAATTTCTGTTGTTAGATATTAGGAAATATCATTATTATTAGCTCCTATATTATTATATTATTCAACGACACTGACTTCAGAATTTATTTTAGCTAAAACAATTTGTATGAGAAATTTGTGTACGTTCAATAACGCGCCAATATGGCTCCTATTCTATGGAATATTTCAAATAGATTGTAAAGGCCATTAACGAAATGTATAATAGTTCATACAATAAATTAATATGAAATAAGTATTATTGTTTGAAAACATTACGGAACAGTGTCTGTTGCATGAAGTCTAAGCAAAACATTATATATTTAACAAATAATATAATGAAGGGTCAATTTGCATTGTTCGTTAAGGACAAGGAATAATTGTGTTTCACTTTTAGCTGAAACACTAATCAGTTTGAAATAATGGAATTAATATTAGGGTTTTAATAAAGCTCTCTAGGTTGCACTTCTGTAAATAAAGACAATGCAGTTTCCCATAGGAACTCCGTTTACGGCTCAAACTGTGGCACTTGTGCTATGAAGTTTCGTAAAACATTATATCCTAGAATGGAAAGTTCATATGCGCTTCTATGTTTTTCAAAGGTCAAAATATAGGGCTGTGCGGAATATTTTCAACTTTTATATGCTTCGAACTTTTAAGAGTACAAACTTATACTAAAATTATGTACTACCCCTCCCTTCACTTTAAGTCTTCCTCATAATTCAATTTGGCCGCTATCGATGTGTATTTTGTACTGGTAAAATTCTAAAGTTTTATCTCTATTAGATGAAACAAAGAGATCATATTTGGGAACCAGAAGGTAAATAAAACAAAATATCTATGAATAACATTCTATATCTCCCCAAAAGAGGCATGGTTTGTGAAACAGCTGTATTTATGTGCAAGTGCAACCTTAAGGTACCTTCGTCTTTCCTCTAAGAGTACTGGCATTTGACCGTACTCTACATTTTGAGAATCTTCTCAGTATTACGGTTCTTTCAGAATGAGTGATTAAATAAATCATTTCCAAATATATTTATGGCACTATGATTTTCGTTTATGTTTCTTTAAAGAAGTATATATCAATGAGATCAATATACAACAGCACAGAAAAGAGGAAAAACCATCCACAGCTAAACATTATATCTTAAAAAAGAAGGGGTCCATTATTTTTTTTAAGGTCAAATTCAATGTTGTGAATGATTAAACATCAATGATCAAAGATCTGCAATTAACATTGGCGCACCCAAAATGAATTGTATCCTTATTAATTTCTTACATAAACATTTGAGCATGGATTACTGTTTAACCCAAGTTTCACTTTGAATAAATCGCTTATACTCCAAACTTTTAATATGTAAAAGTTTTTATCCGCAAACTGAAAACATCATTTTAATGATTTTTGGATGTGTAATTCTAGAGTTAATTAACTTTGACCCTTACAATTAATGCATTTTGTTCACAAAATAGATGAATAGATAGATGAAATGAAGCTACCTTTTAATCTTTTTAATCTTCTAGTTTGTCCCCCAGAGTAATGGGACTTACATTTCAGATGTTAATATATTTTTCTCATATTATACCTTAACTTATGTTTACTTTGATTGATTCGGTAGAAACTTTACGTACTTGTTGGAATGGGGGAACATGTGATTAAAAGCCTTCGAAATATCCCTTTTTATTCTTGCATCATTTTAATATGCAAAAGAAGAGCGTGTCATGCGCTCTTTGCGCAGCTGTTTATTATGAATTGGATAACAGTTCAACGTTTAGACAAAAATCATCCTCAATGAAAGATTTGACAGGGATAAGTCTTTGAATACAGTTATACACTTTAATGCTTAATTCTTGTTATATTGAAAATAAATTTGTATTAATATTTGCTTAAATTTTATATAATTCCATAGTTATTATTTCGGTCATTTAATCATTTTAGCTTTTTTGAAGACCTCGGCAAATATTTCATACATGTTTAGAATGAAAACAAAATTATTAATAAATGCAAGTAATAGATCCTGTAGGGGAATTAACGGGATGAAAACTTGAAAATTTCGAAAGCCACTAGGAATTGAGGGTTTATTAGATAGGAATAGAAATTGAGCCTTGCAACAGACTGTCTACAGACCCCTCATAAAAGTTGTTCACAGGTTCCGTAAGATGCAGAGAACGTGACACCTTCCCTATACACGCAGCATTGGATTAAATGTCACCATTTTGACCAGACATGACACTGCAGCACAAATTACTGTTAAAATGGAAAGCGTTTTCTATATTTTTGAACTCAGTCCAGCTGAATAGACTGCTTCAAAGGCAATTCTTTTTATTCAAGAGCAAATATCTTATATTTTGCAGTCAAGTTAAAGTGATATTTAAAAAGCACATTCAATAACAGTTTGATAACAACAAGTTATCACTCATGCATAGTCAAATCTTTGCTTTTTATACGTGATTTATACTAAATTTTGATTGTTAAAGTGCAGAGACAAGATTGATAATATTCATATGTGTTGATCAATCTATGAAGTTTAGACAAGAAAGAACTAAATGAAATGAAAAATAAGAGACGTAATATGGGCATTAGTAAACAAATCACTTGCTAGTACTAATGAACCAATAAAGTCTAATCGAGGATAACATTTATCCGATTTCACAACAGCTGTTTACATAATAGTTTGTCTTTTCCCTTAAGAAATTCAATAATGATTATTGAATAACATAACACAAGTGTCATTTGCAGTCCATGGATTACAGAAGACGGGTGCAAGTAGATTTTAATAGTATATAAAGTGAAAAAAGTTGAAAAATGTATCCTGTGTTAATATGACTAAAACGAAATGAAGGTTATAAATTTACGAAACAGCAATTAACAACAATGTAAAACAAAACAAACATTTATCAAAATAAGAGGAAGGGTTGAGATTAATAAACGAATTATTTCGACCCTGCCACAAGCGCATGTCACATCCAAAGTCAAGTTCTTCGCAAGTAGTTGTCTATTATCACATTTTAATGGTTTTTAAGGAGAATATCATTAATCTTTGAAATTCGATGGTAAATTTATCATTTAATCTCTGTAAGAAACAATTAAGAACTTGACTTCTATACATGCACATATCTTATGTGCATGTATAGACCTCAACATTGTCAATAACACTTTTCTGCGAAATTTGTTATCCAAAGGTCCGAAATATCGTGAGCCGAAATCCATCAATTGGAAATACAACTTCAAAATACTGATAGATTCAGTCGAGGATTATGCCAGGCAATGGGCTAAACCCGAGAAAGAAGACGTAGATACTCTTTCAGAATGGATTAAGACTGTGAGGTCGTTGATTCAAATCCGAATTAAGAAACTAAATGAGTCTATCAATACCCACGCTACGTCCATTTTTAAAGACCCAAATGTTGCAAAACACTTGTCCTACCTCCATGACAAATATGTTGTTGTCTCCGCAGATAAAGCCCCAAACAACATCGTTTTTGTGTGTACATAAACTGCTTGATAAATGAATTAGGTATTGACAATTCACTTGGAAACTCAACATATACCCTCACGACACTTACCAAAGAGGAAATTCTGGATAATCATACGTCTGTTCTATGTTCCTTTGGAATTTCAACCAAAGATGAAGAACTGGATCTTCCATTACTGTATTGGATACCTAAACTACATAAGTGTCCTTACAAACAACTGTATATTGCTGGGTCTTCCAAGTGCTCCACGAAACCTCTTTCTAAATTATTAACATCTATTTTATCAGCAATCAAAGCCGGGCTCCAAAGTTATTGTGAAACTGCCTATTCTAGACGTAGCGTGAATCAGATGTGGATACTAAAAAAATCCAAAGATCTTTTAGAGTACATACAATCTAAAACTCTCATCTTGCAATAGTATTAAAACATTTGACTTTTCTACACTTTACACAAGTATTCCCCTTTCCAAACTAAAAGACAAATTGAAAGAGTTGGTATTACTTTGTTTCATTAAAAAGAATGGCGAACGTAGATACAAGTATCTTGTCTTGGGGAGGGATAAATCCTACTTTGTGAAGAATCACTCTGATTCAAACAAAAAATTCTCTGAAACTGACATTATCAAGATGCTTGATTTCTTGATTGACAACATATTTGTTACGTTTGGAGGACGTGTTTTTCAACAGACTGTCGGAATTCCAATGGGAACCAATTGTGCCCTCTTCTTGCCGACTTGTTTCTTTATTATTATGAGGCTGGCTTCATACAGGAACTTCTTAGGAAGAAAGATAAGAAGTTAGCAATATCCTTTAACCTTACGTTCCGCTATATAGATGATGTTCTGTAACTAAATAATACAAAATTTGGTGACTATGTTGAACGAATCTATCCCATCGAACTAAAGACAAAGGATACTACAGATACAGTTAAGTCTGCCTCATATCTTGACTTACATCTAGAAATAAACAATGAGGGTCGGTTGAACAAAAAAAAAAAAAAAACAAACTTTACGACAAAAGAGATGATTTCAGCTTCCCAATTGTGAACTTTCCATTTCTATGTAGCAACATTCCAGCAGCGCCTGCATACGGAGTATATATCTCCAAATTGAAACGATAATCCGGGGCTTGTATTTCCTATAATGATTTCCTTGATAGAGGATTGCTGCTCACAAGGAAGCTATTCTTTAAATTTTGAAACTGATATAACTTGAAAAACAAACAGTATTATTTATTTACTCACATGAAACAAACCGGGATGCGGTATTCAGTACGTAGGTGAAACTGGACGATATTTATCTAAACGCACACAAGAACACCTGTATCGTTTTAAAAGACCCAATAAATTCAAAAGTATCATTTATCAACACCTTAAGAAGCACAATCATCCTATTAAATATTTAACAGTTCAACCTTTAGAAGTAGTAAATAAGCAGCCTGGTGAATCTCATTCAAAGTTTGTACGATCACGGAAAATAATTGAATTAAATTGGATTAAAAAATTACAGACAGTCTACCCTCTCGGTCTTAATGATAATATCATGGGAATTGGTAATATATCAAGAACCGATTCTGTTAACATTTTGGATATAGTTTCTAAAACTGTTCGTAAAAAGCGTTCTCATGGTCGTAGAAAAAGTCGCAATCAAAGAAAATTTCGGACCAATCATACCAATATTTCGGACCTAATTTCTATTTCAAAAAACAACGGCAGACATTATCTGTTAACAAAGCTCTGTTCATTACCGGTTAATAAGTTAAATAAAATTTTAGAGGATTGCAACACTATTTCATATAGCAGTCCTAAGTATGAAATCGTTCAAATTATAATGGCATATTTTTATTCTAAACTGTTTCCTAAAATTGATCGCCCTGAAGATCGTAAAAAAACATTTTATTAAAATAAAGTATGTTAAAAAAGGTTTTGATTTTGTAAATATTGCCGGTATTTTTAACGGCCATTCTGTTAAAGAACAAATTCCTGGATATTTTGATAATACTGAGCACCCTCTTATTTGTTATATTTACAAGAAATCTACCCGGAAATATGTGTTTAATTATAGCCAATTGTGTAAAGATGTTAATATCAGTGAAAATACACCTACTTCATGTAATTGCAGTAATTCCAAATACATTTATGGACCAATTTCCAATGTTATAACAGGAGATCTTAACATCGTTCAAGACCGAGAGTTAAAATCATTCCTCAGTAAAGGACCTAAATATCGTCCCCCGTCAATCATTAATTGGAGTGAGTGTCGTAATATCATCCACGACTCACTCCGTACTTACTGTTTGAAATGGATAAAACGGGAAAAAGCTGACAAAAAATCTTTGGACTCTTTTTTAAATTCAGTAATGAACATAGTTGATATACGTATTCAACATTTTAAAAAACATTTTACTCTTAACAACAACCATAATAAACCTATTTCTCGTATCAAACATAAACTTAAAGAACTAGCCAAGGAATTGGTTTTTGTCCCGGCCGATAAAGCTGCTAATAATATCATTATTGTTTGACGTAAATTTTACATTGAGGTTCTGAAAAAAGAAATCACCAATTCACCAACATTCCAACTGACTCCATTTTCAGAAAACGACATCTGTAACAAACATAAACTTTTAGCTACCTCTTTACAAGCAGAACCAAATACAATGAAAGTCCCAACTATGTACTGGCTTCCGAAGCTATATAAAACACCTTACAAATATAGATTTATTTCGTCTTCAAGCCATTGTTCCACTACTAAATTGTCTATTCTTCTTACCAGTTCACTTGGTACAATCAAAACCTGATAATAAATTGTTCAAATAAGGCCTTTGAAAATAGTGGAATTAATTACTTTTGGAGTGTCAAAACTCGTTGGAAGTACTTGATAAATTGCATGCTTATCTTGGTGATTTTGAATCTGTTCAAAGTTTTGATTTTTCTACCCTGTATACCACATTGCCTCACATTCTCATTAAGAAAAATTCACACACCTAATTAAATGGCCATTTAAAAGTCAGAATGTGAATACATATGTTCTAACTCTTTAGGTCATTTTTAGTAGCAATAAACAAAAGAACTATGTCAATTGGACATGCTTTGATACTATATCTGCCCTTGAATTTTTACTAGATAATATTTTTGTTCACTTTGGAGATTCCGTATATCGTCAGGTTATCGGAATTCTAATGGGGACTAACTGTGCACCACTTAATGCGGACCTGTTTTGTATTGCTATGAGTTACAATTTATGACTAAAATCAGCAAAGACCCATCGAAACAACATCTGATACAAAAATTTAATAATACTTTTAGATATTTGGATGATATATTGGCTCTCAATAATGACGACTTCAGTATGAACTTACTTTAAATAAAGCTAATACTAACAATGACCACTGCCCTTTCCTCGATCTTGATATCTATATCATTAACGGAAAGCTTAATACAAAAATTTATGATAAAAGAGATGATTTTTCATTTCCTATCGTTAATTATCCATTTTTAGATGGTGACGCTCCCTTGTCACCATCTTACGGTGTTTATATATCTGAACTTGTACGATTCGTTCGTTTTAGATTTTAACGAGAGAAATTTATGTATTACTGAAAAATTATTACACCAGGGTTTTCGATATCACAAACTAGTCAAAACATTTACTAAATTTTATCATCGGTACAAGGACATCATTCGTAAATATAGCTCAACATGCAGACTTCTTATACGTTCAGGTATTTCACATCCAATCTTTTATGGTAATATTCTTTATAAAGCACAAAAATGTCAGTATTAAACTGCATTTAGTCTGTCTATTTGATTATATATATACTCTTTTCAATACTTAATACACTAGAACATTTAGTATTATCTTGGTATCCATTTTTTTTTAAGGTAATTTGAAAATAATTTCAATTTTATATTATTTTTTGTTGTTGTTGCTCGTCTCTTCTTTTTTTTGTACAAAAGACAAAGATAAAAAAGTAATAATTAAAATCAATACAATATATAATTACAAGAAAATTTAAGACATTAATATGAGAACAAATTTAAGAATATGTTCATGGAATGTAGGAGGTCTGGTGTCTGACAAGTACGACAAAACTAAAGATCCTGATTTTATTTCTCAGATAGCAAACTATGACATAGTACTCTTAACAGAAACACATATTGGCTATGATACTAATATCCAATTTGAAAATTTTTTATTCTATCAATTCTGCAGACAAAAGTCCAAAAATAACAGGTTTTTCGGAGGTTTAGGTATCCTAATTAGACCTGAAGTAAGAAATTGTATAAAATTCATGAATGATGGAACCTCTGAGTACCAATGGATAAAACTTTGCAAAAAGTTTTTTCATTTTAAAAAAGATATCTATTTATGTCTGATTTATTATGCGCCAAAAAGTACAGTCAATATTTTTGAAATAATTGAAAAAGATATTATTGAAAAATATAGTCGAAAAGGAGATATCTTGTTGGCGGGTGACCTTAATTCACGCACAGGATCAGAACCAGACCTAATAATAAATGATTCTGTCAAACACATGCCTATAACTGATAATATGTATGATGTAGATTATGTTACTGAGGGGAGAGTCAGTCAGGATAATATTATTGATACAAGAGGAAGAGAATTGCTTGATTTATGCATATGTAACCAATTAAGAATTGTTAATGGTAGATGTTGTGGTAATGTTAATGGTACTTATACATGTTTTAAACCAAATGGATGTAGTGTAGTCGATTATATTATAGTCTCACAATCATTGTTGTCACAATTATTATATATGAATGTAAACGAATTCATTCCATGTTTATCAGACTGCCATTGTAAAATATCTTTAAAAATCTTAGCCAACTTTGAAATAGAACGCAAGCAAAAAGGGTCAATTGATTTTCCAACAAGATATATATGGGACCATGAAAGTATTATTAAATTTCAAGAAACATTTTGTAATCCTGCTATTCAAAATGAAATTAAAAGTTTTATGAATGAAAAGCTGGAGCTTACCCCAGAAAACATTGATTTATACACTAGTAAAGTCCACACGATTTTTGATAAAGTATGTAAAGCATCCTTGAGAAAGAAAAAAAAAGAAAATTCACAGAAAATAATAAAAAATGGTTTGATCAAGATTTGGAACAACTTAAAAAAATTGTCACAGTAAAAGGCAATTTAATGTCAAAATTTCCAAAAGACCCAATCGTACGGGGCTCTTTTTTTAAGACAAATAAACAATACTCAAAACTGAGGAGAAAAAAGAAAAAAGAATTCAAACAGCTTATCTTAGATCGCTTGGACAATTTGGAAACCGAAAACCCAAAAGAATACTGGTCTCTGGTAAAGTCCTTAAGAGATGAACAACAAAATAATAACACAAACAATATAGATGGAGATAATTGGTTCAAATATTTTTCTAATTTGGCATCTGTTTCTCCAAATCTGTCAAACAAAGTAAACGAAATTACAGAAAAACTAAAGAAATTAGAAAAAAATGTTGGAAGCTTTATTCCACTTGACTTTGAAATTTCTTTGTCTGAATTACAAAAGGCTTTGAAAAAGCTCAAATCTGGAAAGAGTCCTGGATTGGACAACATAAGTAATGAAATGCTGAACGTGTCACAATCCCACATGGTCCCATGTTTTCTAAAGCTATTCAATGCAATATTTGGATGTGGTCACTATCCGAAGTCTTGGTCTCAAAGTTTTATATGCCCTTTGTACAAATCTGAAGATCCCAATAAACCTGAAAACTATAGAGGCATAGCAATTAATAATAGTATTGGCAAACTATTTAATATTATTTTAAACACCAGACTTGATAATTTTTTGTCTGAAAACGGGATTATACATCAAACTCAAATTGGGTTCTCTAAGAAATCCAGGACTTCGGATCATGTCTTCGTTCTAAAATGCATTATTGATAAATATTTAAACTGTGGTAGCAAAAAACTATATACATGTTTTGTGGACTTTCGTAAAGCCTTCGATAAATATTGATGGTTTTTTCTATAGAATTCTAAATAGTATGTATAACAATGACAGACTCTGTGTGAGGGTAGATAATAAAGTAACTGATTTTTTAGTTCAAAAGTTGGAGTCCGTCAAGGGATGTTTTAAGTCCTAACCTGTTCAAATTTTTCATAAACGATTTGCCCAAAGCTTTAGAGGACAACTGTGACTGTTTACAATTGAATAATAAATGTGTACCTTGCCTCTCTATGCGGATGACCTGGTGTTATTTTCAGATAATAAAAGGGTTACAAACCCAACTTAATATTTTATACCAATATTGTAATGACTGGTGTCTTGAAATAAACACAAAGAAAACACAAATTATAATCTTTAATAAAAATGGGAGACTACTGTCAGATGAATTTAATATAGGTGCAAACAGAATAGAGTGTGTGAAATTTATAAATGCTTAGGATTAGTTCTTACTAATACTGGAAAATTTAATGCAGCTAGAAAAAACCTATATGATAAAGGACTAAAGGCTTCTTTTAAATTTTACAAAAACATTAAGTCATGTTCTCCATCTATTAAGACTTTACTTCATATATTTGATCACACCATCAAACCAATAGCTTTATATGGCTGTGAAATATGGGGTATGTTAAATTTGACCCCAAAAAGAAGAGCCATGCATCTTTTTGAAATCTTCAAAGATTGGGAACCTGATAAATTAAATCTTAAATTTTGCAAGTATGTTCTTGGTGTCTCCAAAAATTGCACAAATATTGGAGTTATATCAGAGTTAGGTAGATTTCCTTTATATATTAACATAGTAATTCAAATGTGTATGTATTGGCACCGCCTTGAAAACTCGCCCACTGATCTCTTAAGTGATGCTTATATTGAAAGCTCCTCTGATAAAGCTGTAGCTAATCAATCGTGGTATGCAAACATAAAGTTTTTTAGTGAAAAACTTGGTTTAAATTTAGCACTTTGTAAAAAACTCAGTAAAAATAAATTCAAAATTTTACTTAGAAAATGTATCAAAACTGATTTTTTTAACATATTGGAACCATCAAAAAGACTTAATAAAAAAAGATGATCACAGTAAGTTGAGCAACTACTTTAAATTTAAACATAATTTCACTTTTGAAGATACTTCAATATTAAGAACAGAGATAAGAGAGTTATACTAACTAGATTTAGAATAAGCAATCATTGTCTCCGCATAGAGAGAGGCCGTTACGAACGAAAAATTGATGAACATGGAAAAAATATTACACTGCCAAGATCAGAGAGAACATGCCAGTTTTGTTCAATGAACTCGGTTGAAGACAAGGAACATTTTTTGTTTAAATGTACCCTTTATAATAAGGAAAGAAAAACCTTTCTGGATGAACTTTTCACAAAATACCCATATTTATCCCAAATATCCGATAGTAATCTACTTTATTTGGTTCATGTCAAACGATAGCCTTGATTTTAACTCTAAATTATGTGAATTGCTATCCTCATTTTACACATTGAGAAACTAAATATTTGCTTAACTGAAACTTATAAAACTTATTTATAGTCTTCACCAGTTCATTGTCACATTATACTTGAATTGTTTTTTGTTTTTTTGTTTTTCTTTTCTGGGCAGTAAGAGTTATCCTTCGTTCCATATATACAATGTAGGCAACTGACTCTCCTCATAAAAAAAATAAAAATACATTTGTGTCTGTATTTTTATCTGTATTTTATTCAATCATCCTTAATCAGAACGATAGTTGTATGTGTGAGTGTATGCGAGTGCGAGAGAAAGGTTTTTTATTTTTACTTTATGTGATTACATGCTTGTTATGAGCCCTATGATTAGGAAATAAAATATCTTTATCTTATCTTTATCTTTATCTTAGTATTCACCTCAGAAGCTAACAAAACCTTTAAATAGACTTATTAAGAAGGGATATAGTTACGATACTGTTGTCAGGTCATTAAAAATTGCATATTTTGGCTTTAATATTGATTCACTTATAGGGTCTTTGCATCGGAACTAAACACATTTATTTAAAAACCAGTTGTTGGCATGACACGGGTTATGCTTTACTCATATATTTTATGATGGTATGATACTAAACCCCTAACGGGAGGGATTGTGCCTGATATTCATATGATGAAGACATAATCTTTCAATCAGTTAAATTGAGATCTGGAGCTGGCATGTCAGTTAACTGCTAGTAGTCTGTTGTTATTTCTGTATTATTGTCATTTTGTTTATATTCTTTTGTTACATCTTCTGACATCGGACTCGGACTTCTCTTTAACTGACTTTTAATGTGCGTATTGTTATGCGTTTACTTTTCCACATTGGCTAGATGTATAGGGGGAGGGTTGAGATCTCATAAACATGTTTAACCCCGCCGCATTTTTGCGCCTGTCCCAAGTCAGGAGCCTCTGGCCTTTGTTAGTCTTGTATTATTTTTACTTTTAGTTTCTTGTGTATAATTTGGAGTTTAGTATGACGTCCATTATCACTGAACTAGTATATGTATTTGTTTAGGGGCCAGCTGAAGGACGCCTCCGGGTGCGGGAATTTCTCGCTGCATTGAAGACCATTTGGTGACCTTCTGTTGTTGTCTGTTCTGTGGTCGGGTTGTTGTCTCTTTGACACATTCCCCATTTCCATTCTCAATTTTATTTTTTACAGAGTTTGTCTTGAGTGCCGTGTGGAGACAGTAGAGTGCCTCCCCGTGCTTCAGGTGTATGCTCTTATAATATACTAGATTATGGAGTTTGTGTCCGAGCGAGAACTTTTCTAGTTCATTACTTTAGGAATATTTATCAAAAAGTAGTATTTCAATTTTCAGCCCCATTCTACTATTTAGTCAGACGTCAGTCGCTACCCTGATATACCCTATCTTTTGTTTTATTTTTCGGGTAATTAATGACGGATAGCGTTTGACATCTTTAGCCGAACAGAATTATCATTTTACATAATTTAACTGATTGCATGCTGGTTCATATTCTGGACGCCAGTCTTTTCTCCTTTCTAATAAAATCCACAAAGAAAAACAAATATGAAGCTTAGAAATGGAAAATATTAAATACTAAACTCGTTCAAAGGGTATCTACACGTCTCAATCTTCAAAATTGCTTATCTAAAATACCACCATCGCTAACATTTTTAACAATAAAATCGTGGTTACCCTTCTATCGATAAGTGTCATGCCAAAAATGACTTACATGTCCCCGTCTTTCCACCAACAATACGGTAAGGTCCACGTTTAATGGTCGCATATTTTCTTTAAATTTTGAAACTGATATAACTTGAAAACAAACAGTATTATTTATTTACTCACATGAAACAAACCGGGATGCGGTATTCAGTACGTAGGTGAAACTGGACGATATTTATCTAAACGCACGCAAGAACACCTGTATCGTTTTAAAAGACCCAATAAATTCAAAAGTATCATTTATCAACACCTTAAGAAGCACAATCATCCTATTAAATATTTAACAGTTCAACCTTTAGAAGTAGTAAATAAGCAGCCTGGTGAATCTCATTCAAAGTTTGTACGATCACGGAAAATAATTGAATTAAATTGGATTAAAAAATTACAGACAGTCTACCCTCTCGGTCTTAATGATAATATCATGGGAATTTGTAATATATCAAGAACCGATTCTGTTAACATTTTGGATATAGTTTCTAAAACTGTTCGTAAAAACCGTTCTCATGGTCGTAGAAAAAATCGCAATCAAGGAAAATTTCGGACCAATCATACCAATATTTCGGACCTAATTTCTATTTCAAAAAACAACGGCAGACATTATCTGTTAACAAAGCTCTGTTCATTACCGGTTAATAAGTTAAATAAAATTTTAGAGGATTGCAACACTATTTCATATAGCAGTCCTAAGTATGAAATCGTTCAAATTATAATGGCATATTGTTATTCTAAACTGTTTCCCAAAATTGATCGCCCTGAAGATCATAAAAAACATTTTATTAAAATAAAGTATGTCAATAAAGGTTTTGATTTTGTAAATATTGGCGGTATTTTTAACGACCATTCTGTTAAAGAACAAATTCCTGGATATTTTGATAATACTGAGCTCCCTCTTATTTGTTATATTTACAAGAAATCTACCCGGAAATATGTGTTTAATTATAGCCAATTGTGTAAAGATGTTAATATCAGTGAAAATACACCTACTTCATGTAATTGCAATAATTCCGAATACATTTATGGACCCATTTCCATGTTTTAACAGGAGATCTTAACATCATTCAAGACCGAGAGTTAAAATCATTCCTCAGTAAAGGACCTAAATATCGTCCCCGTCAATCATTAATTGGAATGAGTGTCGTAATATCATCCACGACTCACTCCGTACTTACTGTTTGAAATGGATAAAACGGGAAAAAGCTGACAAAAATCTTTGGACTCTTTTTAATTCAGTAATGAACATAGTTGATATACGTATTCAACATTTTAAAGAACATTTTACTCTTAACAACAACCATAATAAACCTATTTCTCGTATCAAACATAAACTTAAAGAACTAGCCAAGGAATTGGTTTTGTCCCGGCCGATAAAGCTGCTAATAATATCATTATTGTTTGACGTAAATTTTACATTGAGGTTCTGAAAAAGAAATCACCAATTCACCAACATTCCAACTGACTCCATTTTCAGAAAACGACATCTGTAACAAACATAAACTTTTAGCTACCTCTTTATAAGCAGAACCAAATACAATGAAAGTCCCAACTATGTACTGGCTTCCGAAGCTACATAAAACACCTTACAAATATAGATTTATTTCGTCTTCAAGCCATTGTTCCACTACTAAATTGTCTATTCTTCTTACCAGTTCACTTGGTACAATCAAAAACCTGATAATAAATTGTTCAAATAAGGCCTTTGAAAATAGTGGAATTAATTACTTTTGGAGTGTCAAAAACTCGTTGGAAGTACTTGATAAATTGCATGCTTATCTTGGTGATTTTGAATCTGTTCAAAGTTTTGATTTTTCTACCCTGTATACCACATTGCCTCACATTCTCATTAAGAAAAAATTCACACACCTAATTAAATGGCCATTTAAAAAGTCAGAATGTGAATACATATGTTCTAACTCTATTAGGTCATTTTTTAGTAGCAATAAACAACAGAACTATGTCAATTGGACATACTTTGATACTATATCTGCCCTTGAATTTTTACTAGATAATATTTTTGTTCGCTTTGGAGATTCCGTATATCGTCAGGTTATCGGAATTCCAATGGGGACTAACTGTGCACCACTTATTGCGGACCTGTTTTTGTATTGCTATGAGTTACAATTTATGACTAAAATCAGCAAAGACCCATCGAAACAACATCTGATACAAAAATTTAATAATACTTTTAGATATTTGGATGATATATTGGCTCTCAATAATGACGACTTCAGTATGAACTTACTTTAAATAAAGCTAATACTAACAATGACCACTGCCCTTTCCTCGATCTTGATATCTATATCATTAACGGAAAGCTTAATACAAAAATTTATGATAAAAGAGATGATTTTTCATTTCCTATCGTTAATTATCCATTTTTAGATGGTGACGTTTCCTTGTCACCATCTTACGGTGTTTATATATCTGAACTTGTACGATTCGCTCGTGTATGTAACAACGTTTTAGATTTTAACGAGAGAAATTTATGTATTACTGAAAAATTATTACACCAGGGTTTTCGATATCACAAACTAGTCAAAACATTTACTTAATTTTATCATCGGTACAAGGACATCATTCGTAAATATAGCTCAACATGCAGACTTCTTATACGTTCAGGTATTTCACATCCAATCTTTGTGGTAATATTCTTTATAAAGCACAAAATGTCAGTATTAAACTGCATTTAGTCTGTCTATTTGATTATATATATAGTCTTTTCAATACTTAATACACTAGAACATTTAGTATTATCTTGGTATCCATTTTTTTTAAGGTAATTTGAAAAATAATTTCAATTTTATATTATTTTTTTGTTGTTGTTGTTCGTCTCTTTCTTTTTTTTTGTGCAAAAGACAAAGATAAAAAAGTAATAATTAAAATCAATACAATATATAATTACAAGAAAATTTAAGACATTAATATGAGAACAAATTTAAGAATATGTTCATGGAATGTAGGAGGTCTGGTGTCTGACAAGTACGACAAAACTAAAGATCCTGATTTTATTTCTCAGATAGCAAACTATGACATAGTACTCTTAACAGAAACACATATTGGCTATGATACTAATATCCAATTTGAAAATTTTTTATTCTATCAATTCTGCAGACAAAAGTCCAAAAATAACAGGTTTTTGGAGGTTTAGTTATCCTAATTAGACCTGAAGTAAGAAATTGTATAAAATTCATGAATGATGGAACCTCTGAGTACCAATGGATAAAACTTTGCAAAAAGTTTTTTTCATTTTGAAAAAGATATCTATTTATGTCTGATTTTTATGTGCCAAAAAGTACAGTCAATATTTTTGAAATAATTGAAAAAGATATTATTGAAAAAAATAGTCGAAAAGGAGATATCTTGTTGGCGGGTGACCTTAATTCACGCACAGGATCAGAACCAGACCTAATAATAAATGATTCTGTCAAACACATGCCTATAACTGATAATATGTATGATGTAGATTATGTTACTGAGGGGAGAGTCAGTCAGGATAATATTATTGATACAAGAGGAAGAGAATTGCTTGATTTATGCATATGTAACCAATTAAGAATTGTTAATGGTCGATCTAGATGTCTTTGTTATGTTTTGTTGGTTTGTTTGTGTAATTGACTTATACTCAACATCTTTCATTCACATCTAAATAACTGTCATTTGAAAAAAAGGAAATATGGTTTGCTTGCCATTGAGACAACAGTCAACCAAAATTCCTTTCAATCACATTTTGATGTTGTTCACCAGAAGTTTCGATCTAAAGGTGAATTACAAAACCATTACATTATCACAAATACTTGGGTCTCAATGACTGCAACATCGGAATACAAATTACAAAAGCTTAATTTGCTTAATGTATATATATAGAAGAGAGGCGAAAGATTCCAAAGGGACACTCAAACTCATAAGTCGAAAATAAACTGACAACGCCATGGTTAAAAAAAGAAAAAGACTAACAGACAAACAATAGTACAGAAAAATAATATAGAAAACTAAAGTGTAGGTAGGCAGATTAATTATGCAGGTGTGTTTGTACATAAAAATATGTACGCAGGAAGGTAGGGATATATGTATTATGTTTAGTTGTATGTATTTATGAGGTAGCTTTTTATTTAGATTGTCAGGTTATGTGAAATTATGCGTATGCGTCTCAGAAATACAATAATTTCAATGGTTGATAAAGTCTAACGTTTGATTTTTTCAGCTTTGATGGACTTTTCCTTTTTAAATTTACCTTGGAGTTCGGCATTTTTGTTAATTCTTTTTTTAAAATATTCTTTGAAAGTGAATGTCGTGTACTCATAGTGTGACAGATGTTTTTTGTATACTTATAATCCATCGTCCTTTTTATGGTAAAAAACGGTACGACAATCAAAAACAAGTTGTTGTGTTTGTGCAAGTTTTTTATCCATGCTCACAGTAATTGTCTATATAAAAGTGTTTATTTATTAACGCTATGACATCCATGTAGGATACAAGTGAGACTTATTGAAAGACAATTAATAATATAGGTGGAGACAGATTTCTGTTGTAACTATTGTTCAGTATTGAGATATTCTTAAACTTTAAAATTCAAATTAAATTATCTTCTTTTTGAAAGCACAGATACATTTGAATCTACGATTCCCATTCTTATAGAAAAAATTCTGTTGAATGAGATGGTGCAGTCGATCTTTCAATTGAGCATGGGGAATAGTAGTGTAAAGCTTAACACTGTCTGTCTTAAATCATATTTCTACTCTGTAGATAGCGCATATAATTACTGTTGTTAGATATTAGGAAATATCATTATTATTAGCTCCTATGTTATTATATTATTCAACGACACTGACTTCAGAATTTATTTAAGTTAAAACAATTTGTATGAGAAATTTGTGTACGTTCAATAACGCGCCAATATGGCTGCTATTCTATGGAATATTTCAAATAGATCGTAAAAGCCATTAACGAAATGTATAATAGTTCATACAATAAATTAATATGAAATAAGTATTATTGTTTAAAAACATTACGGAACAGTGTCCGTTGTATGAAGTTAAAGCAAAACATAATTTGTTAAACAATTAATATGATGAAGGGTCAATTTGCATTGTTCGTTAAGGACAAGGAAAAATTGTGTTTCACTTTTAGTTGAAACACTAATCATCTTGAAATAATGGAATAAATATTGGGGTTTTAATAAAGCTCTCTAGGTGCACTTCTGTAAATATAGACAATGCAGTTTCCCATAGGAACTCCGTTTACGGCTCAAACTGTGGCACTTGTGCTATGAAGTTTCGTAAAACATTATATTCTAGAATGGAAAGTTCATATACGCCCTTCTATGTTTTTCAAAGGTCAAAATATAGGGCTGTGCGGAATATTTTCAACATTTATATGCCTCGAACTTTAAAGAGTAAAAACTTATACTAAAATTATGTACTACCCCTCCCTTCACTTTGGGTCTTCCTCATAATTCAATTTGGTCGCTATCGATGTGTATTTGTAATGGTAAAATTCTCAAGTCTTATCTCTATGAGATGAAACATAGAGATCATATTTGGGAACCAGAAGGTAAATAAAACAAAATATCTATAAATAATATTCTATATCCCCTAAAAGAGGCGTGGTTTGTGAAACAGCTGTATTTATGTGCAAGTGCAACCTTAAGGTACCTTCGTCTTTCCTCTAATAGTACTGGCATTTGATCGTACTCTACATTTTGAGAATTTTCTCAGTATTACGGTTCTTTCAGAATGAGTGATTAAATAAATCATTTCCAAATATATTTATGACACTACGATTTTCGTTTATGTTTCTTTAAAGAAGTATATATCAATGAGATCAATACACAACGGCACAAAAAAGTGGAAAAACCATCCACAGCTAAACATAATATCTTAAAAAAAAGAAGGCGTCCATTATTTTTTTCAAGGTCAAATTCAATGTTGTGAATGATTAAACATCAATGATCAAAGATCTGCAATTAACATTAACGCACCCAAAATGAATTGTGTTCTTTATAATTTCTTACATAAACATTTGTGCATGGACTACTGTTTAACTCAAGTTTCACTTTGAATAAATCGCTTATACTCCAAACTGTTTAATATGTAAAAGTTTTTAACCGACAAACCGAAAACATCATTTAAATGATTTTTGGATGTGAAATTAGAGTTCAATAATGATTATTTAATAACATAACACAAGTGTCATTTGCAGTCCATGTATTACAGGAGACGGGTGCAAGTAGATTTTAATAGTATATAAAGTGAAAAAAGTTGAAATATGACATACAACTTCAAAATACTGATGGATTTAGTCGAGGATTATGCCAGGCAATGCGCTAAACGCGAGAAAGAAGACGTAGATACTCTTTCCGAATGGATTAAGGCTGTGAGGTCGTTGATACAAATCTGAATTAAGAAACTAAATGGGTCTATCAATACCCACGCTACGTCCATTTTTAAAGACCCAAATGTTGCAAAACACTAATCATACCTCCATGACAAATATGTTGTTGTCCCCGCAAATAAAGCCCCAAACAACATCGTTTTTGTGTGGAAATATCATTACATAAACTGCTTGATAAATGAATTAGGTATTGGCAATTCACTTGGAAACTCAACATATACCCTCACGACACTTACCAAAGAAGAAATCCTGGATAATCATAGGTCTGTTCTATGTCCTTTTGGAATTTCAACCAAAGATGAAGAACTGGATCTTCCATCACTGTATTGGATACCTAAACTACATAAGTGTCCTTACAAACAACGGTATATTGCTGGGTCTTCCAAGTGCTCCACGAAACCTCTTTCTAAATTATTAACATCTATCTTATCAGCAATCAAAGCCGGGCTCCAAAGTTATTGTGAAACTGCCTATTCTAGAGGCGGCGTGAATCAGATGTGGATACTAAAAAATTCCAAAGATCTTTTAGAGTACATACAATCTAAGACTCTCTCATCTTGCAATACACAAGTATACCCCATTCCAAACTAAAAGACAAATTGAAAGAGTTGGTATTACTTTGTTTCATTAAAAGAATGGCGAACGTAGATACAAGTATCTTGTCTTGGGAGGATAAATCCTACCTTACATTTAATGCATTTTGTTCACAAAAAACTCCATTATTCCTGAATTGATTTCCAACAAACTTTATTTTATTGTTGGGATAGATGAAATGAAGCTACCTTTTAATCTTTTTAACTTTCTGGTTTGTCTCCCAGAGTAATGGGACTTACATTTCAGATGTTAATATATTTTTCACATATTATACGATAACTTTTTGGTAGGATTCGTGTTGCTCAGTCTTTAGTTTTCTGTGTTGTGTTTTCTGTACTATTATTTGTCTGTTTGTCTTTTTATGTTTAGCCATGGCGTTGTCAGTTTATTTTCGATCTATGGGTTTGATTGTCCCTCTGGTATCTTTCGTCCCTCTTTTATGTTTGCTTTGATTGATTCGGTAGAAACTTTACGTATTTGTTGGAATGGGTGAACATGTGATTAAATGCCTTCGAAATATCCCTTTTTATTCCTGCATCATTTTTAATATGCAAAAGAAGGGCGTGGCATGCGCTCTTGGCGCAGCTGTTTATTATGAATTGGATAACAGTTCAACGTTTAGACACAAATCATCCTCAATGAAAGATTTGACAGAGATAAGTCTTTGAATACAGTTATACACTTAAATGCTTAATTCTTGTTATATTGAAAATAAATTTGTATTAATATTTGCTTAAATTTTATATAATTCCATAATTATTATTTCGGTCATTTAATCATTTTAGCCTTTTTTAAAGACCAGGGCAAATATTTCATACGTGTTCAGAATGAAAACAAAATTATTAATAAATGCAAGTAATAGATCCTATAGGGGAATTACCGGGATGAAAATTTGAAAATTTCCGTAAAAGAGGGACGAAAGATACCAGAGGGAAAGTCAAACTCATACATCTAAAACAAACTGACAACGCCATGGCCAAAAATAAAAAGACAAACAGATGCAGAGAACGTGACAACTACCCTATACACGAAGCATTGGATTAAATGTCACCATTTTGACCGGACATGAAACTGCAGCACAAATTACTGTTAAAATGGAAGGCTATATTTTTGAACTCAGTCCAGCTAAATAGACTGCTTCAAAGGCAGTTCTTTTTATTCAAGAGCAAATATCTTATATTTTGCAGTCAAGTTAAAGTGATATTTAAAAAGCACATTCAATTACAGTTTGATAACAACAAGTTATCAGTCATGCATAATCAAATCTTTGGTTTTTGTATACGTGATTTATGCTAATTTTTTATTGTTAAAGTGCAAAGACAAGATTAAAAATATTCATATGTGTTGATCAATCTATGAAGTTCAGACAAGAAAGAACTAAATGAAATGAAAAATAAGATACGTAATATGGGCATTAGTAAAAAAAATCACTTGCTAGTACCAATGAACCAATAAAGTCTGATCGAGGATAACATTTATCCGATTTCACAACAGCTGTTTACATAATAATTTGTCTTTTCTCTTAAGAAATTCAATAATGATTATTTAATAACATAACACAAGTGTCATTTGCAGTCCATGTATTACAGGAGACGGGTGCAAGTAGATTTTAATAGTATATAAAGTGAAAAAAAGGTGAAATATGTATCCTGTGTTAATATGACTAAAACGAAATGAAGGTTATGAATTTACGAAACAGCAATTTAACAACAATGTAAAACAAAACAAACATTTATCAAAATAAGAGGGAGGGTTGAGATTAATAAACGAATTATTTCGACCCTGCCACAAGCGCATGTCACATCCGAAGTCAAGTTCTTCGCAAGTAGTTGTCTATTATCACATTTTAATGGTTTTTAATGAGAATATGGTTAATCTTTGAAATTCGATGTTAAATTTATCAATTAATCTCTGTACGTAACTATTAAGAACTTGACATCTATACATGCACATATCTTATATTGAAGATCGTCGATCTAGATGTCTTTTTTATGTTTTGTTGGTTTGTTTGTGTAATTGACTTATACTCAACAGCTCCTTTCATTCACATCTAAATTACTGTCCTATACAAAGAAGGAAATATGGTTTGCTTGCCATTGACAACAGTCAACCAAAGTTCCTTTTAATCATAATTTGATGGTGTTCACCAGAATATAAGTTTCGATCTAAAGGTGAATTACAAAAATCATTACATTATCACAAATACTTGGGTCTCAATGACTGCAACATCGGAATACAAATTACAATACCTTAATTTGCTTAATGTATGTATACATATTGTTATGAACGGAAAAATCGACTTTTAATTGTAGCCAACAAAAGACACAAATCAATAATAAAATTTAACAATATTTATTATACACTAGTTTATAAGAAGTATTACACAAAGAGTAATGTCAACTTAACTGTCAAAATATAAGTCTATCGATGTCTAGGTCTATCTACGTCTATCTCTAAATCTCTATATTCAACTAACTTTTGGGTCTGCATTTAAATACTCAAACTGAAACTTCTAGACAACGCTAGAAATATAAATTACGCATCTTTTGTTATGATCATTCTGGAAACGTTATGTAAGTGAAATAGAAAGTTCTAATCATTCCATGAGTATCAATGATTGTTCCAGTGATTTCTAAACTGCATAGTTGTAACACAATGTGTTTTATTTTGTACACAATATTAAACAATGTAAACATTCTTAGGCCACACAAAACAAGTTAGGCCAACTAAATAAATATGATAGTTACAATATCATAACAATATAGAAAAGAGGCGAAAGATACCAGAGGGATATTCAATCTCATAAGTCGAAAATTAACTGACAACGCCATGGGTAAAAAAGAAAAAGACCAACAGACAAACAATAGTACACAAAACACAACATAGAAAAGTAAAGTGTAGGTAGGTAGATATATTATGCAGGTGTGTTTGTACATAAAATATGCACGAAGGTAGGTAGGTCCATATGTATTATGTTTATTTGTTTGTATTTATGAGGCTAGCTTTTTATTTAGGTTGTCAGGTTATGTGAAGTTATGTATATGCGTCTCAGAAATACAACAGTTTGGATGGTTGAAAAGTCTAACGTTTGATTTTTTTCAATTTTGATGGACTTCTCCTTTTTAAATTTACCTTGGAGTTCCGCATTTTTGTTAATTCTTTTTTGAAATATTCTTTGAAAGTGAATGTCGCGTACGTACACTGTGACAGTTTTTTTTTGTATACTTATAATACAACGTCCTTTTTATGGTAAACAACGGTATGACTCAAAAACAAGTTGTTGTGTTTGCGCAATTTCTTTCTCCATGCTCCCAATAATTGTCTATATAAAAGTGTGTATTTTATTAACGCTATGACATCCTTGTAGGATACAAGTGACACTTATTGAAAGACAATTTATACTTATAGGTGGAGACAGATTTCTGTTGTAACTATTGTTCAGTATTGAGATTTTCTTTAGCTTTCAATTCAAATAAAATTATCTTCCTTTTAGAAAGCACAGATACATTTGAATTGTTGAGTGGATAGATAAAAAAAAAAAAAAAAAAAAAAAAAAAAAAAAAAAAAAAAAAAAAAAATGAAAACAACACCCTATCAATTTCATGCGTCCGAAGCGCTTTTGTGAATTTACCTGTATCCGGAACGCTGAAGGCCGAATACTTTAAAGCCAAGGATAAATAAGAACCGAACCAGTTTAAGGGCTTTATCATAAAAAACGACCTTAAATAATAGCCAATTCCATCTAAGGTCAAATTTGTCTCAGGGAGTTGAAACCCATGGTATGGTCTTACTCACCCGGATTCTGTAATAGGAGTTTCTTCAGATTCTTTCTTCTTAATCTGTATCTTGAGAAAAAAAAATTGCGAGTTATGAACAATGGTATACTTCTGTTGTCTCTTATTTAATAAATATATTTTTATTCAACAAGTGTGGACACAGACCAGTGTGCATAGTATGTGTGGATGTTTGACAGTGTGTTCTGACAAAAAAGAGTTATCTGTTTTCCTCATAGGGTTCTTTGTTAAACTGTGTTGCACAGTGACGGCCAACCTGTACCAAACACTAAAAAATAGGCAATGTCGTTTAATTTATATTTCGTTTTAAAGTTCAAGACTGTAATGGATGAGACACTAATTGCATGCATTACCAAATGATTCTGTTAAAAAATGTTCCACAACTTTGATTTTGGATAGCAGCAAAAACTCAAAATCAAAGAACATGATTGCTCTGAGGGATACAATCTCTACTGTTTCCATTGGTATTTGTATTCTTTCTCAAAAATAATTCAACTGCATATGTATTCCTTTTTTGATTCAATATGAATATAGTTTTTCAACTTTATAAAATAGCCAATCTCTGATACAAGTGTATATTTAAACATGAACAATGTATTGTGTTTTAATATTTGCTCTACATTTGCTTCATTCTTGGAAATTCAAACCCACTCATTTCAAAAATACTCCTTCTGAATGTTATCAATCCCACATACTCAGTGTCAAAAATATACATTTGAACAAGCATAAAAAAGGTCAATATGTTCTTTCTTTGGTATAGGGTTCATATGGCCAAAAATGTTAAAGTCCTAGACGTCTTCCAAAACTGCAGAAATTTAAATAACGTTCGTGGTCAAGATTTTAAATTCTACCATGTATGAAAGCTTTTTGCTTGTTCGGCACAGACAGAAAGATATGTCCTTTAAGACACTTGTGGCAGTGGTCATTAAAACTTATCAATAACCTTAAAATGAACATACCTGCCAACTTTGTTGAAATTATTTTAGTTTTCACCTGAATTGTGCGTGGAAAGACATTTTACAGGGAGTGCGATTTATTGCAGCATTTTTGCAGGTATGATTTGTTTTTAAATCTGTGTCATAATTTGTATGTCTTCTTTTTTCTGTTGGTATACACTGCTCATGAACTTTGGTGAGCCTTTTTTTTATATATATATGTTTTTCCTTTTTCAAGCTATTTAGTTTAAAAAAATAGATAACCTGCAAATAAACTCCTCATAGATACCAGGATTGAAATTTTATATTTGCGCCAGAAGCGCGTTTCGTCTACAAAAGAATCATCAGTAACGCTCGAATCAAACAAATGTTAAAAAGGCCAAATAAAGTACGAAATTGAAGAGCATTGAGGACCAAAAATTCCTAAAAGTTTTGCCAAATACAGCTAAGGTAATCTATTCCTGAGGTAGAAAAGCCTTAGTATTTCAAAAGTTCAAAGTTTTGTAAACAGTTAAGATACTGACCGTTTACATATATTGATGCATTTAAACAAATATACTGGGTACTAAAAAAGAAATTTTAAGGCAACGATCGACACAATTCAATTAAACAAAAAATCCTAAAGGGTAACACTAAACGCTGTTTTTTGTGTTCTTCAACGAATCTGATTTGGCTATCTTACTGTTTCGATTCATGCGCCACAGATGAGTCTTATGTAGCCAAAACGCACTTCTAGCTTACCAAATGATATGAAAAATATGAAACAATTCAATTGAGAAAACTAACGGCATAATTTATAACAAAACAATTTACGAAGCAAATATGACGGAAATGGAACAAGGACAACCACTGAACTACAGGCTTAATTTTATTTATCAGTGAAAAACTAAAAAAATTAACTAAAAAAAAAAAAAAAAAAAAAAAAATTAAAAATTTGGATACTATTTTTTGATCATGAAGAACAGATGCATTTTTTCCCAATCCAGGTAGTTTTCCAAAAGTTTTAGAAAAGTCATATAGATATTTGAAAAACTTATAATTTTAGACTAAAAGTTAACAGCAAAAAATCCCAACCAAGTCCAGTTACTAGTTATACAAAGACAAATGCAATTATTTTCTTCTAAATTTTTGCTCTGGACACTGTCTTTTGATTATAAAAGAGGGAAGAAAGATACCAGAGGGACAGTCAAACTGATAAATCGAAAACAAACTGACAACGCCATGGCCAAAAATAAAAAGACAAACAGACAAATAATAGTACAGATGACACAACATAGAAAACTAAAGACTAAGCAACACGAACCCCACTAAAAACTGGGGGTGATCTCAGGTGCTCCGGAAAGGTAAGCAGATCCTGCTCCACATGTGGCACCCGTCGTGTTGCTTATGTTATTACAAATCCGGTAATAATAATAATATAACAAGTCTTCTATTCGACTTGAATGGAATAGTCTAGCCATAAGTATCATGTCACGTAATGTTGTCATTTTAGCGGTATTTTTAACATTGCCATATAAGCGGGAGGTTTGGCTAGCCATTAAACGAGGTTCAACCCACGATTTTTTCTTAGAATGTCCTGTACCAAACACAGAAATCAAATAGTCCGTTTCTATGTATGTTGGCGTTTGTTTTTGTTGCAGTTCAGTGTTTCTGTTGTTCCGTTGTTTTCCTCTTATAGTTGATGTGTTTCCCTCCGTTTTAGTTTGTAACCCGGATTTGTTTTCGCTTAATCGATTTATTACTATTGAACAGCGGTATACTACTGTTGTCTTTATGTACCCCTGATTTGAATGGAAAAGTCTATCCACAGGTAATCTATTAATGACCGAGTTCATTATTGATCTACTCAGATTTTTAACAAAACAGGGATAAAAGAAAATAAACACATCTGATGATTACTTACATAAATAAACATGTTAAATGAATTTTACATTTTTAAAAACATTTGATCAACAGTGAGCAACAAGTGGCATGTAGTTTCTTGATAGTGTTTATAATATGGAAGGCTCCATTTGGGCTGAGGGGTTTCTACTTCTACTTTTACGCAAGGATTTGTATACAAATCCATGTTTTACCCTGTTAACTACATTTTTTGAGTTAAATGTTGTACATGATTTGAAATAATGCAACAACAATAAGTCGAAATGGCGGACAAAAACACAGAAAGGATCTCGAGTTGCAAATCAATGGCATGGGGAATCCGGAACAACCATTTAGTCTGATGCCTCTCAAGGCCAGGAAAACTTCGCATGCGCTAAAATATATAAACAAACCGTTAAAACTATGTTTTAATTGAGAACAACATGTCAATTGTGGTTCTCCATTTTTTTTGATGGAAAGTCAATATCAAAGTTTTATAAAGGTAACATATAAGAATAACACCACTTCAGTACTTGCCTGACGGAAATAGTTTTATTTCGGAACCATTCTCGCACTTTAACAAAACAGCGGAATTTCCACTTTGACGTGATGCTAAATATAAAACCCAAAATATAGATACTGCTTAATATTGATTTTCCGTTTTGTTAAATAAACGCAAATAAAAAAGGAGATATCAAAACACGAGGATTATGAGAAGAAAATTAACGGAAACTTGTTTAAATTCAAAATGTTTGTGTTTTTTATGCTTTAAAACAGAACAATCTTAAGAATCTGAGTTGTACCTTTATATAAAGCACAAAACGGTTGACGTGAATGCCTTGGAAGGAGTCACTGGTAAATGTCTACAGATTGCTTGACAGCAATCGTATCCCAAAAAGGAGAGGAACACATTGGGTACATTTCTGCATGATGTGATTTTAAGATGTGAGGTGCTGGTAATTTTTTACTTGGGTTTGTCCACAAAAACTGTAAAAAAAAATGTCGAAATTGTTTCTTAGAAGATATCTAACAGTTTTATGTAATGACAATACCTGGCATGACGCTTGGGGCTACATAAGCTAGAAAGTACACTACTGTGTTATTTTAGTTCTTTTTTTAAAATGTCTTCTCCAAGGACTACGTGAAAGTAAAAAAAAAACCCAACAAAATTGACCAGTATGAAAATGATATCAATTAAAGAACCTTTGTGAGCATGCTTAAAAGACTCATAACTCCTACAAAAGTCAACTGATAAAATTTCTTGTGGATATGAACATCTACATAATGTGTTCTAATTATCTACAAAGTTCCCTGAAACTCTGTTGTATGGTTCAGAGGAGTTGAGACAATGAAATAACATGACTGATGGACAAACAAACCGACAGGTCAAAAACTTATTTACTTTGTTGTGTGGGGTATTATAACTTGGTAAATCCAATAAATTTGTTTATGATTCTTAATTTCTTGAAATAAATTATGACAAATAGTGTAGACTTGAAGAAATATGAACTAAGTTTAGTATTAGTTTTAGTATTTGAAATGAAAAAGGTATTGAAAAATTGTTCTTGTTTAAAGATTTTTGTTATATGAATAAAAATATAAGTGATACCTGTACAGTAATTATAATATAATATAATATAACATATAAGATGCAGTTTTGTTGTGGTATAAAAGTGAACAGTTCTGTTTTTAACGTTTACACATATTAGGAAATTAACGAATGACTGATAAATGTTGAATCATGAAAGAAAATTTTAGAAATCGATTAGGCCTTGTAAATTTTGTCATTTTCTTTTACATAAATAAACATAACGTATAAGTGAATGACCTTTTACACTCAAGACTCATCAGTAGGCAGTACAGATGTTGGGGAAAATTGTTACAAAAACACCTAGCATCATATTGCTAGTAGCACGAGTAGCATTGTTTGGTAGATTTGTGCTTTTTTTTGGCTTCTGAATAGTTTGGTTCAAATGTAAATAAAATGCTTCAATCGCCCCTTAAAGGGGCATTAGCTGTCTAATTCATGTTCACCGATTTGACTAAAATTCTCATATTTGATTTATAACATACTAAAACGTATATCAAAATTACAATCAGTCTGAAATAAACAATTAACAATGCATGGACTCGATAATATATATCAGTATTTCGTGTGGATTTTAGTCTAGACGCAATCTAATTAACCATTGAGATGACCTCCGAAGACTGCTGACTGTCCCATAACCCGATATAAACATAAACAAACATATAAATAGATAGCGACATCGTGCAATTGGACTTTTCTAAATATGTTTGATTTCATATTATAGGTTAAAAAATAAGTTAATCATCGTTTTTACCTGTATAAGAATGTTTTTGTTGTGGATCAAATCAGTCAACAAAATGGTTCACATTTGTTTCATTTTAGATGTTGACATTCTTTTCCTTTTAATGGCTGAATACGACTTATACATGCGTAACCAATCTTTAACTAATAGGTTAAATTGAAGGTCACATGAATACGGACTCAATGAGGTCGAATTATTCACTTGCAAGTGAATAATTCATCAGCGATGTTTCTCAGCTTATTTTGACAAAATTGAACCAAACTGGCTGCTAAAAGCGAATTATTATTTCACTATTTTACTTTCGTTAATGATTGGACACAAAAAAAAAAAAAAAATGTATTTTAAGTTATCTATATTTAATAGCTAATGCCCCTTTAACTACTTACATTGAATGGATGCTACTTTAAGAATTCATTGTGCTGACAGTTTTCATCATCTTACTTTACAGTTCATGTGCAGATGTGAGTTGTTTGTCAAATCTTTATTTTACAAAGACGCATTTGCATAACAATGCACTGAGCTCAAAGCAAAAAAACTTTAACAATACAATTAGACAAATAGCTCAATCCAGTGATATACTTTGAAGTACAGGCCCTTTCATGAATATCTGCCCTTCATAACCACATCTATGATCTAACAAACCTGCCAAACTTCATGGATCAGAAGTCCTGAAAAAGACATGTACATTTTTTTATATTATTATTATTAAAATATATGTACGTACCCTGGTTAAAACTTATACAAAGTTGTGGTTAAAATATTTGGTACCTAGCAAGTAGTTGTCGCTTCATGCACAAATCAATATATGATGAGTGCCCCTTATTTTTGAAATAAGAACACACTTCCAACTTATCGTATAGTCAACAGGTGAACAAACATTCAAAACTATAAAATGTTTTCAGACTTATCAGTGTCTATTTACGTCACAACTGGATCAATATATACATACATATGTAAGACTCAGATTGAAGTCCGGTCTCTTATCGACCTCCATTCTTCCAGTCAACGTCCAAGTCTGACGTCATAATAAAATAAGATTCCAAATCTACGACCAATCATATACACCTCTAATACATGTTGACGTTTTTCGTTGTTCTCGAATCAATGTCCCCATAGTATTGGCTTCTCTAATTGATGTCCTTTTTTTACAGACAAGCCGCAATGAAATCACAGTTTTATAAAATGGTAGGTTGAACCTTATACTAAAAAAATTGTGAAAGATATAATATTTTAAATCTTGCAAATACATGTAATGATACTTTTCAACCATTGGCTGTACTTTTTTATTTTGTCTATTGTTTGAGACTGTATATTGACCTCTAGATGTCTTTCAAATATCCTTGGTGCTGGGTTGTCGTCTTACTGTTGTATATATCCATGTGGCATTTATTTATATGAATATGAAAAGAATATGACAACATAGATCGAGTAGATGAACTTCATTCACCAACTATCAATAAAGTATGATTTACTAAAAAAAAAAAAAATATTAATATGCATGCATATGTAAGATGATGTTGATGGTTGTCTTATTGTCATTTTCTGATGTTTGAACTTATATTTTTAAGCTGTAACATGTAAATAAGCCAAAGATTTGATGTCAGTAGACCATGACTAGGGGTTTGACCAACTAATCTCCATTGATGAGATGTTATAATGCTGATACATGTACAAAAACACACCAAATATCATTGACTTACCATTACTGGTTCCCCTCAAACTGACCTAAGCAGAGTTAACATGTGAACTTGCTGTTCGGTGTGAGCCAAGGCTCCGTGTTGAAGGCCGTACTTTGACTTACAATGGTTTACTTTTACAACTTGTGATTTGGATGGAGAGTTGTCTCATTGGCACTCATACCACATCTTCTTATATCTATATATTATGAAATGTTTAAAGCCAATAGACAATGATTTTTAGATGTTTGGGAGCAGCCCTCTAAATAGCCATAGAATGAGATATGCAAATGCTCCTTCAACTACATTATAGTACATACCACATATCATTGACTTCCCATATGTTGTTCCCGTTAATCTTACCTTCATGTAATTATTGAATGATTGATTTGTGTTTTAAGGCCACTTTTAGTACAGTAGCTGCTGCACTATCAGCTATTTTGTAGTGGTCACTTTTTATAGGTGGAAGAAGCAGGAGTGGCCGGAGAGAACGACCAACCGTCGGTAGAAAGACTGACACTCCTAGGCAATAAGGAATACATTAACCTTTTGTCTTATAAATTTGGCAAATGTTACCTACTGCGAGGTCATGTGAAAATTTATATACATGGATATGCTGACTGAATGATTTTTTTCATTGACCACCCATGGCCATCAGATCAGTGGATAACCTGTAACAAATATAATGACACAAATTTTGTGACCATTGATTTCTCATATATTAAACACTCTCAGATGTGTCCATTTCACATCCCAAAATGGTCTAATTATTTACTTCGCCAAAATGTGTCCAAATTTTACTCTCAAAAAACGTGCCCTACAATTGTTATTCATCGAAAACTTGTCCACTTTATAAAAACTTTTAACTCTAATATGTCCTCAGTATTAATGCAATTTTAACACTATCAGACGTGTCCATTTCTTAAAAAGGTTAAAGCCGCTATCCAAGGACATCTAGAGGGAGGTGTAGTGATCCGTACAGTCCAAGATGTGGTACACTATGCACAGTGAAAGGTAAAATCGCTGACTTAATTCTTCTCTCAGATAAATAGACACCAGATAAGAAAAAGAATATCACAATAAAAAATTATCTTCACTTGCGAGCTTTTGTTAATTCTTTATCAATATGATTATTATTGTTATAACTTTAGATGAAGGTATTTCATACTTAACAAATCTTATAATTTTATCTTGCAAGTTTTCACTAGACTAGTGCAAGTTATCTCAGTGCTTCAACTATTGATTAAGTGGTCATTTATAGTTTGTTCAAAGTCGGTTGTTTATATTTAGCATAATTGCAATTTTAATTTGCAACACATACATTTAATTCTTGACTGTTGATTGCTGAATGTCCAGTGGCAAATAGTTCATGCATATTTAGAGCAAACATAAAGATTGCAATTAGTTAGTTTTGTACAGTTAAATTCAATGTTAACAAAGTCAATTCTTTTGTACTAATACATGTTAAGTACTGAAGTAATTCATAAATATTTTGATAATTTATCAGAGTATTGCACAAACGGCTTCTTGCAGGAGTGGTTTCTGTGCTCTTATAGAGTAACTGTTCCATTTTTACAACAAAACAAAAAGGAAGGATCCTTTAATAATATCGATTTGATTTATATTTAAACTATGTGTGATCAATTTACATATCACTATTTAATAACAATGGACACGATTGAACGTTCATAAAAAGGAAATGTTTTGGCTTCATTGTGTGTTCATTGACATCTGACATATGGACATTTTTGGGGATGGACATGTTTCTGAGTTTTAAATAATAATGTCACATGATTATTCAACGATGTCAGATTCTCTATTATTCTAGAACATCGTCCATCATCTTTAGGTGTGCATACACAATATCCTCATCATAAGCCATTTATCTTGTATCAACTTGAACAAAAACCATGACACGCAAAAGATATGTGCACGGTTACACATTAAATACAAAGATAGTGTAAATACATATAATTCAGAAATTATGTTTGTCAGAAAAATCAGAGAATGGATTACTTACTGTCAGGAAGGTCGACGAACCCCAATACAATACAAATCAATTGTAAATAATGGTCACCAAAATTACCGAAAACAAAAAGTTATATTCTTAATTGTCTAAGAAGATCATTGACATGTCTCATTCATGGATTTTTTATGGCTCGATAGATCCTTACTGACTTTCGATTTACATAACAAAATTGTATAGAATTTCAGTGTTAATAAATATAAACATACAATGGTATGTACCGTATATAAAAATAAGAAGATGTGGCATGATTGCAATGAGACAACTCTCCACAAAGAGACCAAATGACACAGAAATAAACAACTATGATCACCGTACAGCCTTCAACAATGAGCAAAACCCATACCGATAGTCAGCATTAAAAGGCCTCGAAATGACAAATGTAAAACAATTCAAACGAAAAATCTAACGACCTATGAGTTAGGGCCAATTTCCCCTGAATTTTTTTGACAGAAGGGCCAATTTCAAAAAGTGCAGAAAGAATAAAATTTACGATAAAAACATGTAATTAAAATGTATTTTGGTCAATATCTCGATTTTTATGTATTATGTTATGTCTGAAAAATAGTTAATTTAACCTCCAAAAAAGGATGAAAGTCAAATATGCGGAATCTACCGTGTTTTAGGTTGGAAAAACAGGGAATCCCCCTAGAAGGACACTTTAAACCAAAAAAAAAAAAAAGTTATGTTTTTTGTTGTTGTTGTAATTTAAACAACTTTTCACCTCAAAAATGAAATTGGTTTAGTGTGCCCTTAATACCTAAAAAACAACTTTTTTAATAAAAAGTGGAACATCACTAAATTTTACCTATATAGCTGCTTAATATCGGCTATGTTTTCAAGAGTCGCCGTGGCTCAATCGGTAGCGCTTAAAACTGTAAATATTGGATTGTTTTTAAGATGGGGTTCAAATCTCACGCTAATTTTTCTCATTTTGTATGTTGAAATATTAAAATGTTATGTTTCTATCACAAATTTTGCGGATGTTTGTTTAATTCAAAGAGTCACTCTCAAGTAGGTGCTTGTACATTACCAAAAGCACGAAAATTGATTATATAGCAATGAAGCCCAAATGTTGTGTGTGTTATACACATAAAGAAAAAAGGCCATAGCAGAAAAATTTCAAACAACAAAAATATTTTTTCTAAATCTTGAACAAGATCGTTTTAGAAAATGGTATGATATGTAACAAATGCAGACAGTAATTTTATCGCCAATCCACCAACTGTGTAGATACTAGTACTGGCATTGTTACATTGTCCCTACACCGGAACCTAAGTCATCAGAAAATGAAACAACACCACAGAAAAAATCAATTACACTACCAATCGTGACTGTAGGTAAAACATCAAGAAAGTGTTGAATCTGTATCACAACATAGGGTCGATCCATTTGGTACAATGCCATGCAGAAAAGACCAAATTACATGTGTTTGTTACGCAAGCCATTCTAGTACCAACTGGTGTAAGCTGTTGTCCGGTTCATATAGACAGTAAACCTTAAAAGCTGGAACAGTGTATAGATATAGATACATCCAGATTGAGGAAAACAACATCCCAGTTAAATGCGTCCGATATTTTTTGGCTTCTTGGCAATAAAACAGAGACCGATCTTGAATCAGATAAGCTGATTTATATCAGATAATTAGATTATTAATTGTTTCTTGTATTTATATTTAACCCCCTTTTTAGGCGCCACTTAGGGGCATTCAGTTTTTCGGTCTGTGCGCCTGTTCGTTCGTTTGTCCGTCCGTCTGTCTGTTCGTTCGTACGTCTGTCCCGTTTCAGGTTAAAGTTTTTGGTCAAGGTAGTTTTTGATGAAGTGGAAGTCAAACCAACTTGAAACTTAGTACACATGATCCCTATGATATGATCTTTCTCATTTTAATGCTAAATTACAGTTGTTATCCCAATTTCATTGTTCACTGAACATAGAAAATGATAGTACGAGTGGGGCATCCGTGTACTATGGACACATTCTTGTTTAATATTTTGTTAGTTTTAAGTTAAACAAAGCTGTGAAATACATGTACGCTACAAATCACCTACCAACATTAACACGCTAACTGAAGCACCATGTTTTTTTTAATACAAAACTAATTTTTAATATCTATAAGTTGATAATTTATATCTTAATGCTCCTCAGGGGCATTTACAAACAAAATCAATATTGGTTTTGATAAACAAAAAAAAAAGAATCAGCAGTCTTGGCCTTGATTATTGTAGGAATATCTGTTCAAGGTATAAAAATAGATGATGTGACGTGTTTTCATATATTATAATTAGTATCTATCGGGCTAATCAAATGAAAAAACAAACGGGAAAATGGCCCTACCTCTTTATGTACAAAATAATGAACGAAAAACACATATGATACACAGAAACAAACAACAACCACTGAATTACAGGCTCCTCACCCTGGGACAGGCACATACAGAATGTGGCGTGGTGAAACATGTTAGCAGGCGCCCAACCCTCCTCTAACATGGGACAGTGGTGTTATATTATAACATAAGAACAAACTATAAAAATCAGTCGAAAAAGGCTCAACTCATCAGATGGATACAAATAGAAATACATCTAACAAAAACACAGAGTGGACGTGGCAGGGTACTTATAAGCATGGCATAATTTGATATATTACACCTTAAAAGTGTACTTCACTTAGGAATAGTAAATAGTAACCAGGTAAACTTGAAAGGAAGAAAAGTACCCCAATCATTTAGAATTTAGGCATATCTAAAAGTTTTATTGATTCCAAGTAATGCTTAGAGTTGAAATCATTATCGTTTACTGCAATGCTGCCATGATGCAAACTTGCGCAGGTTGAGCTGCATCAACTTAATTACAAATGCTTTCGAAACTGCAACCTGGGTACCTTTAGCAGCTTTAATTTCATCTAGAAAAAACGTACCCAGCTGAGCATACACATGGTACGTTCTTATAGTACCCACAGTGCACGTTCAGCTTCAAAAAATTCGATGAAAAAACATAAACATACATAAATTGTGTTATATTACCTTATCGGTATAACTTTACTTGTACTTACAGGTAACATTTTAAAGGGTTGTTCATTAAACCGCATGCTTTTAAAGGAGAAAATTTGTTGACTCACTATGATTTTTTGTAATCTCAATATTCAATCAACATTCCAGCTTAATATAGAAATATATATGTAACCCATTTCAAAATTGGAAGAAAAAGTTCTCACCAATGCGTTAGTGCGTTGGTTCGATTTACTTTTGAAGCGATGGCCTAAATATTTCTTTCTAAATGTTTCTGTCAGTTGAGGTTATTCCGAAGACCGCTGACGTTATTGAATGCGTTCCGAAAAATTAAATTTTAACCAATCAGCGGACTTTTAATTTTGAACATCCAGTCAGCGGAATTTTAATTTTAACATAACTATTTTTGATGCAGATAATGAATGCGTTCCGAAAAGTAAATTTCAACCAATCAGCAGAAGTTTATATCTATTTTTGATGCAGATATTTGCAGACTAAAATGGATATTATAGTAAAATAGAATGCTCTTAGTAGATATCCTACAGGGAATAATGAACTCTTTAGCATTAGAAGGATTGAAAAGGTGTTCTGTGTATTAACTTGATTTGTATTTCTCATCCTACTCTTGATTTGTTTGGTAGGATTTTCCGACCCAAATGGTTCGCCTCAACATTTATTTTGTTATATAGTATAGTAATAACAAAAATTTTACAATTATTTACAATTGTATTACAATTAATTATAATTTTATTACAATTGTTTATAATTTTATTACAATTATTTACAATTGTATAACAATTAATTATAATTTTATTACAATTATTTATAATTTTATTTTAATAATTTATAATTTTATGACAATTATTTATAATTTTATTACAATTATCTTTAATTTTATTACAATTATTTATAATTTTAAGGACGCCATTACGCGTTGGTTGACCGTTATGGAATATCTGTTTCAAAAATGACGACGGATATGTTCCAATCGTCTGAACCACAATCCCGTCCTCCTTTTCCCCGAATGTGACCTACCGAATTCGACTTATCCAGGTTTGTACCCATATGAGCAACACAGCGGGTGCCACATGTGGAGCAGGATCTGCTTACCCTTCCGGAGCACCAGACATCACCCCGGTTTTTGGTGGGGTTCGTGTTGCTCAGTCTTTAGTTATTTATTTTGTGTTTTGTATACTGTTGTTTGTTTTTGTTTTTGTTTTCTCTTTTTGCCATGGCGTTGTCAGTTTAGTTTCGACTTTGAATTTGAATGTCCCTTTGATATCTTTTGCCTCTCTTTTAACAATTGCTCCAGTGACACAGCTATCCCAGTAAAGGTCATTCATGCAAACATAACCGTTATGGAATCAATTTTACAAATTCACCTGAAAATACTTGTACTTTGATGTTCATTATTACAACAAGATGTCTGATCTGACATAGTTGAATATATAAACAAACGATGATCTCAGGACCCGATATGAAATAGACGATTGCAAGTATAAAACAGAATGATCTTATCTACAATTTTACAATTTAAATTCAAATTATGCTTGAATAGGTATTTGATATATATCTACATTGACTTATAAGTTGTAAAATATCTTGAAGTCGATAATTCTGAAATTGAAGTTGACAATTCTACGATTAAAGTCGACAACGAAAAAATACTGTGTCCCAAATAGACTTCTGTAGTTATTCGATTCAGATTGAAGACCAAAAATACTGACTTGGGACTATGAAGATGAAATACATCAAGTCAATGAAATATTAATCTGAATATGATTACATGTGCATTTCTACTGTTCCATAATTTATATTATGTAATTTTTTTTATTGGGATTACATTCACTTCATTAACTCAACATTTTAAGAGTTTATTAACCTAAGCTTTCCGGTTTGTTTTGGAAATTGTTATTCATTTAAATTTATTCATACGTTTGTTTATGACAAAAGGACTCAAGTCTTTGCTTCAATTTTGCTTGATATTTCAGGATTACAAATAATGGTTTAGATCGTCAAATTACAAAGCTTTATTACTTGACGGCATATGTTACCGGATAATGTTTCATGCTGCATTGTTCGTTTTGTACTTAAATAAGAAGCAAAAATGTTGAAATCATTGATAATAATTTTAATATAGAAAAACAGACATTTTTGGATAAAACTTACAACGGTTAGAATCAACGGTAAGATATGACTCGTAATATAGAAGTAACACTTGATAAAATGATTGAATGATCGGTGTTTAATGTCATTTTTTGGCGGTCAGTTTTGGTGGAGGAAGCCGGGGTGCCCGGAAGAGAATCACGGACCTTCGGTATGAATACTAACAATCCTAAACAATTAAGATTGGAGTCGAGCACACCTGCCACATGAGGGATTCGAGCCTACAACCTCAGTGTTGACAGGCTAGTGATACAGTAATTCGACTACTTAGACTACTCAGCCACCGATAAAATCATTTGATACTCGGAGAAAAATCGAGAAAAATATAAAAGAAGAAATTAGAAAGAAAAAAACAAACGGTATAATAATTATATTTTATCCTTATAAAATTACCCCGCAAATGACATCCTTGACAATACGTTTATTTTAAACAAAATCGATTTCAAAGAATATATTACTATATTTTTATAATTTTAAAGTGACACATTTCTATTGTATCTCATTAGAACATGTTTATTCACTTCTTCATCATAAAGAAATGAGAACTAATTTCATCGATATACAATTATTCATTAACAATAACCATATTGAACAAATTATTATCATAAATCTTCAAACCGACTAACTCTTTCCTAGTTTTAAGTGGGATAAATGCAGCAATGTTTGCGATTTTTTATTTTTCAGATCGTTCCTTCACTTGTGTTTGAGACAATAATGATACGAATGCTGGTTTTGCTGTTTATATTTATATGCCATGTTTTTGAATCCTCTCAGATGAACCCACGTAAGAATCTACATTTAAGATATTGAATTTAAACTTTCTTGTTTTTTTTTCAAATACTCTAATGCTGTTTAAAGTTCATATTTTTTTTATATTTGATACCAAATCAACTGAAGTTTTTTTTTTTTATTTCGGAACATGCATATGATTAAATTACAGAAGTTCTTAATATCAGTTATTTGACTTATATAATCTATCGAGCTCGATGGTATCATGGACATCTGGTTATCACATACATAACATAGAAGCAAATTAATTGCAACAGTAAAAGCCATTTGTTATTTTTTTAAATACCAGGAATATTGGATATATAATAAGCAGAAAAAATGCTGTTGAGCAATAATTTCGTCTAATCAATTGCCTATGAAAGCGAACGGGGTCCAGTATTTTTGATGGCCAGTGTAAGATTAATTTTGTAATTAATAGATTAGATACTTAGTCAAAATATAACATTTAAATCATGTCGATACTGAAGTAGTGGGCACTGGGAAGATTGTATCCTCTGGAATTGAAAGTCCAACACCAGCGCCAAAGGTCCACTAACAGTAATTAAAAGGTACAGTACCTATTTTATTGTGCCGCTACTGATGGACTTTAAGTCTCTTGCCTAACCATCTGTCTACTGGGAAGTTCTAGTATATTGGTATTATGTAAATGATACATCTTGATATTATTTTTGGGTGTGAAAATATTTGAACTGTATAAAAACTAAGTTACAGCTCTCGCAAGTTGACCATACATACTAATAGTTTTAGCTGCACTGTTGATGATGATTGAGTCTTGATTGTCACAAACATCATGTGTTTTGGTTTCCGAGACTTTGAGTGTTGAGCGTACCTGAAGAGAAAACCACTACAATGGACACTTAAACAAGTATAAAACTTTTAAGAATTAAAAAAAAATGCTGTTATGGATAATTCATCTGTATCCCAAATGAGAACAGCAAAAATAAAAACGATTTAAATGCAGATATGAGGAAAAGAAAAAAACCTAATTTTCATCCTTTTTTCCTTCTAATTTTGCGACAAATAGTTAGCCTCATTTAGGAGTAGACTTTCTGTAGGTTTTGTTCTGGCACGGAAAATGAGGTACAAAAAAACCAAACAGATAAGTTGTCTTTGATCCCTGACTACAGTCGTCTATTTGCATTAGTTCTGGTATTGTTATGATTTAAATATTCAGTAGTCAAATTTGTCATGTCATAAGCATACTGAGCTGCAAAAATGTATAATTATTTACAGCTGCTACTACATGTCCCTGTCCAGCATATTACACCCCTGTTTGCGGAGATGATGGCAAAACATATATCAATAAGTGCAAAGCTAAATGCGCGTAAGTATTAATGTACTTTAATATTTGACTAGCTCCGCAGGGGAGATTAATTATTTGCTTTCACAGTTAGTATGTATTCGCAAATATTTTCTAACACAAATATTTTGTAAATATTGTAATAACTTACGTTCTGATCTGTTGAATAAAACTAAAATTCAACGGTTTCTAGAATTCAAGATAAAAAGTGTGTCGTCGTTCTCTTCTGAAGTATGAGATAAGTAGCAAAAATGCATGCAATAAGTCATCTGTCGAAAATCACCAGGAGTTAATGTGTGTATAAAAAGTATTTCAAGATATGGACTGTTTAATAGCAAAATTACATACTTTATAATGGATGATATGGCATGACTGAAACGTCGATGTTGATATTGTTACCGTATCTGTCTTTGTCGGTACAATGGCTATGTGTATCTCTTTGCAATTGTCCTCTTTTGAAACATACATCACTGTTTTTCAGCGTTTACATTTGTATTTTGTTTAACTTAATCCAATCAACACAATGCTTAATCAACTCTCATCCGTATTCATTTTCCATAATTATTGTTCAACGAGACTATTGCAGGTATGCTCAATATGACTAAAGGAAATTGGAAATTCTATTTTTTATAGTGGAGCAAACGTTAAATGCAATAAAAACTGTCCCTGTGATGATGTGTGTCCCTGTCCAAAAATATACAGTCCTGTCTGCTGTTATAATGGCAAAACATATAACAATGAGTGCGAAGCTAAATGTGCGTAAGTATTAATGTACTTTAATATTTTACTAGCTCTGAAGAGGAGATTGATTATTTGCTTTTACAGTTAGCAAGATCTCCAGGTATTATGATGTCTGAATATTTCTAACTATCGGCAACTTAGAGGAATAAAAGAATAGTGTAGGCAACTTGACAGTCTTTAATCCGAAGAAACACTGATTTTTGTCAATAGAAATTGACATAAAGAATTAGTTGTTAACCTTTTAAAGTCTTTGCCTAAATTTACCCGATTCATACAATTCTAAGTAGACTTTCATTGCATATTTGCTTTTCATAATTATTGTTCAAATAGTACAACGAAGATATTGAATGTTCAATATTACTATAGGAAATTGCATTCATTTAAATGGTGTAAAAGTAAGAGTCACTGGTAAGTGGCCCTGTAATTTGTGTCTTTAAGCAAACATATTTTTTGCAAATTTATATAAGAAATGTTGTAAACAAAATGTCAGTCTTTCAGTCTGATATGCAACTATTTCGATTGATACTAAAAGATCTTCTCCAAAAGAAGTAAACTTGTATACCTCGTTGTTATTTTTTTTTTGGGTCATGGGTCTTATCGGTCTACTTCAGTTGACATTGATTAATGGCATAGTATAACAACTTTCCTCATTAAAATGAACAACCAATATCATAGTTCACAATCAAGATCTGGGTAAAATAACGTTATACAGTTGTATAGATTGTATGCGACTGATATGTCCGTAATTTGGTTTTACAAAATTTCTTTATTGTACACGGGATGTATTCGGAAAATGCCTGAAGCACGTCAGGAGTATTGCAGTTGTTTTTCATTTGTTCCATTGATTGATAGAGTTCAATGTTGTCAGTTTTTATGGACTTCCCTTTTTTGAATTTGCCTTTGAGTGCGGTATTTTTGTTATACTTTTTTTGCAAATATTTTTTTCACAACACATTTTCGTAAATGTCGTTATAACTTACGCTCAGTTCCGTTGAATGAAAATAAGATTCAACAGTTTCTAGTTCTGTCTATCAATAAGCATAAAATCAGTAGAATGTGATATAAAAAGTGTCGTCGTTCTCTTCTGAAGGATAAGATTAGTGGCAAAAATGCGAACAATAAGGTATATGTCGTAAATAACCAGGAGTTGATGTGTGTATAAGAAGGATTTCTAGATATGAACTGCTTAACAACATAATTACATACTTGATAATGGATTATATTATGTATATGGCATGACTGAAACAGTCGATTTTCATGTTGTTACTTTTTCTGTCTTTTGCGGTACAATGGCAATGTGTATCGCTTTTCAATTGTTCTCTTTTGATCATGTTGAATAATACATCACTATTTTTCAGCTTTTACCTTTGCGGTTTGTTTTGTTTAACTTTGTCCAATCAACACAATGCTTAATCGACTTTCATCCTTATTTGTTTTTCATAATTATTGTTCAACGAATCCATCGCAGTTATGCTCAATATGACTAAAGAAAATTGAAAATTTTAATTTATTTCAGTGGAGTAAAGGTTAAATGCAAAAGTAGATGTCCCTGTCCTGATGATATATGTAACTGTCCAAAAATATACAATCCTGTTTGCTGTTATAATGGCAAAACGTATTACAATGAGTGCGAAGCTAAATGCGCGTAAGTATTAATGTAATTTAATATCTGACTTGCTCCGAAGGGAAGATTAATTATTTGCTTTCACGGTAAGAAAAATCTCGAGGGATTGTGATGTTTGAATATCTTTAACTATCAGCAACTATATTAAAATAGTGTTAGCAAAGTGGCGTTCTTTTATTCTAAGAAATACTGATTTTTTTCTCCAAAAGAAATTGACATAAAGAATTCGTTGTTAACCTTTTTCAGCATATGCTTAGATTTACCCGATCCACACAATGCTAAGTAACTGTAGACTCATTGCATATTTGCTTTTCATAATTATTGTTTAAATAGTACAACAAAAATATAGAATGTTCAATATTACTATAGGAAATTGCATTCATTTAAATGGTGTAAAAGTAAGATTCAACGGTAAGTGGCCCTGTAATTTGTGTCTTTAACCAAAAATATACAGTGCTGCTTGCGGATTTAATGGCAAAACATATAGTAATGAGTTTACGCTAAATGTGCGGTAAGTACTTAGGTTCTCTTATATTCGACTGTTTGAGACGGAGATTTATTTTGTCCGTTCGCTATGAGACAGAAATCGAGGTATTCGAATTTTAAAATGATTTAAACCCCAAAAATAAAAATAGAAAACAGCAAATTTATATAAGAAATGTTGTAAACAAAATGTCAGTCTTTCAGTCAGAGATACGATTATTTTGCTTGATACTAATAAAATCTTCTCCAAAAGAGGTAAACCTATATACCTTGTTGTTATTTTTTTTTCGGGTCATGGGTCATGCCGGTTTTTTTCAGTGGACATTGAGTAATGGCATAGTATAACAACTTTCCTCATTAAAATAAACAAACAATATAAGATTTCACAATCAAGATCTGAGTAAAATAACACCATAAAGTTGTATGCAACTGATACGTCCGTAATTTGGTTTTACAAAATTTCTGTATTGTTCACGGGATGTATTCGGAAAATGTCTGAAGCACGTCAGGAATATTGCAGATGTTTTTCATTTGTTCCATTGATTGATAGAGTTCAATGTTGTCAGTTTTTATGGACTTCCCTTTTTTGAATTTGTCTTTGAGTGCGGTATGTTTGTTATACTATTTTACGGAAATACCGTATAGCGGGTTATTTTTGCTTTTTTTGGCGGATTAATGAAAATCGCGAAAAAAAAAAAAAAAAAAAAAAAATTGCGCTAAAATTTATGCATATGTTCGGTATTTTCTAATAGTTAAAGTGTTTAAGCGATCTATTTTTTTCCGAGCGGCAGGTTAATAACGGTATATGTTAGTTTTAACACCATACATGCCAAATTAAGGGCATTGTACTATTAATAATAAATATAAAATGACTGTCAGGTGTGTATTCCCTTATTTTAGTATCACATAAAATAAGAGTGTAAGGTACTCTGTCAGGTAATTGCCCTTATTAATTAGTGTCAAATTATGTAAGGGTGTAACGTACTCTGTCAGGTAATTACCCTGGTTAATTAGTGTCAAATTATGTAAGAGTTGTAAGTCACTCTTGATAATTTTATAACCTAATTAGTAAAAGAGAGGCAAAAGACACCAAAAGGATATTCAAAGTCATAAGTTGTGGTGATGGTACATCAAGTAAGTACATCAAAGGTCTGGTCAATTTCGAAACTAATCCATCGCAAAATTTACAAGACGTCTATATACCTGTGACAAATATTTAAATTACCGGTATTGATTAACTCTATCAGAATATAATCAATAAATAAGAAGTCATTCAGGTAGATAAAAGCATTTAACCATAACAATAGGCACATGTTTGTCAACTTTTACAGCTTTTTATCTGCAACAATTCCAGTATCCGACAAAGTATTGAGTTGGGATTTAAGAATCCACCAAAATAAAAACCGCCAAAATTTTTCGTATACTTTGTTCCCCTGAATCGCGAAATTTTTCACCCGCGAAAATAACCCGCTATACGGTATTTTCTCACAAATTTTTTCGTAAATGTTTATTTTATTTAAAATTATCCAAGCAGTGTCACAAGTACAGGATCATACTTTTCGTATTAATGGACGGGAAGAATGTAACAAAATTTTAATGTCGACAAATACTATTTTTGTAAATCAACAATCTGATATTTATGTAAACAAAAATGATATATTTTTGGCCTATTCAGATGCAGGAATGGGTCCACATCAGACAGTTTATTTTTTGCTGACATACAAACTCCCCGATTGCAGTAAAGAATTTCAAAGAACGAGAAAGAGAAATTGGCAAACAATAGAAGTGTATTCATAATTTTTATAAACTCATCCAAGTCACAATGTGTAAAAAGATAACAATTATAGGTCAAAGTACGGCCTTTAACACGGAGCCTTGGCTCACACCGAACAGCAAGCTATAAAGAGCCCCAAAATGTGTAAAACAATTCAACAGGAAAACCAAAGGTCTAATCTATATAAAAACGAGAAACACCTATGAACCATACCAATAAACGACAACCACTGAACAATAGGCTCCTGCCTTAGGACAGGTGCAAAAAAACGCAGCGGGTTTAAACGTTTAAACAGGCGCCAACGATTTAGACCTTGACATGTTGTATAAACACCCTTCCATTTCATCTCACGTACATCTCACACTGAAAAAATGCAAAGTATTTCAAATAATCTATAGAAGGTAATAATCGGTAAGTACATATAATCCTTTTTTTTTAGATTCATTTGGTCTTTAGCACATTAATTTAGAAGAATAAATTATAATCAAATAGACACCTTTGTGAAGCGGTCATTGATTACTACTAATTGTTTCTTGTGACATCATTTAAAGTTGGTAGACAATGTTTTTTGCTGATTGAACCTTGACGTCGAGAAGTCCATTTGGAGACGTCGTGCAATATCAACTCTTTTTCACGTCAGCAACACTTTTTCGACGGCTGATATATCAACTAGGAGTTCGGTAACCCCATAAGAATTATACACTAATAGAAAGGAAATTTCCATCCTAACAACATTTAATTTTTATAAAAAATCGTAGGATTGGTTTTTACGGCACAATAAATAAACCATTAAATTTCAAATTTTTAAGGTACATTTGACGTTATGTTATGTGTATGTACTTGATAGTAGTTTCTTCACAATATCAAATGGCTGCAACTCCGAAAGTAGATCTATTGCCCACTTGAAGTTTTTCGATTTTTCATTGTATTTCTAAAAGTTCTTAGTGTTTACAATTTCGTTTAAAAATCGCTACACAAGTCATTTACGTACCCGTTATCTTAAATAGGAACATGTATTTGGTGAGAGGATTTTTGTATTATTTTAGACTTTCAGGTAATCTAGATATAAATAAAAGTGTAGACAACGGTAAACCTATACAATTCGGTAATACAGGATATGTGAAAGTTAGGATTGTATGTTATGTCCGTAATTTGATTATCTAAAATTATTTATTGTACCTTCTCGTAAACATGTTAAAATATTCAAAATTTTCCGTCATTTCGTTCTATTTTTCTAAATTTAGAATAATTCACATTATTCTTTCCGTTTTTCCTTTTAAAATAAACTAGTCAAATGGTAGAAAGATGATCGTGCATACTTAATATAAATATAGGAAATTTGAATATTTCTTTCATAGGGGTTAAAGCACAGTGCATGGATGAATATCTCTGTAATCTATGTGACTGTCAAAAATTACAGTCCTGTTTATTGTGACGATGACAACTCATATAGACATTGACTGCTTGTTAATTTTAAATGCAATTACTATATGACTATATAAGAATTATCGGGCGGGATTTTCTTCCTTTCTACTGTATTAGGAAGTGTATTGGATGAGAGGATATAAAGAAAAGTGTAAAGAAAATAGATCTTTAAAATTCGGTAATTACTTCTCTTTTGCCTTGCCGAACTTCTTGAACGGAACTTTATCAGTGGCATATTATTACAACTTAAAACATCATACTGAGTTGTCAAAGTTCACAATCAAGTTCAGATCATATACATACGGCTTGTACAACGGTAATTTATTTATCAAAAACTTTCAAAGTTTGTGATATCATTAATAATACCGTATATCGGCTTTTTTTCGCGTCGGCTTTTTTTCGCGATTTAATGACAAAATGGGCAGGTTGAATTTTTACTGTGTATAATTTTCGCTAAATGGCAAAAATACACGCGAACAAAATCACTGTATTGTATTGTTAAAGATGTAAACAGTATAAAATTAATTGACTGACAGATAATCGATTACAAATAAAAACAAGTACTACAAACTAAAATACACAGAATTCGGTGTTCAAATTATGACAACAATCAATAAATCGTCGCTAATTAACATTTTTGAACGTGTAACTGATTGCGGTGTTGTCAAAAGTTATGACATGTATGATAAGCCAATTTAATTATTAAGAAAACAGAGATCCTAATTAAATATGTACATTCTTGTGATCTGTCGATCAAAACAAAAGACTGATTTTATTTATAATGTAATTAACTTTTAGGATGAATATGATACATATCAATTTGGTATATACTCGATATTTAACAGTATAATGAATATATATATGTATGAAACGCTTACACAACGACAAATCCTGAAATTAACAGGGAAATTTACGCGGGGTCAATTTTTCGCGTTTCTTTAACAAAGCGAAATTTAAACACACGCAAAAAAACCAAAAACCCCGATATACGGTATTGTGTTTTACATTCGAGCATCCTTATATATATTAAAATTAAAGCCGGTGGACAGAATGATCCAGATTTGACCTTTAAACCCAGGATTTAAAATTATCGGACCTGAAGAAGACATTTAACGAGAAAACGCAAGCAAGAGATGATGCTTGGCAGAATAAGGACTTCCTGTCGAGAACAACCTATTGTTATTTGTAATTGTTTGATATTTTAAGAAACTATAGAAAAACGAAAGACATATGTGAAAAAACCCTAGAAATACAAGCCTGAATCCTATTCCATAGCCTCGGTTTATATTACTGAGGAATAAAATGTGAACGGTTTATCTAAACAGATTTAGACATGGAAGATAAATGTGCAACTGTCAAATGTCGTTACCAGCTGTGTACATAAAAGTTACAACTAGCAACTTTACATTCTAGAAAATTGTCTCACGAAATAAAACTCGTTGCTTAAGAAAGACATGCATCTTGTCATTCTTATAACTGATTTAAACATTGCGTTCAAAGATGTGTGAAGCGAGATAACCGACGCTGATTCAAAGGACATAACATTGTAGAGTAAATAAAGAAATTTTGGTGAACTTGAATACCATTGACATACTAATTTATTTCATTTACAGATACAGTATAATGCTTTTTTAAGACGTTAACATAGTTAACGCCCGTCTTCTTTTATTCTTCTTTTACATAACTGAATATACATATAAAAATTCATTCAAACGCCGAAGGATAACAATCAAGAAGATTATTAGTTGGCGCATCCGTCAAACATTTGATAATCTAAGAATTAACTAATATTTAGATATACATTCACATGAACTTCTGTTATCCGAAAATTGCGCTTGTATTTCACTTGGCTATGCGATATTTAGAAATATGGAGGCGTTAAATACGATGCCTCGTGTAAATAGAATTCAATGTTCCCTTCACGGAAATACATGGCATCAATACGAAGCAAAGCACCTGCCTCTTCTTATTGCAGTGGAAATTAAAAATATCACAAGTCATTCGGTCTTTACTGTAAAACCCATCTTGTAAACTCCTGTTTTACGTGTTTTTGTCTTGCATGATATATTTGCAACTGAGGCAAACAAAATATCAATTAACAATACATATTTGATGTGTTTTGTAAGATAAATTGATTGATTAATTGATTGGTGTTTAACGCCACTTTCAACACTATTGTGCTATTTCGTTGTGGTCAGTTTTATAAGCGGAGGAAGCCGGAGTGCTCAGAGAGAACAACCGACCGTTGGTAGAAAACTAACTAGCCTAGTCAATTATTATTGGAGTCGAGCGCACCTGTCACGTGCGGGATTCGAATTCACAACCTCAGTTTTGACAGGCTGGTGTTATAGTAGTTTGAATACTCAGGACAATCGGCCACAGAGGCCCCTTCGTAGGATAAAGAACAGATGATAAGTAGACATTTGTTCAGCATTTTGTGTTATCTTTTTAGCCCAAAATAATAACAGTTACAATTTTCAATTACAATGTTGAAAATTCAATATTCCTTTCGTAACATATAATTGTATATTATAAATTTCCAGTTGCAAAATGTTTTGAATTGATAAGCGCTCAGGAACATGTTTAATCCCGCCACACATTATGTATGTGGCTATCCCTTTGTAACTCAGTGGTTTTCGTGGGTTTCTGTCTGTTATATAAGTTTAACCTGTATTGCTTAAATTGTAATGTACACAGTTGTTTCATTGTCAATCAGACCTCATCACCTTATTTTATATAAAGAAACTATAGTTTTATAAATTGAATAATACTTATACCACTTTAGCTTGACTCATATCATACAAGTTTAAATATAATCTTCAATTTAGTTTTAAGATTACGTAGAAATAGTTTTTTCTGGTATGAATATATTTTGATGGTGGTCAATTTTAGAAGAAATGACAAACTGCAAATTCTTCCACAGACAAAGTTTAAATCGACGAAGCTTGCAATTGAACAACAATGATGACATTGCATTGAACTGTAGTCGAGTTTATTGCACTTGCCTCCTTCCATCAAATAAAAATAGATCGTGTGCCTAGTTTACTATTAAACCATAACGGTGATGGTAAATAATTATAGTAATTAATCCAATAATTTTAAATCGTTTCAGGGGCAAAGCTGTAAAATGTAAAAGACCTTGTCCATGTTAACATGTAAGTATTAATCAAATTTACATATTATGAATTTAATGAGATAATTCACATCTTCCTCAATATTTTCAATATGGATGCACAAGTATACTTACGGTGTGAGATCGGAACAGTGAACAATTTAATGAGATAATGCATATCTTCCTCAATATTTGCAATAAGTATACATAAGTGGGCCTTTTAAAAAATTGTTGTTACACGTGGTTTTACTCAGATACATGTTTTTATGATTAATGTTTTAGATATACATTTTATTTCATAAACTCAACGCTTTTTATGATTGAGGTTAACATTTCTAAAAAAAAAAAAAACGTTACAAAGTGGACAAGTAAAAAAGTACGCTATCAATAGGACTTGCCAATTGATTCAATGCAAACGAACTATATCATCAGCGTCCATAGATGACCGTCATTTTACTAGATGAAGTTGTATTAGTGGCAAGTAAAAGGAAAGACTTCAATTTGAATAAAAGAATGCTTATAATTTTGCCAATTGTTTATTGTCGTTGCGAAATGGACATTTTTTCATGGACGCCACTTAAAAAGTTTCTAGCTTATCTAAATATTTGAATACTTTTTGTAATGTTCAGATGTAGCTCTTTGACAAGATATTGAAAAAGTCACAAAAAAGATTGGTAAATTGTATGATATTTTGAAAATTTGAATAAACTTTCAAATGTGGACAGAGCGTTTTTGCTGTTTTTGAACCCTTTGGCATACCTGTCAACCTCTGAAACTGAAAATGCAGGTCATGACCTGCATTGAAGAAGAAAAAGTCAGGTCATAACGCGTACGAACTTTTTGGTCCAATTTTAGTATTGAGAGTTTTTTTTATATATATACTATAAAAATATACATGTACCACTGAGTTTACTAAAAATAATCACTTTTGTATTTGTTAAGTATAGAAATATTTATCATTAATTAAATATCTTTCTAAAGCAATGCCCTTTGATTGTTTTATTCACACTAGTTTACTTCTTTTTATTAATGACTGTCATAAGCCCCAGCTATACATGTAATCAGAAATCAATTATAGCAAATGTGCTCCTCTACACAGGAGAAAGATAAATAGAAAGAAGTTAGTGTGTTTTCTTTCAGTGTAATATCTAGAGCATATGGATTTGATTTAAAACTTTTACAATTAAGTGATAACAAAATAAATCTCTCCAAACAGAAAAGTATTAAAAGGTTCAAATTGTTTTCAAATGATTTTTACAGGATATTTGACATTTGCAAACGGCAAATCTTTTAATCAGGACATAGAATTCTATGTCAAGCTTGACTGGCTTCAACTTTTTGGGGTACAATTAACAAACAATCCTCGAATTGTTACTTTTCAATCAAATGTAATGTTTTGATAGCTGTCATTGGCACGGTAAATTTCAATTGTTTACCTTTTCAAAGGTAAAACGCCGAGCAAAACCGAAAGTGTATTTGACTTCTAAATACCGGAAACAATACGGTCAGAAATACGGATGAAAACAGGTCATTTTCTAAAATCCCGGGTTATTTGAATATCCGGCGGGTATTCAAAAAATCCCGTGTGAAGGAGGAAATTCTCGGGTGTTACCCGCAGAATACGGGTCAGTTGACAGCTATGCTTTTGGTCTGATATTTTCAGAGAGTCCTTACCACAAAGCAGACAAAAAGTGTTGTCGTCTTTAATAAGTACAATTTATAGACTGAGACAATAAAAAATATATATGATTTTATCACAATTGAAGCCCTGGACAGAGAATGTGGACATTTTTTTGAAAAACGCCCAAGTATACTTACGGTGTGAGATCGGATCTGTAGAAGTATCTGTTTTCATGTATTATTTTTCCGATAAAAAATATAAAGGTACTTATCCATATACAGTAAACAAATTTCCATGTTGTAAAAACACAAATGACTTCAGGTGTACAAATTTTAAATATGTATTTTTATCCCTAACGACTTGGATCGAAATATGTATATAAATATAGGTCTATATTCTTGATTCATACAACATATACCATTCATTTGTTACCCACACCTCTTTTACATACAGTACTAAGACCTATATTTCCAAATATGTGAAGGATAATCTACAACATAAATGCTATACAAAGCTAAAAAATGTCGTGATTCACCTCAAAAGCTAACCAAACCTTTAAACAGACTTATTTAGAAGGAATATAGTTACGATACTGTTGTCAGCTCATTAAAAAAGGTATTTTTTGGAATTAATATTGATTCACTCATGGGGTCTTTGCATCGGAAATTAACACATTTATTCCAAAACCAGTAGTGTCATGATACGGGTTATGTTCTTCTCGTATATTTCGTGATGATATGATACTAAAACCCTAAAGGAAGAGATTGTGCTTCATTTTCATTTGATAAAGACATAATCTTTCAATCAGTTTCATTGAGGTCTGGAATTTGCATGTAAGTAACTCCTAGTAGTAATTTATTAATTTATGTTATCATTGTCATTTTGATTAGTTTCTTCTGTTACCTATTCTTACATCGGACTCGGACTTCTTTTAAACTGAGTTTTACTGTGCGTATTACTGTGTGTTTGTTTATTCTACATTGGCTTGAGGTATAGGAGGGTGGGTTGAGATCTCACAAAACATGATTAACCCCGCCGCATTTTTGCGCCTGTCCAAGTTCAGGAACCTCTGGCCTTTGTTAGTCTTGTATATTTTTTTAATTTTGGTTCATTTATATGTTTCGGAGTTAAGTGTGACGTCCATTTTCCTTGAACTAGTACACATTTTTGTTTAGATGCCAGCTGAAGCCCGCCTCCAGGTGCGGGATTTTCTCGCTGGTTGAAGACCCATAGGTGGACTTGAGCTGTTTTATGCTCTTTGGTCGGGTTGTTTTCTCTTTGACTCATTCCACGTTTAAAATCTCAACTTTATTTGCTTAAAATCCCTATAATCTTGAAACCAGATAGAAACATCAAACATCGTGATAGTTACTCAGTTGTGTCTCTCGTATTGATAATATACACATCACGACTTTAAATGATAAAATTCATATAAAAAACAATAAAAATAGACATCAGGTAACTTATGTTCTTACAATGTGATACTTATATTACTGACGATTTATCACAGACTTTGAAAATTGTAAGAGACTGTAAATCTGAATCGAAGGAGAGAGAAAAACAATGAAAAGTCTAATTTCGTTGCACATTGTAATATAATCCACAACGGAAAAAATGGGAATATCGTAACCACACTAGGCTTTGCCGAAAGTCTCAATTATATACAATGTACACTAGGCAAAAAATGGCAATATTTTTACCCCTACAGGCTATTGCAAAATTCTCAATTCCATACAATGTACTCTATGAATAAATGGCAGCATATTAACCACACTAGGCTTTGCCGATATTCTAAATTCCATACAATGTAAACCAGAAAAAAAATGACAATATCGTAACCACACTAGGGTTTCCCGAAATTCTCAATTATATATAATGTACATTAGGCAAAATAGCAGTATCGTTTCCACTCTAGGCTATGCCAAAATTCTCAATTCCATACACGTGCAATGTTCACTAGAAATAAATGGCAATATCTTAACCATTTTTTTGTGTTGTGCCGATATTGTCGAGTATTATCTTTTATGAACAATCTGAATGAACTGTCATTCAATATTTTCCCCATCAACATAATATTATTTGTATGAAATATTTGTTTTCTGTTATCATTCATATATACAATGTAGTTTATATTTTCAGATTGGTTAAAGATCTATGTAGCCATCATGCTTTCCGTGGAAGAATGTGCACATACGTAAAAGGATATTCTGTTATATTTAGAAACACTGCTCAAATGTTAATTTAAAACCAATTATCAAATTTACAAAATACATGTTTTTCTTCTTCATTACACAAACAATTCTTATCTCATGTGAAGCAGGATATGCCTACCCTTACAAAGCACCGGATAACATCACGAGTTTTTAAAGGGGTTCATGTTGCTCAGTCTTTAGTTTTCTATGTTGTTTTTATATACTGTTTGCCTTTTGATCGTTTTTCATTTTTTTGCTATGGCATTGTCAGTTTATTTTCGAATTTTGAGTTTGAATATCACTTTTGGTATCTTTTGCAGATATATTGATGATGACGGCTTCCTCCGCCTCATTTTTAGACCTATACCTCGAATTGTACGGTCATCTCAGTACCAGAACCTATGATAATAATTTTTAAACTATAAATTTCCCCAACCTTAGCAGCAATATACCAAATTCACCTGCATATGGGATATACATTTTCCAACTCATTCGTTATTCATGAGCTTGCAGCTACTACTCAGACTTTATAAAACGTCACCAGTGTCCGAGCAGAAAGTTGATGAATGAGGGTTTGTCATCTCGTCCTTTTTGTAAAAAAGTTCATCGGAAGATACCAAGACCTTGTTGATAAATATTCCGTATTATCTTCACAAATAATACATGATAGTCTTGAAGTATAGATTCTAGGTACTGACGTTGTTTATCGTCTTAATTACGTGTTAAAGTGTTCTTTTTATTTGTCTTTGTATATATTTAACCTTAACTGTTTAGTCCATTTTTTGGTAATATCCTTTTGGCGTTGCTTGGTATTTATACATCCCGCCATTGTTATATTGTGCTATGGTCATTTTTTGTATTCTTGTTTTTCATTTTTGCTGATGTGCTTTGTCTATAAAGTGTTTATATGCCATTTTGTTTTTCTTTGTTGACATAGTTTTTTGTTTTTATAGTTAAATATTAAATTTTCTTTTACATATCTTCGGTAAACATGAGTCAAATTAAGCCTATTATAGAGAAGATAACAAGGGACAAATCAAACATTAATTCCAAAAATATATTAGGAATTATCTAACGGTCAAAACATCAGCACTGATGGGATATACAAGATAAACTAACACCCAACTTAAAATACACCCGTTACAACTATCATTTCTATGATAAATTCTTAATTTCAGTTTCTAAACCTTGTCAAAGAGAGGCTAAAAATACCAAAGGGACATTCAAACTCGTAAGTCGAAAATAAAACGCCATAGCTATAAAAGAAAAAGACAAACAAACAAACAACAGTACACAAACAAAACACAATAAGTAAAATAACAAAAATACCGAACTACGAGAAAAATTCAAAACGGAAAGTCCCTAATCAAATGGCAAAATCAAAAGCTCGAACACATCAAACAACTGTCATATTCCTGATTTGGTACAGGAATTTTCTTTTGTAGAAAATGGTGGATTAAACCTGGTTTCATAGCTAGCTAAACCTCTCACTTCTATGACAGTCACATGAAATTCCATTATATTGACAACAATGTGTTAACAAAACAAACAGACATAATAGGTAAAAATGTCAAAAAAGGGGTATAGCAGTCAACATTGTGTTATAATCTTAATCACTATAAAAACAAACAAATATGTCAACAAAGAAAAACAAAAAGGCATATAGACAAAGCAAATGAACAAAAACGAAGGACAAGAATACAAAAACTTACCATATCACATTAACACAATGACGGGATGTATAAGTACCGAGCCACGTCAGATGGATATTACCAAAAATAGACTAAACAGTAAAAGTAATAATTTACAAAGACAAATTAAAGAACACTTTATCACGTAATTAAGACGATAAACAACGTCAGTACCTAGAATCTATACTTCAAGACCATCGTGTATTATTTGTGAAGTTGATACTGAATATTTATGAACAAAGTCTTGGTATCTTCAGATGAACTTTTTTAAAAAAAGGAATAAACTACAGACTGAGCAACACGAAACCAACCAAAAGCTGGGGGTGATCTCAGGTGCGTCAAAAGAGTAGATCCTGCTCCACATGTGGCACCCGTCGTCACTGTTAATATAGGAGACATGTATTTTTTTATTAGACACAAAAACAAAAAAACACAGAAGATACAAAGTGGACTTTCAAAACTCATTAGTCGAAGAAAAACTTTGACAACGCCATGGGAAAAAAAAACAACGAAAGACGTTAAGAAGACATAATAAACTAATAACGGAGCAACACTAACCCCACTTAAAACTGAGGTAAATAAGCAACACGACGGGTGCCACATGTGGAGCAGGATCTGCTTACCCTTCCGGAGCACCTGAGACCACCCCCAGTTTTCGGTGGGGTTCGTGTTGCTTAGTCTTTAGTTTTCTATGTTGTGTCATCTGTACTATTATTTGTCTGTTTGTCTTTTTACTTTTTGCCATGACGTTGTCAGTTTGTTTTCGATCTATGAGTTTGACTGTCCCTCTGGTATCTTTCGTCCCTCTTTTAAGGTGCTCGGGAAGGGTCAGCAGGTCTTGCTTTACTAGCAGCAACCGTCATGTTGCTCATAGTAAGTACAGATTCGATTATAAGTTAGTTTTACATTTTTACTTAAGAACTATTGAACAAAGCATGCATTCGTTACCTCCTTTTGCCCTTACAAAATTATAAAAAAGAGATGCGATACGATTGCCAATGCGACAGCCTTCCATTAAAGACAAAACAAACAAAGATGAAAACAATTGTAGACCGGCGTTCGATTTTCAACCACGAGGAAACCTGTTGCGTATAAGAAGCCCCCGGAGTAACAAACTGTGAAACAATTAGAAAAAAAAAAAAAACCAATAAGAACTAGTTTATTCTAAAAAAAAATGGAAAACGACAATTGCAAACGGGAACCAACGATAACCACCTGACTACAGACACATTAAGTATGTGGCGGTATGAAAATATTCGTGAGTGATCTACCATTTTTTTTAACTTCTCCGTTAATTCTTTTATTTGTCGACATTGTCTGATTGTTTAATACAATTTTATGTATTTAGTTAAGTTAAAAGAGTGGCGGCAGATACCAAAGGGTATTCAAACCCATATGTCGAAGACAAACTGACAACGCCATGGCAAAAAAGGAAAACAACAGTTTATAAAACACAATTATCACATTTGAAAAAAAAGTTGTTAGCCGACTATACGGTATAGGTATTTCTCATTGGTGAAGGCCGTACGGTTGCCTATAATTGCTTACATCCACTTTATTTGAATTTTGGTGGATAGTTGTCTCATTGGCAATCATACCTCATCTCCATATTTTTATATGAGATTTATCCGAATAATAACATAAAGTATAACTAGCCAAAATAACTATACAGCCTCGTCCTTTGGTCTCTGGTGGATAATTGTCTTATTGTCGTTCGAACCACATCTTCCTAAGGAAATGTATACATGCTTCACATTATAAGCGATTGAGGAGAATAAATGCAGATGTCGGGTATATCAAAACAAAATGCACCCCATAGAATAGTTATGAATAGAACATAGTACGAACTGATCATGCACTGAATCATTTGACATTGTTTAAGTTATTCAACCTGGAGGTACCTGATGAATTTTATTCATGAAAACATTATCTGTACAAATAAATCATATATATTCTTACTACAAGTAGGAAAGTACCGCTGCTGGTTGACGATCAATTCAGATTGGCCACTTTCATATCACTTTTAGCATTATTGAAAAAATATAATTCCTTTTTTAGTCTTATCTTCTCTAAGGAAACATATGTTATTTACCACTGATTAGTGGTATGATAGATAATATATATTATAAAGAAACTAAGGTTTCAGTTCCCTCAGGCGAAGTTGACCTTTGATTTATTTGGCTATTTTTTTTTTTTAGGTTTTTTTTAGGTCAGATAGCTCTTCAAACGTTTCGGTTCTTATACATCCTTGGCTTTCAAATATACGGCTTTCCTGATAAAGATTAATCCAGAATAGCGCTTCGGACGCATGGAATGTATAACGTGTTGTTTTCATTTTTTATGAGATTTTTGATAATTATTTTATGGATTGATTAATTACCACTTGACTCCATTTGAACTTTATGAGATTTTAATTTAAGTTGATAATTATGCTATGGATTGATTAAATGCCATGAACACACAATTTACATGATATGTTGCAGTAGATAAAATGCTTGAACCCAATAATACAAAACATAAACATCCAAAAGTCATGAAACGATCAATGCATATGTCTCGTAATCATCTGATACACTTTTTTCTCTTTGTTAACTAAAAATATATTTTATTCACAGTCATGTTTTAATTCCCTTTATGCGAGTTGCTATACAATACAGAGGGATGTGTCTATTACGATTAAGCTGTAAATAGACCGGTATGTGGAGCAAATGACCGGACCTACAATAGCAGATGTCTTGTTTGATGAGCGTAAATGATGCTCAGAGATATACGTTATTTTTCATGACAGACTCTCCTTGTTGAGGAAGAACTAGTTACTCTACCGGAGAACCCGAGTCCTCCTCGATTTTGTAAGGGTTCATGTTGCTCCACTTTAGAAGTGTAAACTTGTTTGTATTTTCGTCTTTTGGGCATAGTTTCTGATAAAATTTGAAAGTATCTAGGTATATTTGAATTTTTCGAACAAATTTAACATCCGCCAATTTAAAGAATATATCAAAAAAAATATATAGAGATTGATATAAGTTTTAATGAACTTTATAAAAGAATGCTTTCTGCTGAAATTAAAACAAACACAGTTTTAATAGAAAATGTATAGCAGATCAATTATAATTGAAAAAAGCTCAAACACATCAAACGAATGGAAAACAACTGTCATAGAACAGTTGTATGACTGATTATTCTGACAGTTCTTATGAGAGGTTATAACAAATCCCATCTGAACACTTTCATATATCGCGCTCGATATAATTAAGTGTTACCCGTTGATAAAAAGATACGCTCAAAATGGTGGGAAGTAAAGTAAATTCACTATAGTACTTTGACCTTTAATTTCAAAGTGGTGCTCGAAAGTGTCCCTTTGGCCACACTGTATATATGAAAGGATAAACATACCTATGTGTGGAGAAAATTGAAAGATAAACAGAAACAGAAATTTTGCAAGATGTGCACAAGTGGGTTAGAAGCAACAGTAGTCTGCCGATTTCAGGACTTATAAATACATAGGTGGAGACAAATCAAGGTAAAAAAACAAGATTAAATATTAAAAGATCATGCATTTAGGGCAGATTATTGGTATCGTATACTGGTTTTATCCACACGTCTGTGTATTGAGTGTAAATGTAAAATTCACGGATGTACATCTTCAGTTATATATCTTGTTCAATCTATTGAACAGGAACTGTTCACTTTCCTGCAGCACTTAAATTCCCCCCGATTTTAGATGGGTCAATCTGTTGATTTTTCTTGTCTATGCTTCATACATGTAAAATATTGCTTATCTTTCGTATTTGCTAAAAAATCGCTGTCTTTAAACATAATATTGTCCGTCTTCCGAACCGCCATATTCATCAATTTTGAAACAATCTGATTCAAATAAATGTTCAGCTTTAAGAGCTAATATTTCCCTTGAAAATTAATCGCTTTTTTGAAACAAAGTTTCATTATCTTACTTTTCGTATACACATTAAATAATACTGTTTTCAAAATGTTTTCATACGTTATAGCTTCGGACGCATGAATTTATAACGTGTTGTTTTCCTTTTTATAGAGCCAAGGTTGCCCTTCAGTTTAAACAAGATATTAATTTTTCTGTACATTGAATTATGTATTCCTTTTGATTTTTGTCATTGAAACATTGTTTTTTGAAATTCGTACTCATTGTGACACTACCTTTTCTATTTTAGATTTAAAGTTGAAGTCTTGAAAGTCGTTTTTTACTTAATGCGCAATATCAGAATGCATTTTGACAGCCATACCTTATATTTTTTCATTAGCATTTTCAATCATGTTATTATCATCATGAATTTGATAGTAAGATTTTTATTTACATTTTTATGGTGATAGTCCTTTTACGTAAAGCTATGAGTGAGTCAAATCATTGTAGGAGTTTCTTTAAAATAATGATACTTTAATATTTAAAAGTTTCCATAACCTTTCTTTGAAAAAGTTTAATAGAGCAGTTTTTAATGGTGAAATTGTATCATGGTATCAAAATTTAATTGTTTAACTTTCTCTTAATTTTTGAAACGTTTAGCTTTCAATCACCACAGTTAAATCACGGTGTAAAAAACGTACATAGGAGAGTACCTCTATTCCAAATGAATAACCTACAGAACACTTATAGCCTGTCAAGTTAAGTGCCTAGGGATCTGAGACAGTAATCTAAATAAATGCGCCAAGCTACTCGGTCCTGATACGAATTCAATGACACATTCTCAAAAATCAAAAACAAATTATTTATTTATTATACCAAATAAAAGACTGCAACCCTTAAGGCACACGATTTCAGTGACATTTTGTTAGAAATACTAGTTTTGATGTTCATGAACGTTTACGTAATTATTTGGTTTTGCATTGTTTTGCTTCTCGTGTACCTGATTGTGGTTAAAATGAAACGTGTGATGTTCGAATTGAGATCCTTATCTTACTTTTATATCGAACTTATTAGCCGAATGTCTAACGTAACAAAAAATCAAACTAAGAAAGAATGTTGATTTTCTATTTGGGAATTTTCCATTTCTATGTGGCAACATTCAAGTAGCGCCTGCATATATATCTCCTAGTTGATATGATATTCCAGAGCTTGCATTTCCTTGATTGAGGGTTTCTGCTTACAAGAAAGCTATTTAACCAAGAGTTCCAAACGGTGAATTTGAAATCGTCCCTTCAAAATCAAATGAACGCCATCGCGAGTTGGTTGACCGTTATGGAATAACTGTTTTACAGACGACGACGGATATGTTCCAGTTGTCGGAACAAAGTCACTTTCATCATTACCATTTTCAAAAAGCGGTTTCATTTCTTAAAAACTTGAAACTTAGACCTTAAAAAATGATGATTGATATAATGCCAACATATAATTTATTCTGGCATGCCTAGTATTTGACTGAACACTATATTGAGGTAATGATAATAGAAACAAACATTCAAAGTCTATAAAATCGTCTTAAAAAAAAAAAAAAAAAAAAAAAGAGCAAAAAACAAAAACAAAAAACACAAAAACGAAAACAAAGACCAATGACATAAACTCACTTATTGCTTTGGTGTTGACAAATTTGCGGCTATTGATCTATTCTATGAACAATGAATTATTCTTACTATTTGTTTTATATATAATAAACACATGTAGAACATTCGTGGTTAAATCTGCATATAAATAAATGATTTACGTTTAGATCAGCTATATAAATCAGACAATCAATACAGGAAGTTCTTAGCCATTTTGTGTACCATAGCTTTGCATATATAAAACAATTTTTTTTAAAACTTTACCAGGTAAGAAAGTTGAAATTATGTCTATTCCAAAGATTGCGTTACGGTTTTGTACTCATCAAATCCACTTGTATAATCAATGCAATTGATAAAACTATTAACTAAGCAATATATTTCAAATTGTACGGCAAAAAAATCACACCACTCAGCTGGTTCAGGACGGCCACAAACACCGGTTTCATCAATAGATATCTTAAGTGTTAGGAGTATTTTACTATTTATGTCAAGTCCATCTGATTTTGTTTGGTGAATGATTGTTTTTATCAAATCAATAATTGCAGAAGGTTATAGATTAAATGCTTCAAATATTTAAGAGTGAGGGGGAGGAGCAAATACAATTTCAGTGTCTAGATTACAAACTTCAACGGGGAATATTGTTGTTTTGCATTAACAAAGTTAAATGGATATATATTTATCTAAGTTAAAACAAACATTTAAAAAACTGATTACAAATAAGAGACATATATTTTGTGAGTTGAGGCACAGACACATAGTGTCGATCAACTTATTTGCAATGATAAATGAAGAATGTCAAACTTGTGTTGTTTCAATTTTTGTTTGTATACCTCAAAGGGTTGTTAGGGGAGTTCTGTGTAAGGAGAAAATGCCTATGGATAAAATTCACAAGCATGTCACAGATCAATGAGATATATAACTCAATATGATGAGGCAGATGGTATTTGACAAGAAAATGCATAATGCACCGCCTCTTTCAATAAATAATTCATTCATTGTTGTTTGCATAATGTCCAGTAGAGAATATTTCATGCATTTTCGACTAAAAAGGTTACAACCGGAATTTAATAAAGACGGCTGGAGATACAATTTCACATATTTAACCGTTATTCACGTTAGCATCGGACGTATAATGCATTAGTAAATGGGCAGTTAAATATGATTAAATTTTACAGAAAATAAATCTTATTAAATAATAACCTTACTTTACTGATACAATAAGTATGCGAGATAGGTCGGATACTTAAGGATAAATTATTTCGCAAATCTGGCCGTCTCCATTACGTGTTTTATAACTAAAACTTTTATATTTAAAACGTATAATTCATTGCAATAATTGTAATGCTACATATATTTTATTTTCATGTTTTCAATTAACATAAGAAATGTTTGGCCTTCTAAATTTGACGAAAAAGATAAGTTTTGCACCATCCCTTCAAAATATATATTTAAATTTAATGTAAATCAATATGGTTATGGTCGATATCATTTTACATTCAATGAATTTTCATAAACGTTTTCATATGTTTTCATTTTACGAGATCTTCAATGTTACACATTTGTTTCCAATACATAATTGTGCAAGAAACGATTTTTCATAAGTTTTTACTAATACAGTTATATATAAACAGGTTTTCATTGTAAATTTTTTTGTAGGAACTGATTTAATCATAATGATGAATAACCTGTGTGCGTTCATGTTACTAATGTGGTTCATGTTTTGTCAATATATCAGCTCAACTCCGTATAGCATTGCTTTGTACCATTCAAATTGAAGGTAAACATTGTTTTTACCGTAATTGTGTTATAAAAAGTGAAATATCAAAAATACGTAACTCCAAGGAAAATTAAAAACGGAAAGTACCTTATCAAATAGCAAAATCAATAGCTCAAACACATCAAATGATGAGATTAAATTTGGTGCAACTTTTATATTGTTTCCCATCGAAAAAACAATAAAGCAATCAGATGTCCCTTTATTTGTACACTTATCATCTTAAACAAATAGTCCATTTGTCAATTATCGATTTTAATCGCTATCACACACTTCAACTTATTTCCATTTGTCGATATTGGCTTCTGCCCACGTAAATCATAATAAGTTGAAAGTGATATATTGGCGTTTTTACCAACTTTATGTGAAAAATAGCTACTGGTATATTTTTTTTAAGCTAAACACAAAATTAAATGTGATTTAAAAAAAATGAAAGGTTACACACATTACGCATATATACATTTGCTCTTTCAGGTAGCTCTACATTGTCAATACAAATTCATGTCCCTCCTAAGGGAGACAACTAAAAAATCAATTTCTAATTAAAGGGTCAATTACGGGAATTGGTAAATAGACTATTGTCTAACTACTAAACTAATGATTTGTTTAAACCAAGGTATTTTTTAATCACACTTGTAATATTAAGTGACCTGTTTTTAAAACTTGTATAGATTACTTCTAAAATCCAATAAAGTAAGGTTATTCTTCATATATCTATTGTTATGCAGGTCTCTCTACACCTGTTTAAACACTATAAGACTAAACGTTTGTAAGGCAACTAAATAAAATTTAAATGAGGTAAAAACCAAAGATGGCCGGAACCGGAAAACAAACAAAATCGGCGATGGTCATCGTTGAAAGAATACTAAGGCTTATCATATCACTGTACACACACATTTTTCTTATGCATATTGAAGGTTATTTAAACTACTGTAATTTAATATTTGTATCTTACTCTTATTGACAGACCCGAATATCGAATATAGGCATTATGAGTTTAATAAATATTTCAGCTTCATTACCAACATGTCCATCATCTGTGAAATTTGTTTGCGATGCAGATGCCCACTCATACCGTAATGCTTGCTTTGCAAGAAGAGCGTAAGCGTAATATATAAGAAGATGTGGTATGAGTGTCAATGAGACAACTCTCCATCCAAGTCACAATTTGTAAAAGTAAACCATTATAGGTCAAAGTACGGCCTTCAACACGGAGCCTTGGCTCACACCGAGCAGCAAGCTATAAAGGGCCCCAAAAATGACTAGTTTAAAACCATTCAAATTATGTCTGTTTAAAAAACAACGTTGGTTAATGACACACAACCACTGGATATACATCCTCTATATTGTCTATTTCTCCAATTTTTGTTGTTGTTCCTCATCTGAAATTAAACCAGTTTTTCACCATGATTTAGTAGAGAACAAAGTTAGTAGGTCTTCATACATTATATTGCAAAAACTACACTCAATAAAATATCTACAATATTATTGCGTTTAGTTTTCTGATAACATGAAGCCTTATTTCAGTACAATGATATCCTTTAAGTTAGTCAATTAATAAGCTACCAGGAAAAGATGCATGGCACACAGATTCGTCGAATATATAGAAAAGAAATGATACAGCACTCAATCAAAACTAGGGAAGGATAATTTGGAATATTTCACATAAAGAATGCTTTTATCAAAATGTTTTTATTGCATTATTTCTTTACAATGTGTCAGAAATAGTTTAATCTTTAAATGCAGATTAATTTTTTCCAATTTTCTGTCACATTTGTAATAATTTCATGCTTTATTCTATTAAACATATCATAATGTAAATATAATAGGACAATCTTAGATATAAAATCACTTAAAGGGGCATTAGCTGTCAAATTCATGTTTATCGATTTGACTGACTTATATTTGATTTATAAAATACTAAAACGTATATCCAAATTACAGAAAGTGTAAAATAAACATTTAACAATGCATGGACTCGATCATATGTATCAACATTTCTTGTGTATTTTTGTCTAGACGCCATTTAATTAACCATCGAGATGACCCCCGTAGACTTCCGACGGTCATATAACCCGATATAAACATCAATATAGATATAAACAGATAGTGACTACGTGCATTTGGATTTTTTAGTCAGTTTGATTTCAAATTGTAGTTTATAAAGTAAGTTTATCATCGTTTTACCTGTATAAGACTGATTTTTGTGGAATCAATCAACCAAATGGTTCATCCTTGTTTCACTTTCAATGTTGACATTCTTTTCCTTTTAATAGTTGAATACATGGGTAACCCATGTCCAGCTAAGGGTTTAACGTGAAGGTCACATGAATACAGATTCAATGAGGTCGAATTATTCACTTGCAAGTGAATAATTCATCAGCAATGTTTCTTAGCTAATTTTGGCAAAATTGAACCAAATTGGCTGCTAAAATGGACTTATTATTTCACTATTTTAATTTAATCAATAATTGCACAATAAAAAAAAATCATATTTTAATTTTATATCTCGCAGCTAACGCCCCTCTAATGTTTATGGATAACAGACATAAAAATATATATTTTATAATGTAATTATTGGTTAAAATATTACTTGCTTAAAAAAAAAAATAAAAATAAAAAAATAAAAGAATTGTGTTTTTAAAACTAATTTCAAAATTAGTGTCTGAATAAATATATGAATTATGATTTTTTATTATGTTCAATTCATGTTTTTGCAGTATATACGTATTCTTCTCTTTGCAAATGTATACATTTTGTCCTGTCGTTGATTCCTTTTAGATCAATAAAAAATTGATGTCGTATGGTTGCCAATGAGACAACTACCCACTAACACACAACTATCGGTATTCGACTGTTTAATCTAAAGACTTTGAAAGTGGTTAGTGCTGCTATAGTGTGTCAGACACAAGACAGTTGCCATGATCATGCAACATTATGTAGATCGATGATATGTTAGACGCTCTTACTGTTACTTATAAGACTGTTGTTGTCATCCCAGTAGTCAGCACCGCTGTCATGAATTATCATATTTTGTGTCATATTTATCAATTAAGTACTATTTACAAAACTTTGATCTGTTCAAAATAATAAAACTTTTCTAACCCATAAATAGATTACCTTATTTGGCAAACCTTTCGGAATTTTTTGCCCTTAATGCTCTTCTACTTATTGAACTATTCAACTTGCTTTATTTGGCTTGTTATCTTTTTCGATTCGAGCGTCAGTGTGAATATTTTGTAGACGAAACGCGCGTCTGGCGTGCATATTTATAAGCCTGGTATCTGTGATGATTTTTTTTGTACCTAGCGAGCGTTAAAACGTTAAAAATTCTACTCAGCGTTTTGCAAGGGGTTCGCGTTAATTAGCTATATAGTTTGTTTGATATTTCTAGCGGTATGTTTCTTGTTTATTATTTGTCTTGAAAAAATCAAACTCTAATTTAATACATTCCAAACATTCGGTATTGTATTTGGGTTAGATATTTACCACTGCAAATGGTTTATTGATTTGATAGATCTTGGAGTAGAACATGTAGAAGAAAATCTACTAATCTGCGTTTCGAATATGACTTTTAAACGTATTTATCATGTTTGTATTGCCTAATCTTTAGGTTTCCGTTGAGTGTTTTATGGAATGCTGTATGATTGTTACTCTTTTCTTCTCTTTGCAATTGGTTGTCTGTCTTTTTTCGGCTTATTTCCCCCTTGGTGTCTTACATCTGTTCATATTTGTATTGATAATTTACAATTTCAAAAGTGAGATTGAGGGATATAATGTTTATGTATGAGTTTCATTGTAACTTATGTAAAGATTTATAAACATGAAACTTAAATCACGATGAAAATACGTGCTGTTTCATAATTAAGATATGGTTTATGAACGTGTGTCGATAGTATAATTTTACTCTATGATTCAAAGTGTATGACATATATGATATCTTTGTGGTATTAATGCAACATTCTTTCCATAAAATTAACACGAAATTTGATGAAAGTTATATATGTTGTTTGTTTACTGAATTTGAGTAAACCAAGAAAAAGAAATAGGAGAAGATACAATGGGTCAATCCTAATCAATAAACAATACAACAATTAATACATATCGTGCCTCCGACGCGCTTTTCTGGATTAACCTTCATCAGGAACGCAAAAAAACCTCAACATATGAAAGCCAGGAATAAATATATTGCATGATATATGTAAAAACACTAAAAGCACCAAAATGGACATAGAAAGAATGGCCTAAATCATCAAAGAACAACTTATCCGAGGGAGTTTGAATCAGTTTCATACTAGTTTTTAAATCTACCAACAGAGAATTCTTAGATACAACTATTCATTTATTTCTTTTCAGAAACACAAGAATACAGTGTAATAAAAAATGCCCCTGTAAACCCTCATGTACGTCAGTATGCTCAAATATTTACCAACCTGTATGCGATAGGGATGCAAAAACATTCTTTTACGAATGTTATGAAATTGTGCGTAGTATAAATCTATTCTGTAGGTAAAAAGAAAGAACACAACATTACATATTTAATATCTTTACTATCTTAACACACTGTCGTCCTGATTATGTTGAAATATTTGCCACAGAACAAAAAACATCATGACTGAATTTGTTCTGAACAAATTTGGCATTTTTCTAAAGTAGTGCGCATTTAGATCTATTACACTATTTGTAATATGAAGTTGCAAGGGTATCAGTAGAAATTTCGTTCAAAATTCAAACCAAGTACTAAACATTATCAAAAAGTGAATATACAAATGTCTTGTTTTTATATCAGCGAATACACGTTTGACTATTTCAGGTTTGCAATAGTGAAGTGTCAAAGTTGATGTTCTTGCAAGATATCTTGCATATTCTTCTGTAAAAACACTTATAAACCAATTTGTGGAAGCGACGGAAAAACCTACAACAGCGAATGTTTGGCTAGATGTGCGTAAGTGTATACAAAAACATTGAATATTTAATCAAAACATAATATGCTTACCTTTTTTTGTTGAAGAGTCGGTTTTTACGAAAGTATCACTCTGTTCTCTGTTCTAATCATCTTATAATCAATTGTTGTGAATTTCAAATAAATAAAAGTTCGAATTTGAATGGCATTGTCAGTTTGTTTTCGACTAATTAGTTTGAATGTCCCTTCTGGTATCTTTCTCCTCTCTCTTAATTAACAAACCGAACTATTTATTTTTTACTTCATGCTAGGCCAAAGGACATCGTATGCTTTCCTGTCTGCAGTGGCTATTTTCGGGATAAAGGGTACATAAAAAGAGGATTGATGCCTTCTATTGAAAATTTTGTATTAAACACACACTACTCTATAAAAGACACATATCCATTGTGGTATGTTATTCCAGTTTAAGCATTCACGAGAAAGCTTTATCTTAAATGTGGTTCATTTTTTATTTTTATTTGAACATTTGTTGCTGTTGTGATTTTAGATGTTTTCACCTGTTGTTTTGTTGCACTTAAAATTGTATTGTAGAGGTGTTACCATCTTATGTGACAAACTCCGCCCATTTGAAGTATGCAAGTGCCCAAAGCTACCATTTCCAGTGTGTGGTGCTGATAACATACAATATAGAAATATGTGCTTTGCTAAATGTGCGTAAGTATGAAAACGTGCTTGTACCACTTACAACCTGAAACTTCGTCTTTGTTTAATATAAACATCATCAATTCATAGATTCACACACCGATTTGTTGGGGTAAACACATAAATAGAAAATGATAATGTACCCTATATTTGAAACATACGTTTTTTTGTTATATTTCAAACTTTGCGTGGTTCATGCAGAACTATTTAACTCTTTATCTTTCGCTTTAACATTTCTATCTTGTGTAAGATGCATGATAAGTGTTGATGGTTGGAATGTAAACTCTAGATGTCTAATTGTTATATTCATTTGTAGTTTAATATTTTTGCTAATTGACTAGAACCTAGATCTTTTTTTTTCATATCTGATAGCATTTAATGATAGGCGTATGATACAATGTAGTTCATTTGTAACATATTTGTATTATACATTTTACAGCTTTATGTAAATAACTAAAGAAAGAGGCAGACGATTCCGGGGGGACAATAAGAGGTCAATTAGAAGTTGTTTTTGTGAAAAAAATATATATTATTTCGTATTTTTTCCAGAAATGTGGATGTGTCATGTATTCCAAATTGTCCATGTTGATGATGGTAGAGACAGGATGAGATTGTACAATGAGTTAATGTTTTACACGTTATTGTTAGAAAGGTTAATAAAAGAGTGTTGTACACGAAATGAAATCTCTTCATTTTTCTTATACTTTAAAAAGATAAGAAATCAACTGATTTACGATAAGAAAGTTTAACTGATATATTGAATATAAAAGTCTTTAAACTTATAACTAGCCTGCTTTATTTGCCACAAAGACATCAATCAACGATGTCGCAAACGTTTCTTACTAAAAAAAAAACTGTCAAGATTTTATGGTAACATTAGTTAATCAACATTCACACAAGAACACGGGTATATTTTTGGGAAGTTGGAGAAGTTGATATTAGGGTATAAGATGTTAAGGTCATTTTCAATAAATATGACGTATCTTTTTCGAATGATCGAGTTATTAGTTGGCAAAAGATCTCTCTTTCAAAATCTATGTAAAGTAAATGTAATACATTAGAAACATCCATTGCTTGTTATTGGTCATACATTAATATTTTTGTCGAATAGAAAATATTCTGCCAATTCACTGGTAGCGGCATTAGGAAAATAAGTAAATAGGAACGTAATAATTCTACATGATTATTTATTACTTTTATGTAATCTGAGAATATCAGCTCTGTCATCTATCCAAAAGCGTGTTCACATTGAGCTAAACTCGCAGTACTTAGTGTTGGTGTCCTCAGCAAATCAACAGAAATCTACTACATTCCTATTGATAAAAAGCAATATTTGTATGTATGATAACATGAAGTTCATGGAGATTGAAGTCTCTATGTTGATTCTGTGAACACAAAACTAAATATTCTGAATGTGAATTGTATTATGAATATTTAAGAAAAAAACATCTAAGTGGTAAAAAGGATTATAATGAATAAGTAATATATCGATTTATTGTTGAAGACCCATTGGTGGCCTTGGGCTGTTTTATGCTCTTTGGTCTGGTTGTTGTCTCTTTGACATATTCTCCTTTTCCATTCTCAATTTTATTTGTCCAAAATGTGAAATTTGATCTGTGATTAAAATGAGCGATTTAGTAGATCTTTTAAATCAAATTTAGACTTCAAATATTCTCCATAAACATTATGCACGGGCATTTATACATGGATGGTAGCAGGACCATGTGCACATACAATTCGACAGTACGTGAAGGGAAATATGGGAAAACACAAGAGCACAGCTGAAAATAAATGTAATAAATATATGACTGCATGGCTATGTCAAATTAAGGAGACAGTAGTTTATCGATGTTCAAATCTCGTAAATTGATAAGGCAGAGAAAAATTTAGGTAACAACACAGACTGTGAGGAAATTACACGAACTCCATAAGGAGCACGACCGGGTGTATCACTTTATCAAAATGTATTAATCAGCAATAGAAACTACCTGTAATATTACAGATCAGACGACTATACCGGTATCAAAAGATCAAAGACATGTCGCTAGTGAGTTGAGATTTCAACTCATCGTATCGGTCAACCAATTCGTGACTGTGACCGTACAACTTGGTTATTTCGATTTCAATCGCTTTTCCTCTTAACTCTGTTTGGGCAATATTTGTGTACGAGTAATTCGGTATCAAACGAAAGATCACTATAAAACTCTTTTTGAAAGTTTCTTCTGAATTATAAAAATATGTAGAATAAAGAAAGGCGGACATATTTGCCCTGGTGCTCAGTTCAGAAGATTTTGTATTTCCAAACTTCCAGGAACCAGCGAGCTCAAATATGCAATTAAAGGTATGTTGATTGTTTAAGCATCCGACAGGTTAAGGTATAGTTTTAACTAAAAAAACTGTCAGATTATTTTATCTTCAGACAAAATAGCTATGAATGCTTAAAACTTCAGAATTTAGCACAGAAAGCAATGGGCTCATTATTTGTTTTTACTGAAAAACGAAAAAGCATCAAAACAGTAAGAAATTGAATTATTGTGTCAATTGTAATGGAAAGAAGACAACAAAAAAATTTCAAGTTTTTGGTGAAAAGCAGCGATACCATGGCCAAAAAGACAAACGTCGAATAGACGAACAACAATAACATTAAAAAAACTAAAGCTTGAGAAACAAGAACCTTTGAAAAATAAGGTGAATAACTCATGTTAATATCCGAAAGAGGCAGCAGTTCCTATTTCACTGTTATAAAGCCCGCCGTGTCGCATTAATTGAAAAATGCAACTGTCATGGTATATCATGAGTGCATTGATGTGTTATTTCCAAATATCTGATTGTTTTTTCATTAATTTATTATCTTTATGAACTGGGATAATTTAGAGCTATGGAGATATTGTATATACAAATGAATATTGTGGAAGACTGATTGTTGCCCTTTAGCTGCCTTTCTGGTTGTGTTTTTGTTTAGTTGCTGTCTCATTGACGTTCACCACATAACCATCAAGAATATCTAATTCTATTATGTTGCCTATTCAGTTGCCCTCAGCTGGTAATGAAAGAATATTGAAATATGCAGCTTCTGTGATGTACATTGTCGTGCTTGTCTTTGTAAAATAAATAAACACCCGATTTAAGCAAGTTAGTATGACCAACTATTACATATGGCAACTCGCAATATCTTCACAATAATAATATATTATTAAGTTTTATTTTTTCTAATGCTGGATATCTAAAGGAATTACACATATAAAACTTGTAAATGGAACAGTTAGTCTCCGTTTTCTGAAAAAAAGCATATAAATATTCGCTTAATATGGATTTAAACAAAATAATATATACACATAAATTTAATAACTGAATTATTAAAGTAATTGTTGAGTCCGTGTTTTTGTTTTTGTTTTTGAAAGTACTTTATTTGAACTTTTAAAAATTTCTTATAACGTAAATGCATCAATATATCACATTTTATCTGAAGAAATACTGTTTATTCACTCCATAAAACTTGGATACTACTCGAAAAAACTCGGACTGTTCTTGCAAAAAAAAAAACCAGACCTACAAAAAATGAATATAATCCCAGAATGACCTTATCCATTCAATTACAAATATTTCTGGAAAGAATCTGTGAATGTAAGGATATATAGATTCTATGACAGTATTTGCTTTGATTTTTATAATCCTACATTTTGGGATACGCGCCTTCTAAGGATATGCTTAACTTGTACACTGAGTTAAGGAGTATATATCTCCTAATTGATACGATATTCCAGAGCTTGCATTTCTGATTATGATTTACTTGTGCGAGGGTTGCTGCTTAAAAGGAAGTAATTGAACTAAAATTTCAAAGTAGTGAAGTTGAAATCATCCCTTAAAAATTTTACTGACGCCATTTCGAGCTGTTTGACCTTGACTTCATACAGGAACTTCTTAGGAAGAAAGATAAGAAGTTAGCAATATCCTTTAACTCTACGTTCCGCTATATAGATGATGTTCTCTCACTAAATAATACAAAATTTGGTGACTATGTTGAACGAATCTATCCCATCGAACTAGAGAAAAAGGATACTACAGATACAGTTAAGTCGGCCTCATATCTTGACTTACATCTAGAAATTGACAATGAGGGTCGGTTGAAAACAAAACTTTACGACAAAAGAGATGATTTCAGCTTCCCAATTGTGAACTTTCCATTTCTATGTAGCAACATTCCAGCAGCGCCTGCATACGGAGTATATATCTCCCAATTGATACGATATTCCCAGGCTTGTGTTTCCTATCATGATTTCCTTGATAGAGGATTGCTGCTCACAAGGAAGCTATTAAACCAAGAGTTCCAAATGATGAAGTTGAAATCATCCCTTCGTAAATTTTACGGACGCCATCACGAGTTGGTTGACCGTTATGGAATAACCGTTTCACAGATGATATCGGATATGTTCCTTATGTCGTAACTACAATACCCTTCCCTTTTCACGAATGTGACTTACCGAATTAGACTATTTACCGGATTTGTAATAACATAAGCAACACGACGGGTGCCACATGTGGAGCAGGATCTGCTCACCCTTCCGGAGCACCTGAGATCACCCCCAGTTTTTGGTGGGGTTCGTGTTGCTTAGTCTTTAGTTTTCTATGTTGTGTCATCTGTACTATTATTTGTCTGTTTGTCTTTTTATTTTTGGCCATGGCGTTCTCAGTTTGTTTTCGATCTATGAGTTTGACTGTCCCTCTGGTATCTTTCGTCCCTCTTTTATGGATTATCTCTTTCACAGATGACGACATATATGTTCCAATTGTAGTAACCACAATCCCGTTCACTTTTCATGGAATGTAACCTACTGAACTAAACTTATCACTGGGTTTGTACAAACATGAGCAACATGGCTTACCCTCCCGTATCACATGAGATCACCCCAGTTTTTTGTTGGGTTTGTGGTGCTCAGTCTTTAGTTTTCTATGTTGTGTTTTGTGCATGTCTTTGCGTTGTTTTTTTTTCTTTTCTTGCCATGGCATTGTCAGTTTGTTTTCAACGTATGCATTGAACACTCTTTGGTATTGTTCTTTTAAGGCCGTGAGTTTGTTGATACAAATAAGAATTAAAAAAATGATTGGTTTTATGAATACACATGCTTAATTGATCTTTAAAGACCCAATTATTGCTAAACACCTGTCCTACCTCCATGAAAAATATGTTGTTGGCATCGTAGATACCCCAGAACACTGACCAAAGACGAAATCTTGAATAATCATAGGTCAGTTCTATGTGATTTTTAAATTGAATTCCACTGTTTACACCAAGTGTTATGATAAAATGAAAGAGCATTTTCAATCATCAGGCGACATTTTTTCAATTAGTTTGGTTATTCATTTTACTTTTCATAAAAGTACTTAGCACATTTATATATTAGGGCTTGTATTTCCTATCACAATTTCCTTGATAGAGGGTTGCTGCTTACAAGGAAGTTATTGAACTAAAAGTTCCAATTGGCGAGGTTGAATCATCCCTTCGTAAATTTGACGGACGCCATCACGAGTTGGTTGACCGTTATTGAGTATCCGTTTCACAGATGATAGGGGATATGTTCCAATTGTCGTAACTACAATCCCGTCCTCCTTTCCCCGAATGTGAACTACCGAATGAGACTTATTGCTGGGTTAGTACTAGCATGAGCAACACGGCGGGTGCCAGACGTGGAGCAGGATCTACTTACCCTTCCGGAGCACCTGAGATCACCCTCAGTTTTTGTGAGGTTCGTGTTGCTCAGTCTTTAGTTTTCTGTGTTGTGTTTTGTGTACTGTTGTTTGTCTGTCGGTCTTTTTAGCCATGGCGTTGTCAGTTTATTTTTGACTTATGAATGTCTCTTTGATACCTTTTGCCTCTCTTTTTTAACAAAATATTAGTTTTACAATTTATCATTTTGCATTTGAATAGACTATCAAACATATATAGATTTAATATATTTTGATTGATTCATTGATTGATTTTTTGGTGTTTTTTTGCTATCTTCAGCATTATTGAATATTTCGTGGCGGCCAGTTTTTATCGTTGGAGAAAACCGGAGTGCCCGGATAGAACTGCAATGGAACGTACTTTACATTTATCATTTTAAGTTGAGAAATTTTTCCGGTAAGTGGGAGATAACTCTAGTTAAAACAAAGGTACAAATGGATGGTACATATGATGCTTATGCTAAGTACAATAATGCATTATTTATCTCGATTTGTTTGACGTCTCTTTTTAGTGTCTTGCAATCAATGTTAACGTTTGAATAAGGGAAAAGTGTCATGGGGGTAACGGTTTATGTACTCGAGCAAAATGCTGATACAAGGAAACATCAAAGTACAATCTTTGCTAAAATGTTTGTTGAAAACTTTATACAGAATAGCCAATAGTAGTCGAAAACACAAAAACAAAAGTGAAATAAACATGTACTTAAAAATTTTGACACTATCCGTCCTTATACATATTTTTATTCCGTAGATATTGCAAATAATATCTTTTGTAGGACATTAAGAAGTATCATTATCGTTTGGCTCCTTTTCTGGTAATGTTTCAAATACATTGTTATGGCCATTAACGAAGTGTACAATAGTTATACAATAGTTTGATATTAAATAAATTTTATTGTTTGAACGATTACGGATCAATTTCCGTCAAAGCCAATTTTTTTTTTTTTACAAATTCAATGATGAAGGGTCAATTTGAATTGTTCGTCAAAGGGGCATTAGCTACAATTTAGACCAAAATTTAAATTACGATTTTTTGTTTGTTTTAAGTATTAATAAAAGCGGAATTGTGAATTAGTATTTCGTTATAAGCAGTCAGTTTGGCCCAAATTTGTTAAAATAAGTTAAAGAAAAAAAAAAAAAAAAAAAAAAAAAAAAAGCACATCGGTGATGCATTATTAAAGAAGTATATATCAATGAGATCAAAACACAACGGCACAAATAAAAAAATAGCAATAGACATCTACAGCTCAGCAGAATGTCTTAAACAAATAATGGTGTGCATAATTTTTTTCGAGTTCAAAGTCAACGTTGTGACGAATTAAACATAAATGATCAAAGATCTGCAATCAACTTTGACGTCCCCAAAGTGTATTGTATTTTATATAAGTTCTTGCTTACAAATTTGTGCATAGATTACTGTTTAACCCATGTTTCACTTTGAATAAATCGCCTATACTCCATAACTATTTAACATGTAATAACTGTTTGGATTGACGAAGCTACCTTTTAATTAATTTAATTATCTGGTGCAGATGTTTATTATAAATTGAATACACCATAGTTATCGAATTTTATTCCTTTTTTTTTTAGAAATTAATGAAATTTGGGATCTGAAATGCATTTGAATAACAATTCAATATTTACACAAAAATGAAGGATTTGACAGAGTCTTTGAATACAGTTATATATTTTAATGCTTTTATTCTTGTTATATTAAAAATAAATATAAAATATATTGTTTGTTTTGATATTTGTTTAAATTGTTTAGTCCGTTATTTCTATAAAATTACGCTGTATGATTCCATAGTGACTGTTTCGGTCGCTAAATCTTTTTAGCTTTTTTGAACGTCCTGGGCAAATATGTCATACATGTTCAAAATGAAAACAAAATTAGAGCAACACATAGAATTAATAGGTCCTGTAGGGGAAGTACCGGGACGAAGGTTGAAAATTTTAAATGTCACAAAGAATTGAGGGTTTATTGGATAAAAATAGAAATGAAGCCTTGCAGCAGACCATCTACGGAACCCTCACACATTGTTGCAAGGGTTCCTTAACATGGAGAAAACGTGACACCTTAAATATACACGAGGCATCGGATTTAATGTCCACATTTTGACCGGACATGGCTTCGAATTTATACATCACGCTCAGCCAAACGGACGTCTCACTTTGTCAAGGGAACAAATGATACAAAGCACTGTATCACATATTGATGTTAAAACTGAAGGCATTTTCTATATTTCTATATTTCGATACTTGCTGGTACTAATGAACCAATAAAGTCTATACGAGGATAAAATTTATCCGATTTTACAACAGCTGTTTACATGAAAATTTGTTTTTCTTTTAATGAATGAATTAAATAATGATTATGCAATACCATAACAGAAGTGTAATTGGTAGTCCCCAGATTACAAGAGACGGGTGCAAGTAGATTCTAATAGTATATAAAGTGCAAAAAGTTTCTTAGATAAATGTATCCTGTGTTAATATGACTAAAACAAAATGAAGGTTGAAAATTTTCCCAATAGGATCAGAAATCAGAAAGCACAGATACATTTGAATTGTTGAGTGGATAAAAAGATAAAAAAAAAAAAAAAAAAATCATGCATCGGAAGCGCTTTAATAGATTTAACCTCCTTGAGAACGTTCAAAGCCGAATATTTTAAAGCCAAGGATATATAAGATCCGAACCAGTTTCAACACTTTACTACTAAAAACAACCAACAAATAATAGCCAAATCCATCTAAGGTCAACTTTGCCTCAGGGAGTTGAAACCCATGGAATGGTCTTACTTACTAGAATTCTGCGTTCGGAGTTTCTTCAGCTACTTTCATATTGATTTTTATCTTGAGAAAAAAAAAAAAAAAAAAAAAACATCGGTATACTACCGTTGCATCTAATTTAATAAATATTTTTTTAATCAGCTATAATATTGCAAAAGATGTAATATTTTACAATTATTTATAATTTTCAGGACGTCATCAGGACCGTTATGAAATATCTGTTCACAGATGACGACAAATATGTTCCAATCGTCTAAAACCACAATCCCGTGAACCTTTTCCCGAATGTGACCTACCGAATTCGACTTATCACCTGGTTTAAACTTACATGAGCATCCATATATATTGGTTGGGTTCCTATTGCTCAGTCTTTAGTTATCTATGTTGTGTTTTATACACCGTTGTTTGTCGTATAGTCTTTTTTTTTTTTCCATAGCGTTGTCAGTTTCTTTTCGACTTATGCGTTTGAATGTCCCTTTGATATCTTTCGCCTCTTTGGTAACAATTACTCCAGTGACACAGCCATCTCAGTGAAGGTCATTAAGGAATTACCTAAATCTTAAATTTTTCTTGACGATCTGAATTGCTAGTGGAACACTACTAAGAGACACATGGACATATTATAGACAACATGCAAACATAACCGTTATATAATCAATTTTACAAAATGACTAAATACTACTCATAGGTGACATTAACATACTTGCACTTTGATGTCCATTTTTACCAAAAGCTGTCTGATTTGACATAGTTAATCAAACGGTGATCTCAGGACCCGATATTAATTGCGAATGTAAAACAGAATGATCTTATTTACGATTTTACCATTTGAAATTATATTATTCTTGAATAGATATGTACCTTCATTGACTTATAAGTTGTAAAAAATATCTAAAACATATAATGGCTTTAAGTATACATATAAGAGTTGAAAAAACGCCGTATGTATCAATTTTCTTAGATAAAGTCGATAATTTCGAGATTAAAGATAAATATTCTACGATTAAAATCAACATAAAAAATACTGTCTCCCAAATACACTTTCGTAGTTATTCGATTTAGATTGAAGACTAAAATACTGACTTGCATTATGAAGATGAAATACATTAAGTCAATGCAATGTTAATCTGAATACGATTACGATTGCATTTCTGCTGTTCAACAATTTATATTATGTAATTTCTTTTATTTAGATTACATTCACTTCATTACCGCAGCATTTTAAAAGTTTGTTTACCGAAGCTTTTCGGTTTGCTTTGAACATTGTTATTAATTTAAAGTTATTCATACGTTTGTTTATAATACAAGGACTCAAGAATTTGCTTCCATTTTGCTTGCAAAACAGGATTACAAATAATGTTTTAGATCGTTAAATTACGAAGCTGTTTAACTTGACAGCATATGTTACCGGATAATTAATGTTGCATTATTTGTATTGTACTTAAATAAGAAGTAATAATGTTGAAATCATTTATATTATTAAATATTCAAAAGAAACCAACAGATGTAAATTTAAGAATTCGACATACCTGATAAAAGATAACCCAAATTCATTGAATATTTCCAACGATTCCAGATTACCTTTGTTATAGACAAATTGTAAGACAAACTAATTAATAATCATAATAATAATAATAAAAAAAAAAAAAAAAAAAAAAAAAAGTATTCTCAAGGGTGGGATAGGGTGGGTTTTTGTGTTCCTTCAGTTCAAATCACGCAATGAACAAGTCACGAAAAGCGTGCAATTTTATATCAAATTAAAGCGGGAAAACCGCTTATGAAATTATGCAGGTAAAAGAAAGACACTCAAGTCCTTAAAAATTAAAGAGAAGTTAACTCTAGTTTAGTAGACGATAATCTCAATTTATTAAGGATGTTCGCTAGTCACGATTATGGCAAAGTTGGCGCACCGTAAAGCAAAATGATATGTCGTAAAAAAAATCTATAGTTTTATCAACAATAAAAAGAAATAAAGGCTTTATTTTAGTTCTCAAATTTCTCCTAAATGTTTCTTTGATTAATAAGAAATTAATAAACAATGAAACGTACATTTCCGCAACTTCCGGTATTTTTGTTTACATTGCCGACGGAAGTTGCACTTTGTAGACGATGGCTTCATTCGTACTTTCTATAGCGTTTTGATACTTTTTCTATTTTTTTATATAAGTTTTTGAACTATTTACATACTTGAATTTTGAATATCGTTTTAAGAATGGGGAAGCTTAAGTCTGGGTTTAATTCGTCGAGGAACGAAAGGAAACTTAAAGCTATTAGAAAAGGGCAGATCAGACGGACATTTAATCGGAATTTGAAGTTGGACCACCAATATGCCTCCAATTTTCGTACACCAAATTCAACACCAGACATATCAAACGCGATACTCGAAGAAGTTAATGACGAAGATGATGTAAATATAACACCAAATACGGATGAGTGAAGAAAAGGCAGGAAAGTTGTTAAGTTGGGGTTTTAGCTGACAATCTGGACTGTAAATTGTGTGGCCATGCAGTAAAGATAAATGAGTGTGGTTAAGGATCTATTCTGAAAGTTATGTGTATGAATCAAAATTGTAAGCACCTACATAATGTACCAACTGGCACACCACATTGAAGAATTTGGGATATCAACAGTAAAGTTGCACTAGGTAATAATAATGAGTACTGCATAAAATAAAAACTTTAAATGTACAGTTAAATCTTGATAGATTGGTGCATACATGAACCTGACCTATTTCTGACAAACCACTTGGGTTATACTAGTAATACATTTTCTGGGACTTATAAATCTGCACTTTGCACTTATACAGCTTTAAAGATTGTTTGATTTGGCTTTAATTAATGGCCATGCAAGGTATGTAAACTGGTCCGCCATTCCATCTAAATCTCCGCACCGAAGTGTAGCGATAAGTGAACACAACAGGGGTCAAGTTAAGCAGGGTATGTACATCAAACCTATATGTACTGTTTTTTTATAATCATAAGTTATAGGACATCAAGTTCCTAACTATTTTAAACAAGAGGACAGCAACTTAATAATTGATCAGCATAAAAAGAGCAAAGAATGTATATGATCACACTGCCTAATACCATTTCTTTGTTTGCTTTTGTACATCATATATAATTAATTGCCTGAATTCATAACATCAAACTATTCAGAAAGGCATTGTAAAATTTCGATGAAGATATTTGAAAAAAATTGTCTATTTTAGACCATTTATTCTGTGTGCAATAAAGTTATTTCACATTGGTGCATAAAATTTTAAATCTGGTGAATACTATTTGTACTTACATATTCATAACTGATGAATAAGCAATCATTAAATTATAATAAACATTTCTTGTATCTAATAGCTGCCATACATATTGGGCTTGGAGAACATCAACTTAATGCATTCTTATCAATTTTAAACATGCCAACAGGGTTCATTCTGGCTATTCCCACATTTTGAATTTTATAGGTAAAATAGTAAAATTTTATGTTGGAGTTCCCAGAATTTTAATGTAAGCAATGGGATTATGTAGGATTATGTTGTAACAACACTAAACTAATGAACCAAGGTAAATCCAGGTAAATCTTGTGGAAAATAAAGAAGAAGAATAGTTTCTATTCCAATATTTTATTTAACAGTTTCATAGCACATTTTGCGTAAATAATATTCAAAAGCACAATATGAAATTAAAGGCACAAGGTCATTCACAGGCAATTGAATTTATTTAGGTGAAAATATTAATATATACAAGTAAATAATATCATTTGAAATATAAATATATTAAAATGGCAGTAATTATTCATTCAAACAAAGCACAAAAAGTACACTAAATTGACATTAAAACAGACACTCACACAGTAAAACATTGCACTAAATTGAACACACAAGAGAATACAGTCTTAATCAATGTGCAGTAGATTAGAAGCAGCATCCCCATACTGGACTCGCGTAAGTTTATCATTCTGTAACCTTGTTTTCTGTGTTCGAATATAAAAATAAGAAGATGTGATATGATTGCAAATGAGACAACTCTCCACAAGAGACCAAATGACAAAGAAATTAACAACTATAGGTCAATGTACGGCATTCAACAACGAGCAAAGCCCACACCACATAGTCAGCTATAAAAGGCCCCGAAATGACAAATGTAGAACAATTCCAACGAGTAAACTAGCGGCCTTATTAATGTACAAAATAATGAACAAAAAACAAATATGTTACACAGCAACAGACAACCACTGAATTACAGGCTCCTGACTAGGGACAGTCACATATAGAATGTGGCGGGGTTAAAGTCGTGAAGCTAAAGTTGAAAGTGTAGGTTACTATCAAATGCTTTAACTACCTTTTCTTTCAAATAGTTTTTTTTCCAGACTTTTAGCCTCAATGCTTTTACTACTTGTTCTTTTATTTTTAGATAATTTTATTTTCCAGACTACTAAATGCTTTTACTACCTTTTTTTAAAAATAATCTTATTTTCAAGAAATTTCATATTAGAAACACTTACTTATAACACTTGATACATGTTTTCAAAAAAAAAAAAAAAAAAAAGACAATCATTTTTTTTTCACATAAATTTCATATAAATAATTATATTTATTTAATTTCCACAGGTAAAGTTACCTGTGACCTAATTAGACACGAATGTCTAAAACAACATATTTTGCAATAACAACATCTATTGTTCTTCCCATAATCTCCCATGTAGGAATAGCCAGAATAGTAAAATATAAAATGTAGGAATATCCAGAAGACACCGCCAACATCGAGTCACAAAATGTTTGATGAAAGATCAAAAGAGGTTGGAAAAGTGCTGGAATCACTTGCAGAAGAATCAATGGCAGAATGGATGGAAGAGGAAAAGACTTTGACTAAAGAGTATGTAGATGATATTTATTTATTTATGATTTTTTTAAAAACATTGAACAAAAAAAAAAAAAAACAAAACAAAAACAAAATGAATTCATTCAATAGTTATTGACATTTAAAAGGATAATGGCTTCAAAAGTTAAGTCTATGATGGTAACTAATGAATTATGAATTATGAAAATTGGAAATTATAATTTTATTCACTTTGATGAAAAATAGGCTTATGTCTTACTAAAGAATTACATTTTTGCGGATAATTGTATTGTATATTTGAAGGGTTGCTGACGTAAATAATTGTGGGTTTAATTATTTAGAAATTGAGTTAACCTAAGGGAGCTACCATTGATTTATGGGAGGGATATGTGCAACTTGGCAAAAAAAAAAAAAAAAAGGCAAGATGACAATTAATGTAAAAACTAATAAAAAAAGAGGCAGGATCAAATAGAGTGAGAATTAAAAAGGCAGGACAGAGAATACAACTAAAAAAAAATGCAGGACACAATTTTTCATCAAGGATTCAATGTGGTGGCTCATTTAAATAGAACCCTTATCTACAACTAGTCTTTTAGGTGGAAAATCATTTTATTTCCAGAATGACACAATCACAGAAAGACAACTTTCATGTTGGATTAAACGATTTGACTTATCAACTTAGTCATTGCTACAAATTACGTGGTTTATTTACAAATTTAATTTTATTTAAGATTTGCTGGAAATGAAAACATAACAGTGTGTGTAGATGCAGGTTGGCAGAAAAGAGGAAGTGGTAGGGTATATGATAGCCTCACAGGTACATTACATTTAAGAAAATAATCACTAAAATATAATGTAGTTAGACAAGACATGCACGGAAAGTCTACATTACAATCAAAACCATATAACTATAAAGTAGGCTACCAAACCGTAATCCATTAAACAACCATAGATATGACAACAACATGTTGTCACAAATCTTATATGAAATAGTTTATTGTAGCCATGATTTGTGCTTTTTTTACCATGGACAAAACATTAATTGTATATACATGTATCAGCTATGATTTTATCCTGCTCAATAAACAAAGAATGTCACAATTTCCCTTTTACACATTTTTTGATTAACAACTGAAGGTAAAAAGTAGTGTACACAATTGGATAATCCTGACAAAAGTCTATGAATAAGTAGCAGTATACTGATTTAATTTTATAAACCTATCAACATGATCAAGGTGCAGAAATAATCAAGGGACAGAAATATTACAATGGTACTATTCATAACATAATAAACAAACTAAATAAAAAACAAATAAGACATTTAATGGTTCATTAGAGTTATAATTGTTTTTATTGTATAAAAACTTTGAACTTAATCATAAAAAATAGAAATGCCAACAATCTGATGATATGCAGCTAGATTTGGACAAAGAGAGACAACTCCCTCATTTTCATATATTAGATGTAGGTTTGATTAAGTAATGAATCTTGATTGTTTGTTAGTTCTAATAAATCATATTTAATATAAGTTTTCTAGCATAAGCTATATTCATTAGTCATTAACCATAAACATTTATTCTCTGAAGAAAGCTAATTGAAATTACTTCCAAGTTTCCCACTCATACCAATTCTTGAATTTTTGGTCCAACTCTATAAATGCAATATTGACAGAATTTTAGTAGAGGTTTTCTTGTTTAAAATTCCCAAATTTTTCATTTTAAATTTTTCAAGGTCCGATAGAAATATTTGAACTTATTTTTGTGATTTAATATGTCTATTAAAAAATATATTTTAGGTTTAAATGAATGAAAGATTTCCTTAATTTATATAATGCTATAGAGCCTATATTATGAATATCAAGCTTGGATATCTTTTTAGGACATTGTTCAATGATTGGAGCAAAGTCCCGCAAAATACTTGGTTATAAATGGAGGTCAAAAACTTGCAGGATATGTGAGGTAGCCAGTAGAAAAGGAAAAATACCAAAGGTTCATCAATGCAGGAAAAGTTTTGGTGGGAGTGCAAAAGCCATGGAGCCAGATTTGGTAATTGACCTAGTCAGAGAAGCTAGATTAAAAGGTAAGAACATCTGTACTATTGTTGGTGATGAGGACTCTACTACAATTGCCAGAAAAATATCTAACGTAGATAAACACATAATAAAGCTGTCAAATAGTAATCACATAAAAAACATTAGGTAAAAAACTTTACGACTTTAAAAATAAACATCAATCTTTATCAACTAAAGTGATAAATTATGTCTTAAAATGCTTTAATTTCTTGGTGGCACAAGGAAAAGTCAACCAGAAAAAATTGTCAGAGTCTGTCAGAATTGGCTTAGCATCCATTTGGAGACCACAGTGACTGTAATACTGATTGGTGTAGGTTTTTGAAGAGACTAGACTTAAGTACAGATCATTACCTTATGGTTAACCGTTGTCTGATAAGGCACTACAGGCATCATTGAAACAAATTTTCTCAAATTATGCTGAACATTCACATAAACTTGCCAACTTAGAAAGTACTAAAGGAAATGAGAGTTTCAATAAAACTGTTGCTTCGAAGGCACCAAAGTCCAAACATTGTGGTGGCTCAGGAAGCCTAGGTTACAGAATAGCAGCAAGTTATGTCCAAAAAAATAGAGGTCACATATACACATTAGATGTACCCCAGAATGGTCAGTTGTGGGTCATAGATGCATCGGGGTATTAATGGTACATTGCATTTCATTGTAAAATATTTGTTCAAGTTCTCTACCCTTTTTTAGAATCAGATACTGAAATGCATTCTTTGTATATTTTTTTTCTCCCAAGATCAAGCATTACCCAATGTTTGGTTATTGAATTTGGATTATATTTTATTGAATTCAAAACACAAAAGTGCTTGATTCTTAGAAAGAGTGGCTCTTGAAAATAGTTTACTTTTTATATTTAAAAATATTATTTTTCTTTTCTATTGATTAAATACAGCAATAAATTTTAGAATATGTTTTTTTTTTCTTTCTGAAAATACATGAAACTGCTTAACTGTGACAACTATAATGTGTTGAAAATCATGCATGACTTGTTGAAAGATATGGAATATTTTTTTCATTATCAAAGTTCTTCATTTAACAATTTACACTACACGAAATTCCCGATTTGAAGAGGTATGCAAATGTTATGTAAATGTATTCAGAGACCGACATTTACATATATTTACAAACCGCTGCATTTAGTATTTCTTCTCTTTACATGTAGTAAATATCAACATTTCTTGTGCTATGCCCTCCTATGGGCGTTTATGAGAGACCGCGTTTTATAAAATATATTAAGATCTAATCAATTCACTTTAAAGTTTAGAATTTGCATATATTTATGACCATCTCAAAACTTTCGCAAACTTATGTATTTGTATACCTCTGCAAATGGAAATCTTTGTCATGTATTTTTCTATGATGTAAATTTATCCGCAAATGTGTTTCTTTGTCTAGGTAGCAAAGCACCATCAAGGGGTTATAAAGTGTAAGGTGCATCTACATTTGCCTGGTATGTAAACCAATTCAAAACAAGAACTTTATAGAGGGATGTAAAGCAACATTTCCTTTAATCTGCAGAGACCTGTCAAATGTATTATAAAGGAATATTTTTGTTAGTTTATAGTCGGCTGAAATGTATGTCAAATCAGAACATATCAAAAGCATTTGAACATATTCCTAAGTGTATGGTAAATACATAGATTTGCAGACGATTTTTTAAACTAAGAAATGTGGTCAAATGATAATATCAATGACATGTGTAAATATATTGGGCATATGTAACTTTGAATACATATGCAAGGAAATGATAGAGAAAGATATTTCAGACAGCTAGAAATGTATGTGTAAATATATTGGGCATATTAACTTTGAATATGTATGCAAAGATATTATAAAGAAAGATATTTAAGACAGCTAGAAATGTATGGTAAAAAGTTATATCTGCTTTTAATTTGCTGATATATTTGAAAGGTGCAGATTATATGGAGACATATTGCCATCGCTTTACTGGTCAAGCTATGATATGACAAATATAACTGCTTTGGGATTGGTTTTGGCATATTGGTAATATCATTTATTATACATGTATTTTAATAATTTCGTTTTAATAAAAAAAAAAATCGGGTCTACAAAATCGGTTCTTGATCTCTTCTCTGTTTGATGTACTACGTAAATTTCTTTATCCATCAAAATCTTCTATTCTCGGGAAGTTATGATGGTTCATTCGCATAGCATAAAACGATCGTTTCCTTTCAGTATCTCTTTGAAACTTCTGGAATTGCACGAGTCATAATTCACTCTGTTTATAAAACATAGAATTTTTTTTTTAAAAGAGGCATATACTACAATATGTATTATATGTCTCTGGTTACTAATTAAACAATACTAGATATGCGGCCTCAGTATCAAATTTAAAATCGGTAGCATTCTGAAGGTTACCGAGCGATTTTTGAAGTTTTTATAAAAAGTCCAAGTTTCTGAAATAGTCTAGAAATATTCCTTCATCGGTAGATTAGTTGTCACATAATATTTGACACAAAACATATCTTGAGAGAATCGGCTAGTTTGCACACATATATAAACGTTAAATCTATTGACGATTATTTGTAATATTTCTTTTTCTTATCCGTTAAGTCCAGTCACGAGATGTTGAACTCCGTGTGCTTCATGAAGCGTCCTCTGCAAAACCTTTCTTGTGTGTAAGAAAGAAGTTAAAATTACAAACAAAGAACCAGTGACTCACGAGTCATAATTGACACACAATTTACCAATGAAATCAAACAAAATCGATAGATAATATCATTCCATCGACCAGATGTCGCCCTTCCTCCGATCAACGGGATGGTGGTCGGTAAAAGTGGTAACCCGAAACCCGAACCCGAACCGGAATTTGCCGGAAATTCTCCGAACCAGAATTCTTTAAACATGTTTTGTAATCATTCTTTAGATATTTTTGTTGCAAACATTAATGTATATGGTGTAAAATATAAAGTTTTATGTTATGTACGAGTACGGTTGTGTTCTTAACTTACCAAAGGTTGAAAATAAGTTTTGCTATATTTCCACCTTGGAAAAAGTGGTAACCAGAACTCGGGAACTGATTTTTCTTTATTTTCTCTGTTTTATCTGATTTCTCGAAGGAACACTCTGATTTCGTGCGATGAATATCATCTTTTATCTCATAAAACAAAGATTTTTTTGTTCAAACTGTATCAAAAACCATTTATTTCATTTCTAAAGGAATAAGTGGTAAACCGTAACCGAAGGGAGATCGGTCCTAAGAATTTCTAAGGACAGAAATTAGGATAAAGTTAGGACCGACTGACGACATGTCTCAGCATGCACATCGAAGCTATCTTAGGATTATCTTAGCTATAGGATGTCCTAACCGCTGTCCTAAGTATTGGCGTAAAATGGCCTAAAAGAAAATGGCAAATTAAAACGAATAAAAATGAAAATATTGTATCAAATTTAACCAATAGTTATAATTCTATAAAAATTAAAAATTAGAAAATAATATTAGTTTTAAATTAAAGGTAAAAAATAATTGTTATATAATAATTGTACATTCAAACTCTATGAAACAAAAAATAAGACAAAAATTATAACTACGTTTTATATAAGCTTATTGTAAATAGTTATAGCTAAATATATAATCGATACAAAAACATTACATGTTTAGAGTGAGTTGAATTGGAAAAGAGGGACGAAAGATACCAGAGGGAGAGTCAAACTCATAGATCGAAAACAAACTGACAACGCCATGGCCAAAAATAAAAAGACAGACAAATAATAGTACAGATGACGCAACATAGAAAACCAAAGACTAAGCAACACGAACCCCACCAAAAACTGGGGGTGATCTCAGGTGCTCCGGAAGGGTAAGCAGATCCTGCTCCACATGTGGCACCCGTCGTGTTGCTTATGTTATTAAGTGTCACGGTTTCATACTTAAAAGTTCAAAGGCAAATCTCGGGCATCTTTCATATTAACATGATTAATACGGAGTACTTCAACTATTGTGCGTTTATAGATTTATAAGAAAGAAATTATATTAAAGAGATACAGAAAATGAATTAATGGTTTATTTTACTGTATGCTGATGATACAATTTTGATGTCAGAAACTAGCGAAGATTTACAACATGTACAAATGATGCTAAACTTATTTTTTTTTATTACATTAAACAATGGAAACTGAAAATAAATGTGAAGAAAACAAAAGATATGATGTTCTCAAAGTTCGATTGTCAAAGAATTTGAAATTTGATATTAATAATCATAAAATTGTGAAAGTAAATGAATATAAATAACGTGGACTTATACTTTCGAAAAGGGGCTCATTTGTTGAAGACCGTACGGTGACCTATAGTTGTTAATTTCTGTGTCATTTGGTCTCTTGTTAAGAGTTGTCTCATTGGCAATCATACCACATCTTTTTTATATCATCAATAATTACCAAAAAGGATGGATTGTTACATAATTATAGAAAAAACAATCTATTATTTGAATGTCAATAAGATTTACTCGACAAAACTATTTTACCGATACTCGTGTATGGGTGTGACATTTTGGGTTTTCAAAACTGTAGGTTATGAGAGGGAGATACACCGTTTATAAAGGAAGGTAATAACATTTGACCAAGCGTTTTATAGGCTCAATAGAAAGATAGACCACAAAAGAAACAACCGGAAACGTTCCCGTTTGTTGCATCTGAATTATATGATTTATCTTGTAAGTTTAAGACCTTGTGGGTGCCCATAATTGCTTTCATTCACTTCATTTGAACTTTATAGTTGTCTCATTGGCAATCCTACCACATCTTCTTATTTGTACAATTAGAATCTTAAGTTTTTTTTGGTTTTTTTTCAATTCGCAACGTGTATTTTGTAAATATCAGCGTGTGTTTTACGCTTTGTAATCTCATGGTGTTTTTTCCAAGTGTAAATTTTTAGAAAGATGATCTGTCATATGCATTTTCATGTGCAAAGCTCTATTTATGTTCCATAATATACCCTTTTTGTGCACATCTTCACTTTGCATTTTTGTCTCGCCTTTGACGAAAGTCGCAGAATGCATGACATAGGTATTACAATTAATTTATTTTAAAATAAAGATGTGGTATGATTGCCAATGACACAACTCCAACAAGAAACCAAATGTCACAGAAATTAACAACTATAGGTCACCGTACGGCCTTCAACAATGAGCAAAGCCCATACCGCGTAGCCAGCTATAAAAGGACCCGAAATGACAAATGTAAAACAATTCAAACGAGAAAACTAACGGCCTAACTTAATTAACGAAAAACAAATATGTATCACAGCAACAAACGACAACCACTGAATGTTTACAAAAGTTTTAAAATCTCAAAATACAATAAAAAAAAAAAAAAAAAAAAAAAAAACATCAAAAAATTGAATACATTTATGACATAAAACAAGCAGACAGTTACGGTTTCTTGAATAATAAAAAAAAATCTCTTATTTTCTTTTTTTGTTAGGTTTAACCAAAGTATCATTAAATAGATGTTTTATTTTTTCATAAATTGATAAAAAAAAAAAAGAAAAAACAATACAGCAAATACTTCTATCTATTTAGCAAAACAAAAACTATGTCGAAAAAAAGAAATAATAATTCAGAAAACACAATCATCAAGCATAGGCCGTGTTTTTTCACTTCAACTCTGTATGGTAGGCGGAAGTTATGGTCCGAATTTGGTATAGGTCGAGTTAACCTGTAACGATATAATCGACCCCAAATACAAATACAAATTGTAGTTGTCTCCCTTTCGGGTTCGGGCAACTAATTTTTTGGAATATCCACGATAACAAGTTTTCGGCAAAGTTGTAAGAACAATTTTAGTTAAAATATGAAAGATTATTATATTCAGGACATAAAATAAGGAAGCGAATTTAAACACTTAGACAGATTAAGGTTTGGTTTAAGAAAAGCTTTTAGGTTCGGGTTACCACTTTTACCGAGGTGGAAATTAATAAACCTTAAATTTATCATTATTAGTGATGTTAGAACAAAACCTTTATATACATGAGATAAAATTTAATTATACATCAAATGCATAAACGTTTGTAGAAAAAACGAAATACAAAGAACATAATATATGTAAAATAGATTTCCGGTTCGGCAAATTTCCGGCAAATTCCGGTTCGGGTTCGGGTTCGGGATACCACTTTTACCGAGTACCCAACAGGGTTTATCCGCAGTTAAGTGTGACAATTATCACCTTTTACAGAAAGATCTGGTCCGAAAAGATCAATAGAAGACTAACACTAGTATCAATATCCATCAATATAATAAGGCACAAATAATTATCATTTTTTTATGATTTATAAATTGTCTTAAAACAATGCTCCCGTTGTCATTTGATTGTGTTGTTTTTAAATACGCAAAACTAAAATAAGTTATCGAACTATCAGTCATCGATATCTCATTTACCGCCTATTTTATCCTGAAATTTTACAGCTTTCATATGTACTTTGATAGGAATCGTTCTTTTTTTTCTTTCTATCATGATCAAATAAGTTTTTTTTTTTTTTTTGTTTTTTTTTTTTGCAATAATTGCATTTAACATATACTTTGCACACATTTCAATTAATAGCATTGAAACGAGATTGAAGGTTATATAAATCACAAAATTGATGTGACGAAGTAAATTTGTTTTAACATAATTCAAGAAGATTTGTAAACGACCAATACATATTACACTAATGTTGATAGGGTCTCGTATCATGGAAAACCTTTCTTTTGAAAAAACATAAGGCAAATGTACCCTTTACAACTAGACGAAGTCTAGACTTATAGTTTTAGCGGAAATATATATGGTTCGTGTTTGAATAATGGAATATCTTGCACTTCTTTCTTATACATATTTTACGCAAAGTCTTAAAATAGCTACATGTATCATTTGTCCTTTAACAGCCGAGTCTAAAACATGTATCATTGTACTTGCTTTCCACACAGGCGGAAAATAAGGAAAGAGGGGCAACATACTTAAACCTTGCCCAGCTTTGGCTATACTTTTTGCTCCTTTTTGGTTTATAGCTCTTCATACTTTTAATAAGCTTTGGATTTTCAAATATTTTGGCCTCGAGCATCACTGAAGAGACATTGATTGTCGAAATGCGCATCTGGTGCAGAAAAATTGGTACCGTTTATGTTAAACTACCGTTATTGTTAAATCGCATTGATAAGTGTTTAAAACTCAAAATAATTTGAAATATTAAAGAATATTTTGCAATTAAAAATTAAAACAAAAAAGGTGACAAGCCCCTGTGTCTATATACATGTATATATCTAGGCACATTTCTGATTTTACAATCTTGAACTCGCATCATGCTTATCATTGCAGCTGTTAATATCAATTCCTTTGGTCCCTGGCGGATAAAAGTATTCGTCCCATTGGCTATCATACGACATCTTTTATTTAACATACAACTCCTACGTTCACGATGTTGTAATACCTATGCAAGTGAACTTCAATTCAAAGGTTTATCTATTGAAGTTTTAGTTCTTTGGGTACCAAACGTGACCTTAATAATTTAATTAATTTGTAATTAGTTAATTATGCAAGTTGCAAATCTGGCTGAATCTATCAATGCAAATGCATATATATTCAAATGACTATTCAAAATGTGAGGTTAGTTCATAAATTAATAGTCATTATAAAAAATGCTTCAAAAATAAAAAAAATCACAGGTGGCTCAAATGTAAAAAGAAATGTTAAGGTGAATTGCTTTTGGCAAGAGACGCACACTCATTTCATGATTGTATCTACAAATCAATGCACATAAGTTATGGACTAGTACTGCTTCCGTATTAACTAGAATTGGGGGTCGCAGGTCAAAGTCCAGGTACTAGCAACAGTGATTTTTTTAAATTGTTTTTATTTTTTGTTTGTTTGTTTTGTTGTTGTTGTTGTTGTTGTTGTTGTTGTTGTTGTTAGGGGGATACTGCTTTCCTGTGATGCATCTACTTGTTAAGTTTGGTGAACTTTGAACTTACATGTAGGTTCTAGTTCTTTAGGACAACAGTTATGCGCTGGAAAAAAACTGCAGTTACTATTTTCATTAACTAAGATAAAGATTGGGGTGCCCCTGACCACTCTTACAATTTTCTGTAAAGTTTTCAGTAAAAAAGAATGTTGACACACATCATATGCTATGAGAATTCAAAGACGATTCAAGCAGATCAAATAAAAATTAACCGAGCGTTCCGAGTAGGGTAAAGAGTACTCTAAGGGTTGTAAGCGCAACATGAGTTTATAGGCTGGAAATCCTTCTAAGATTGCTACTAGATACACTCTTAGCAGATGAGATTAATTTTTAGCACTAAGATTGTGCCAAAACTAACTGACAGACTGAGTGCTTCGTTTTTATCAACCAAGTTTCATTAACCATTTACACAAAAAATTAAGTGTGAACGTTTTCAAAACAAAGACAAAAGTACAAAAATGAAAAATGCTACCAAAGACGTCAGATTAGAGAGGAGACATGCAACAACGCCAGCGGATGAATACCATGAACGAAATGGTTCACAAAAGTGAAAAATAACCTAAAACTAGAACTATGTTAAATGAAAGTCATAAAATGAAATACCCAAATATAAATCTTGTTCATTGTAAATAATGATAATCAAACTTAATATGTACGTAACTTTTATTGTAAATCGTGACTTTTTTTGTTATGTGATTTCCTGTCCGTTTGTCTCTTATTCTTAAAATGCACTAGTAAACTTAACTCTGTGATTCATGAAATAACAAATAGATATCAATTTCATTTCTAATAATAAGTATAACTAGTTGACAATGTTTCCAATTATACAAAAGACTTTATGAGAGAAATTAATATATTTCAAATCTATTTGTTCCTATGAATTACGGCGCTTCTTTCTTTTAACAGTCATAGGATAAAAGAGGGTCTGGAAAAGGAGGGAGGTGGGTGTTCTCCAATTCTTAATATTATTTCCGTCATTTTTTCTCTATTGTATATAAATTTTGCCCATTATTCTTTATTTTTTTCTATATTCTAGAAGCCCACTGCTCTCTATTCTTAAATGTTTGGCCTATCTTTTTCTTTTCTATTCTTTATTTTTTTTAGCCCATTATTCTCTATTCTGTAAACGCCATCCACACCCTCATTGAAGATGTCATTCTAGTTATCTATGTCTTTTTTATTTGCACTAAATTATTATGATTGTATCTCTTTATGTTAATTTTTTTTATTTCTATTTTAAAAGTAGTGTCTTTTTCTAACCTAGGTTTGTATGTTTAATTTTACTCCAGATTTTTTTCATTTTCAATGCAGTTTCGTGTTCCCCTGCAAGTGGGCAATTTTTATTCATAATCCCAAACTGTGTACTTATATATATCAAGATAACGCAATACTGAATGGCATATCTCCCGATTTCTAAAATTTTTGGCACACTTGTACCAAGGATTTGTATAGTATTATACAAATCCTTGTTTGTACTTTGAATCGAGTCACTTCGGAATATTTAAAAAAAAAAAAAAAAAAAAATGGGGGTCACTCTTTTGTTTTTTCGTAAATTTGATTAGAAACGTCAATGTTGATGACAAATTTACATATCTAGGGAAAATGCCTTGTTTTAACTTTTTTTTAGATTTTTCAATTGATGGCTTTGTTCTTATATACGGAGAAAGACTAAAAACTAACATAATATCCAGGATTGTATACTTAATCCATGCATCTAAGATGCATGCTTTTTGTATTAGTTGTTATTAGCTTTCAACTAGCTGTCAGTAACTGCGAGTACTCTAAGATCTGTACTTAAAGTTTTTTGGTTGTTCGGATGTATAAGTACCCTTCCACGTCCACTCTGTTTTTGTTAGATGTATTCTATTTGTATCCATCTGATGAGTTAACCCTTTTTAACTGATATCTGCAGTTTATTCTTATGTTGTAATGTTACACCGTTGTCCCAGGTTAAACTGGTCCGCCATTCCATCTTAAGCTTCGCACTGTTATTGTAGCGATAAGTGAACACAACAGGGGTCCAGTTTATGTCCCAGGTTAGGGGGAGGGTTAGCGCTTTTAAACGAGTTTGACCTCGCCACATTCTGTATGTTCCTGTACCGAGTCAAGTAGCCTGTAATTCAGTTTGTTGCTATGTAACATATTTGTTTTTCGTTCATTATTTTGTACATAAATTAGGGCGTTAGTTTTCTCGTTTGAATTGTTTTACATATGTCATTTCGGGGCCTCTTATAGCTGACTATGCGGTATGGGCTTTGCTCATTATTGAAGGCAGTACAGTGACCTATAGATGTAAATTTCAGTGTCATTTGGTCTCTTGTGGAGAGTTGTATCATTGGCAATCATACCACATCCTCTTATATATATATATATATATATATATATATATATAGAAACACATATGTCATCATCCTTGTTTTTATATACATTGCTTCAAAGTTGACCGATACGCTTAGAATTTGACAGAAAACGTGTGACGTTACAGAATAAGGTAATTTGGTAAACAGTGATATTGAGGAACAATTTGAATTGATTGATTGATGGTTGCTCAACGTCCGGTGGCAAATATTTCATGCATTTACAGAACGATACAGTGCAATTTGAAATGTTGTGTCTGAAAAATACATTTGGTGCAGTCAAGAAAGGTTAAACATTCTGTTAGTTGTGAAAATTAAAAAGAAAATCAACATCCTGATACAATACACAATCTAAATATAGGATACTCTGTATGATGTAAACGTGTGGGTTGTGTGCGTAGTTAGTCGGACAAACCTTGAAACTGTATGCAAAATTTCACTCAAATACACCAAGTTCAACATTCTGTCGTTCGTGAAAAATTATTAAAGAAAAAATGATCCTGAAAATATATATGCACCCTCAATATAGGTGAAAAAAAATCGGCGCAATATATTTCAAAATGCCAAATTAAGCAACCTGTCATAAAAAAAAAAAAAAAAATGACAAGATGCGAATCTTTAGTGTACTATGTACTAACACCAGGTACAACATTTAAAAGTTTGAGCTTAAAAACTGTACATAATCCCACGAAATCAGCCGTATAAACCTATACTAGTATACCAAATGCAGGACGGACTGTGGAAAGGACAATGGTAAAACAATATGATCCCAGTATTTAGCCAAGGGAACACAATTTATATTAGCATATATATTGATGTTCTATTTTATAAATTATCATAAATCATTTGGTGACAAAATATCTTTTTTTATAAGCAGTTCATAGTGGGATGGTAATTGGGAGATCTCAAATATAGCAAGCTAACATGTACGTCATTTGGTCTTTGATGGAAAGTTGTTTAATTGGCAATCATATCACATCTTCTTATGTCATAATGGTTTGATTTTTTCAAGACTTAGAAATACGTAATAGGAGACTGAACTATGTTGCTGTTATAGCTTAAATCTGACTATTGTTGTGAACATGTGATGTTATAATTTGATAGATTTAATACTTGCTATACTAAATATACTTATTAACCTTCATATTCAAGAGACAAACGAATCTTTACTAAAACTACTGTAACAGATTAGCAGTAAAAAAATAATTGTCCATCCTGCATTTGTCACGTGTTATCTATATGTCTTTGGTTTTGATTGTCGTTAATTGGCCAGTTGCTGTGCATATCCCACATTTCCATTTATGCAAATAAAGAAATAGCAACCCTTTTCATTTACATAAACACTCGTATGGGGACATAGAAATACCGGGCGGCCGTCCTTCCGTCCGGTCTTGTTAGCTCTCTAACGGTTAAAATTCTTGCCTGATTTTTATTAAACTTATATACAGGTATATATCAGCCTTGTTGCTGACAAGTTTCAAAAATCAGTGCCGCGTATGCTTATTGCATTGAGTAAAAACGAAAAGCGACTCAAAGGCAAACACCAGTTTACAAGTATACGACATAAACATGAGGATGTCAGAAATTGACAGTAAACCGGATTTATTTTACATTTATTAATGACTTGCTATTTCCATTACCGGATATCCAGTCCCGCTATTAATTTATTGTTGTATTGCGGACGAGCGGGCGGGCTGCTCCAGTCGTTTCCGTGCAATGACTTATGAAACTTTCATCCAAAGGTTTTCAAATTTTAATATGTTGTCACTGATGACAAAATGGAGGTAGAGTTTGATTCTGACGATTAACTTTACATCATTCAGCAACAACATTATTGAGAAATGTTTAGAAATTTTGAGCCTTCGATTGGAAAAAAAAACATGTACTGGAGATTTTTTTATATCATTATACCTTTAAATAGGATAAAGTCAAGATCGGGAAACCAAAGGGCACCAATACTTTTTATTAAAATTCTGAATTGATCAAATACTTGCATATATCATTTAGAATAAAACTGATGCAGGAGAAGGAAGATTATTGAAATTTATGTAGTTTTTTTTTCATTAATGTTGGTCATTTTTATTCTTGTTAAAACACGAAATACAGAGATTATACCTGATTCAAAAATTAAATTACTTGCTTTGTATCGATTCTAATATATCTGGTATGAGAAGCGGGGAAACGAGAATGCTTCTGCTTCTGAATGTTTTTTATATACAAAAGATAATTGTTTGAAAACAGTTTTACTATACAATTTTAACATATTTTGAGATACAATGTTACAGTATCTGTTCTTATTTCTTCTTTAATTTTCTAGCATGTAAACTTTTTAATTTTTTGCGTTTTTCAAAGTATTAACACGTTTTCACGAATACAAACTGCATGTTTAATTACAGAATGATACCGATGTCTTTATCTGGCATATTCTTGGCTTCCGTAATTGGTATATTTGAATATTATCCATCTCTTTACAACAACTGGATTTTATTATACACAATTAGCGTTATAAGATCAATTTTGGTACTTAACACATACGGTTTTCCTTTTAAGGTACCCTGTAGTACTAGGGATGAACCATTTCACAGTCAGGAAAATCCCTTAATTTACATACAAGTGACACATTTACCACCAATTAAGAGACAGTTGATTCATGCTCATTCTTTATTGTATTATTGGACATTTTCAATACACCAGTTTCACATTTAACTGCGCATGTCTAACCTAATTAGCCAAACTGTGAAATCACGCGATAATTCCCGAGAATTCGTCGACTGGGGGCTTACGGTTGATGTAAGCAGTGACCATGCAGACCTGGAAAACAATCACCTGCTTAAGTGTTTGCGTTTATATGTACACGAGCATCATTTGAATCAAAATATAATAATATTGACGAGACAACTTCATTAACAATGACATATTAAAAGATTTTTATTCGGACTACTGTTGTGTTGTAGGTTTAAGGAATAGACGATCTAATATGCCGCCTGACTTTGTATCTTTAATTGTCACGAAGAAATGCTTGGATTCCCGCTTAGGTCGTTCACTTAGCGGGAAGAATAAATTAGAAAAATAAGCGGGGGTCACTTCATATCCATATATTAGGTCACTGATAAATTAAGAAGTCAATTAACACCTTAGCTATGTGGAATCCTAGTTTTAACTTGTACAATCTCAACAGGTGACAATTGATAAAAACGTACCCTTTTCTACATACAATTGCTGAAAAGGGGACGACCATTTGATATTCTGACGGAACTTTTCGGATTGAATATTCATCGTCATCTGTTGCTACTGGGAATATTATACTGTCAATCACGATTTAATGTCCCAGTTGCTACGCATTCTATTTTTTTTCAGCTCTTACTAGGACAGGATATTCATTTACTAAAATCCCCGAAAATCAAATGGTCATCCCCTAATACAGATGTTAAAAGATTATTACGAAGGCTAAATGATATTGGTACAATGTAAAAGATTTTATTTCGAAACATGTTGAAAATTTTAAGAAGTGCGTCAATAAATACACCAACAAGCCGTATTCTGGTAAGGGTTAAATAACTACTTAAAATAGATATGACATTGACATACAATTTAAAAGCTTAGCCTTTTTTCTATCACATAGTGTTGGTTTTTTGAAAATGGTGATAAAACGAATTTGCTATGATTTTTCAAAATCCCATGTTTTAGTTCACATTGACGCCATTTTGTTCAGTCAAGTTCCACACCGACGAAGTCGGAAATTACAGGCAAGATATGTATATAAGACTTCCGATCTGGATTAATTGTGCCGTTTTATACACGATTATAGTCATTTATTTTTTGGTCAAATACTATTTTATACTTAATCGTTGTTTGGTATTGCAGTTTGCCATTATCAAGCTTTGCAGCAAATTACCACAAGCTTAAAAGCAAAACAGTCCCTTCCTTTTTTCGAGAAGAGCAGTAGTCTAGAGGTCGCAAAATATTCCTTCGGTGTTAAAATAAATAATATGCAAATATCGGACAGTTTTAACTGTTTCTAATTAAAAAAATTATTGTACCACGGCATAATTAAGCATTTATTAACAGGTGAGCTCGGCGTGATTTCTTTTTGACACCTTAAATCAGGGACAGCTTATAGTTAGTATACACAGTTCCTGCTTAAATATATATACGACAAAAATTAGCTTATCAATGCTACATGATAGATTATACCTGCAAATTGGATATCCCATACCGGTGTTTATTATAACACCTATTATCTAAGTTCTTTTATCTACACAAAAGTACTACATCTGTTCACGTACTTCTTCCTTTAAACTTTGTTGGTTTTCTGAGCTACTTGTTGAAAAAAAAGCTACAAAAAAAAAAATAAAAATTTTCTTACTTTCTTACCGAAGGACTTTAGTTACAGCAGCATTTCAAATTATATAAGTTTATTCTCCAAATATTATGTGAAGAATTAAGTAGTCAGTACTGTCAGTCACAGTAATCTGCTTGGCTGGTTTAGCAAAAAATGTATTGATCAAGCTATTTCATTAAAAAATGAAATACTGGATAGACTTGTAGTTAACATATACGGAGATTCAAAAATCAAACAAAATTTTAAAGTGGAAATCAGTATAAGTATATATGATTGTCATAATCCTTGGACCTTATGTACAAATATTGTTATATGAGTCATTTATACTATACACGTTATATCAGATCCAAGCAGCATGATCATAATCCTACCTACGGACGAATGTACCTACGGAGTCACAGTACAAAATTCACAATTCAGTTTTAGTTTGTTCATTTTTTGAATAAGAAAACATTTGTCAAAATAATTTTTGTATTTTTTCTAGAACTTTTGAATATATATGGCAACTTTGCAAACAAAATTTATTCCGAAAAAAATCAAAATAATTGTAAAGATAACAATTTGTCAAAGTGGCTTGGTACTTAAATGGTTTCATTATGACATAGTGCCAAGAAATATATCCTTTTCATGCATAAAAATTTGACATGTATTCATTACTCAAGGTTTAAATGAACTATTTCATAAATTGTAAAATGAATATATGCATGTAACCAAAAAAATTGTAGAAATTTTTCCTATGTTTTCAAACAAAACTAAACAAATAGTATGTGTGACTTTTGTACTTTCAAATTTGTTACTTTCTGTCATGTAACTTTCAGGACGTTTGCCATAGAGACATATTATACAATTATAATCTATGTCTGTGTCCTTATAATCACAGGCCTATTTCATATGTAAATATATATCATTTTTTTGTTATTAGAAAATAAGGTATAAAACCTAAATCGTAGTAAAAAAAAGAGCAATAGAATTATAAAATAACTTAAAATACCTAAGAGCATTTAAAACTAAAACAAAAACTACTGATATAAAATCTTTTGAAAAAGGGGTGTGTATTCCCAAATAAGAAATAAAAAAAAATATATATATATACCATACTGCTTTTAAAATATTCACCTTTTCTTTCATTTGAAATTTAAGCAATGACAAATAAATAACTAAACTAGAAAAATATTAATCCTCTCGATCACCTTTTGATCCTGGTAATTAAAACAGTCCGTACTTTGACACCTACTGATAAGTAAACATCTTGTAAGGTAATAAAGTTCAAACAGTATTCCCTCCACTCAGGTAATTAACAACTTGGCCATGCAGAAATGCCACCTGTTGTTTATAAAGTGATAAACTTTAAAGTTTGATAATTAGCATAATTAAAGAGGTATTACGTATACCCGGTTTTGAACTTGCAATTAATTATTTTTATTACATGGAACAGAAGCCTCTACCGTCATATTTTGTCAAAAATGTTATGGAACTTCACGTACATATAAATATAAACCATATATTTTTCTCGACTCAATAATATTTTGTTTTAATTAATAGCTAGAATATAATATTTTGACCGTCAATTTGTCTCACTTCTACGATCAGGAATATTGTTTTCAATTGAAAACTCAATGTTGAATTACCCCAACCCCATCCCCCCTTTTTCTATTGAAACACGTTATAAATACACTTCCCTTCTGAAACATATTTTGTTCCTTTTGACAAATTAGTCATAACGAAGAATGAGCCTTGAATGGGTAGCGAAATTCATTGGCAAAGCTTTAAATCAACGACCAGAAGAAAGTTCATTTATCAAACAACGTTTAGATAAGCCGAAGAAGTAACCTACAGTTCGTCACTTCCGGTAGATTTGGTTTTAGTGCTGTTTCCGGAAGTGGCGGTGATTGGATTTTCCTAAGGTAAAAATAGTTGAACTTTACACGCTATTATCTTTGTAATTGGTGGACCAAATTGCATCGTTTTTTTTATCAATTATTTCGAACTTTAAGATAAGAATTACTTGTTATGTACGTTTTAGTACCTCTTTTAACTAAAACGCGCATATGATTTCCAGATCAGGGTTGATAAGTCGCTTATGTGAAACTGGTCTATTGTAAACATAAACATTCTGATAAAATACATGTATGTGCATACTCGTGTATTTTCAAATTATAGGATCATGTAAAACACACGCCTTAGCTCAAGTTATATTGAAATAATTAATTTGTATTCTTTTGTTTAGAATGAAAAAAAGATCACAAATAAGCAGAAGCTAAACTAACTTTTTTCCAAGTCCACACCAAGATTGGTAGACTTAAGCTTGGGTTAAGAAAACGTACCGTGTTTATCGATTTATTTATTCTAGTTTAGAGTTCATTCCTGAATGACATCGTTGTTTTCATATTTTGAAGTACAAAAGGTAAATTAAACATGCTTACAGTTTAGTACAGTGTTATTATAATAGTACATTTCTTCCTACACCTGAGATTCATGTAGTATTTGCAACTGAACGTTTACACAAATCAATCCATCAACCCATTTATTATGTGTCTATAAGATTTAAAAAAAAATATCAGTTTACTGTTACAATTCATCGTCTTAGTTAAAGTTTCCGTTCTGATACAAGCATATCGAATTGTAAACTCTGCTGTAAGGAAAGTTATGAACATTTTAAAGCATTTGTGTTTTGTTATCCAAGCAAGATTTAAAAAAAAATCCCCATTACTGTTTTAAATATTTTCCATGGTCTGGGGTAAAGCTTTGGAAATTTTCTTATTTATTCAAATAGAAAAAAAAAATATCATCGGTCCGACATATAAAAAGTACCCTGCCATTTTTTAATATCATTAATTATATCTTCAATCAGTTCTGTTTTGAATCGGGAAGGACAATATCTACTTCAATTCAAATATTCGCTCAGTGTGACTCTTTGAAACCATCAATACGTGAACTTTACTACAAAAAGTACTATACAATATTATACAATAACTGTCTTTTGATGAGGTAAATATGTAGTGTTTCAAAAGTCAATTAAGCAACATATTTACCGAAACAAAAGACAGTAATTGTTTTATTCCATATTCCGAGAGAAATGTATGAAATGGCAATTATTTACCAAAACCAATTGTACATCAAACGTTTTTTACCAAAATTATGCACGTAAAAGCACGCGACGTTTTGCGTGGTGAATATACTTTTTCAGCAGGTGAATATGCTTATTTATTCAAAATCCCATTCATATAGAAAAACCTACTTAAAGTTTTATCAATATGGAATAAATGGATTTATTTTTTCCGTAAATGCGAAATAATCGACACATCTTAATAGGGTCTGGATAGGGTCTTTCATATCTGTATTCTATGATAATATAGGTCATATTTCTCTATTTTTTAATATTTTATGTCCATTGTCATGATTATTTTCTATTCTGTATATATTAGACCCTTTTTATCTATTTTTTTGGGAGTAAATTATTTTCTTTTTTTCTTCTTTTAGCTCTAATCACGATCCTCATTTACGTTTGTTGTGCATGCGAGATATAAACTGCAGTCTCGCAAAGCTATACCAATGTAAAGACAACGTAACAGTATCAATGTTTCATATAATAACTATGAAGTAAATAAAATGCATTTCTTTACGTACATAAATACATCCGACAAATGTTTGCAAAAATAAGCAAATATTTGTCAGCATTTACTTTGGTTGTAAATGTTTTATAAACCGCGGTCTCTCAAAGCTTTGCATACCTGTGTAAAGATATGTCGCAAATATCAATATTTAGCAAAATAACTATAATACTGGAAAGTATTAATAAATAAAATACATTTCTTTACAAACATGAACGATATCGACAAACGTTTGCAAATATAACACAAACATTTGACAGCATTTACATTGGTTGTAAATGTTTTATAAACCGCGGTCTCTCAAAACTTTGCATACGTCTGTAAAGATATGTTGCAAATACCAATATTTATCAAAAATAACTATGATAATGGAAAGTATTAATAAATAAAATACATGTCTTTACATACATGAACTATATCGACAAACGTTTGCAAATATAACACAAACATTTGACAGCATTTACTTTGGCTATAAATGTTTTATAAACCGCGGTCTTTCAAAACTTTGCATACGTCTCTAAAGATATGTTACAAATATCGATATTTTTGCAAAATATTTATGATAATGGAAAGTATTAGTAAATAAAATACACTTCTTTACATACATAAACGATATCGACAAACGTTTGCAAATATAACACAAAAATTTGACAGCATTTACATCGGTCGTAAATGTTATATAAACCGCGGACTCTCAAAACTGCCCACACCTCTGTAAAACAGTTATGCAAATTTTAAATTTTAGAAAATGAAAGGATATGGAGTAGATGTACATGGGACAAAATTGCACACAATACATATAAAACATAGAAAATTATCAATGAACAGGGCTTTTATTCCTGTTCTTTTGCATACATCTACTATACTGGATAGTGCATGCAAATCTAAGGCCTATCTTTACATATCTTTGGAATATGAATAAAGCTGTGGAAATAAAATAATTATCTTTAGCATATCTTTGAGGACGTCCTTAATAATGCCAAAGTAATAATACATTTACATATACATAAGTAGGTCCGCAAATATATCTGGCAGAAAAGTAGTTACATTTGTCAAACATTTACATGATTGCCCAAATTGTTGTAAATCTGCCTTTTCGTGTAGTGTTAAGTTCTCTTAATAACTGTTCATTCAAAATGGAATGTATGAAATTTTATTGCTCTTATGTTTGAAATGTTGGACAATAAACTTCAATGAAAATGAATTAATTTACACAAATACATATATGCATTGCAATACTGACGAAATTATATGACACAAGATTAAAAAGAAAATATATTCTTTTATATAATATTTTATTTTTCAGGCTAATGTATCTGCAGGCCCACCACCCGGGGTCCACATAAAAAAAACTGTTCACATTACGGGACTTACAGGCAAAGAAAAAAAGGCAATAGCAGTGACAAAGAAAGCAAAACTACATAGAATCCAGTTAAATTCAAAGCAGCATAATATTTTGTTTTATAATTCATTAAAAATGCAGGAGTCAGAATCTCACATTAAACATGCCGAATCAACCAAACCGCAAAATAACCAGACTTACTGCTATGAGTGATTTGATATTTAGAAAAACTAAATTTCACGTAGTAGACTTACTGAGTATTTAATTAAAAGCTATTCCATTGTCAAAAACTGGTTTTACTGTTACAAATTGAGTTAAACAGGGATGCAGTAGTAGAGCTAAATTAACAGATATTTGCTACAGTGAAATCAAAATTAAATTCAGCATAGCTAGCTTTAAATAGAAAACAGTTATCTCCATCCTAAATGCAATGCAAAAAATGAATATCTATCTCTTTCACAGTCACCAAAATACTTCAAGTTGTGAAGTAAGAGAAGAGGGCACAGCACTAGGACTTGAACCGGATATAACAGAAATACCTGCACCAGTTCAAATGGTGACCAATCAGTCCATGCATCCAAATTTGTCTAGAATATATTTTGACCTAGAAGCTACTGGGCTTAGTAAGTATTATATGTTGATCTTGCAGTAAAACATTTAATGTTATTTAGGTCTAAGACAGGGAATATAATGTTGCGTTTCCAGCTTAGGGCTATATTCCCTGATCCGAATTAAAAGGAATATACACCCTAATCCTGGAATGTCTGAAACGGATATGTTATAAATCATGATTCTGATTCTATCAAAATATATGATCAACAGATCAATACATGTCAAAATCCGTATCGCATGCTGTATCACCACTTGCCCAATATCAACCCTCGGGACCTTCGGCCTCCAGATTGATATTGGTTCCTTGTGGTGATACAGCATGACATACGGATTTTGCTATGTATTATTCTATATGTATTGAAAGAATACATCCCTAATCATTATGAAGACTATTAAGATTATTATAGAATGCCCTAGGTTTTTTTATCAAGGTCAGCAGTCAATTTTAAAGGTCAAGTGTTCTGTAGTGTCGACTCTATTCGAAAGTCTGTTTGTTAATGGCACTCGTTAACAATAGTTACTTGCCGCATTTCAACAACTTGTGAAAGATGAAAAAAAAAAAAAAAATAGGTCTGCTATAACAGTCAACAATGTCTCACAATTGTTCTTAGTAATTTATACTGGTTTTGATATATAATCACATGCCATTCATTTATGGCTTTAATACAATTATTATTATTATGCAACACATATTTTTTCTATGTTTATGATAAAAAAAATCTTTGGAGGTAGAACATCGCACATACTACAATTATCTGCCAAAAGGATGAGGAGATGTATACTACATTTGTATTACCATCATGCCAAGTAACACCGAACGCAGCTGAAATCACAGGAATTACTTTTGAGAATGGTCAGCTCTTATTTAAAGGAAATGTTATGCCAGCTGTTGGTATCAAACAGTGTTCGAACGATTTTATTTCTTTTCTTGATAAATCACATAATAATGTTATTATAGGCCACACTATATGTAATTATGATTGCATGGTATTATATATTGCTTTAGAAAAAAAATGTAGCTGACTTGATAAATTTATGACCAGTATTTCAGGTTTTGTAGATACATTATTATTATTTAAATCTTCTCATCCAGGCCTTAGTTCCTATTATCAACCTAATTTATTTCAAACATTATTGAGCCAAACTTATGATAATCACAGAGCTGATGAAGATGTAGATGCACAGTATACAATTGTACATAAAACTGTTGTAAATAATTGTCATTTTGAAAAAGTACATTTATCAAATTATTTTATATTAGAAAAATACTTATCTATGAAAGAGCTTCAGAACAATCTGCCTTCATTGAAATTGTTAGTTGACAATAAAATACTGTCTATAAGTATGGCACGAATTATTGCCAAGAGTGGACTTTCCTTGCAGCATTTGAAGTAGCCTTTTCAAGGAATGGTGCAAAAGGGATAAGAGATATTTTCAAAGAGAGCTGTGGGTCAGGTGTACGTGTTACAAAATCTCAGAAGATAATAAACAAAGTTTCAGAGTTTTTACAAACACTCTGAAATCTTACAATTTTGCAGATTATTTAATATTTATGTATGTCATATAAAAGTATGCACATTATCAAATTTTAGAATGTAATGAATTCTTTACAAAATTACAAGTTCCTGATATAAATAGGAATGATCAACATAAAAAGGGAAAACCTATGGTTCCTGGCTAACTGCTCTTATACCGCACGCAATTTTTGCATCATGTATAACGTTTTTGATCAGTCAGTCTGTTTGTCCGTCCGTCTGTCAGTCCGTCACTCCTGTTCTTGTCATCGCAACTGACCTCTCAAACCACACAACAGAATTTCATGAATCTTTATAGATAATAAGGACATACTATGTAGATGTGCATATCAATAGAAATTATGATTCAATTTTTTTTCTTTGCACTTACTGGCCTAAATATACTACTGCAACAATTTGTCATCGCAACTCCTCTGACAACACACAACAGAACTTCATGAAACTTTGTAGATAATAAGGACATATTATGTAAACGTGCATATCGACAGGAAATTATGATTCAACTTTTCAATGTATAAATTTGATTTATACACCAACCCTAACAGTGTGGGCTTTATTGCATTCACTTTGTTCGTCCGATTGCCCAAAAATAATTTCTGTCTAGTTTTTCTGAGAAACCTTTAATGGAATGACTATATATATTCAGCAGCTTACAGTGATGAATTCTAATGCATTTTTCAGATTGTTTGGTTATCGACCTTCTGAATTTCAAAATATTTTGAATGAACGTGAAACTTTGCGTTCTACTTTTTTAAGTACTAATGAATAGCCTGATTTCATACTAGTTCAGCAACTTGATAATGATGAGTTATAATGTGTATGCACTTCTCAAATCTGTCGGACACCTGCTTCCTATTTGCCCATATCTTAAATCATAAGTTGGGGTATGATTGGCATTACAACATTTAAATAGTGCATTTTTGTTTATTTTGAAAGAGGATTTGTAAATTTACAATTGATTTTGTTCAATACCTTGTAGAAAAACTGATTGTTGAACTCTGCTATTATGAACTTTTGTGGTTTTGTCCAACTCCTTATACCGTTAGGTTAATCTGCTTCAAGTTAGAAACTTAATGCAACCTAGGGTGTTTGTACCAACGTCAAATAAATGATGTGTGCATACATGTATTATTAAATCAGGGTCCAGATTTTATTTATACTGTTACCTATGCTGGGACTGAATTATGTGTATAAGTTATAAATAATTGTTATTGTTAAATATAAAATAAGAAATAACAAAACAAAAAACAAAAAACAAACGGTATAATTATTATATTTCATCATTATAAAATTACCACGAAAATGACATCATTGACATTTCGTTTAATTTTAACAAAATTTTCTTTTTTCGATCATTTCCGATTTCGAAAAAAAATCAATATTTTAGATTTCAAAGTGCAACATTTCTATTTTATCATAATGGAACATGTTTATTCACTTCTTTATTGAGAACTAATTTTATAGATATACAATGTTTTATAAACAATAACCATACTGAACAAATTATATAATTATTATCATAAAGCTTCAAACCGTCTAACACTTTCCCAGTTTTACGTCAGGTAAATGCAGCATTTAATGTTTGCGATTTTTTATTTTTCAGATCTTTCCTTCAGTTGTGATTGAAGAAATAATGATACGAATGTTGTTTTGCTGTTTATTTTTATGTGCTATGTTATCGAACCAGGTAACAAAAATAAATCAATAAATTAAAAGGGGAAAATGATGAGATTATAACGAATCAAGACGAAATACCGTGTAGTATTAAGGAGTATTCATGAATAAAAATGTATACTCGACGCACATCCCTGATAACACATCAAGCGATAAATGTATGTTTGAGACAAAAATAGAGAAAGAAATGGATGAAAATGATAAATCATTCTGCGATGGGAATATTACAGTAACCGAATGCTCAGATGCTATTTATGAAATGAAACTTAACAAATCTCCGGATTAGACGGGTTAACTGTCGAATGTTATGGAAAATTTTGAGATAAATTAAAGTACATAGTAGTAAACATTCTTAATATTGGATATAAAGATCAAACAATTATATATTAACAGCGTATAAGTGTATTAACAATTTTATTTAAAAAGGATGATCCTTTATCAATAATAATCGCCCTATAACCTTTTGAATATTAACCTGAAACTTCTTTCGTACGCTCTAGCACAACGATTGAAAAAGATCCCAACAAAGCTTATCAAATAAGAAAAGACTGGATATGTAAAGAATAGATTTATAGGTTTTGATCTTAGACAGATAGAAGGTATTACTAATTTCACTGATTTATACAAATGGACGGGCCAATAATCTTTGTCGATTTTTCTAAAGCTTTTGACTTATCGAATTAGACTTATCACCGGGTTTGTACTAACATGAGCAACGCGACGGGTGCCAGACGTGCAGCAGGATCCGCTTACACTTCCGGAGCACCTGAGATCACCCCAGTTTTTGGTGGGGTACATGTTGCTTTGTTTTTGGTTTTCTGTGTTGTGTTTTGTGTACTGTTATTTATCTTTTTCTAGTTTAGACATGGCGTTTTCCGTTAATTTTCGACTTATGGTTTTGAATGTACCTTTGGTATCCTTCGCCTCTCTGTTAATCACATACAGCAATTAGAAGCAAATTCATTGCAACACTAAAAGCCGTGTTTGAATAACAGGAATATTGTTTATATTATAAGCAGAAAACACTGTCTTTGAGCAATACTGTTGTCTTATCAAATGCAAATGAAAGCGAACGAGGGTCCAGTATTTTAGATGGCCGGTGTAAGTTCAATTTCATAATTCATAGATTAGATATTAAGTCAAAATGTAACATCGTAATCATTTCGATACTAAAGTAGTGGGAACTGGACGGATTGTATCCTCAGGAATAGAAAGTGAAACATCGGTGCCACAGGTTCATTAACAGTAATTTAAAGGTACAGTACCTATTTCATTGTGTCGCTACTAATGGACCGTAAGTCCCCTGCCTAAACATCTGTCTAACTGGAAGTTGTAGTGTATTGGTATTTTGTAAATGATAAATCGTGATATTATATTTTGATTTCAAAATAGTTGAACTGTATTAAAACTAAGTTACGGCTCCCGCAAGTTGACCATAAATACCAATAGTTTGAGCGGCACCGTTGAAGCTCATTGGATCTTGATGGTCACAAACACCGTGTGTTTTGGTTTCAAAGACTTTGAGTAACGAGCGTACCTGAAGAGAAAACCACTACCATGGACACTGAAACAATTATAAAACTTTCTAGAATAATAAAGAAAAAAAAAAAAAAAAAAAAACGGCTGTTATGTGATAATTCATTCGTATCCCAAATGAGAACGGCAAAAATTAAAACGATTTGAATGGATGTATGAGGAAGAAAAAAACTAATTTTCAATCTTTTTCTTCTTCTAATTTTGCGACAAATAGTTAGTCTCACTTAGGAGTAGACTTTCTGTAGGTTTTGTTCTGGCACGGAAAATGATGTAAAAAGCAAATGAGTTGTCGTTGATCCCTGCCTACAGTTGTCTATTTGCATCGGCTTTGGTATTGTTATGATTTAAATATTCAGTAGTCAAATTTGTCATGTCATTTGCATTCTGAGCTGAAAATGTATAATGATTTACAGCTGCTACTACATGTTTTTGTCCAAAAATAAACAGTCCCATTTGCTTTGCGGAGATGATGGCAAAACATATACCAGTTAGTGCGAAGCTAAATGCGTGTAAGTATTAATAAACTTTAATATTTTACAATCTCTGAAGAGGATTAATTATTTGCTTTCACAGTTAAAAAGATCTCAACGTATTATGATGTTTGGATATTTTTAACCATCGGCCTCTTTACTTAAAAAAAATAATAGTGTAAGCAAAGTGCCAGTCTTTTATCTCAAGAAGCACTGATTGTTTTCTCCAAAAGAAATTGACAAAAAGATTTCGTTGTTAAACTATTTCAGTCTTTGCTTAAATTCATCCAATGTCCGCAAATGCTAAGTGGACTTTCATCAACAGCAAATTCATGCTAAAAAATGTGTAAACAAAATGTCAGTATTTCAGTCTGAGATGCAATGATTTCGATAAATACAAAAAAGATCTTCTCAAAAAGAAGTTAACTAATATACCTCGTTGTTATTTTTTTTGTGGTCATGACACATCCGTAATTTGGTTTTACAAAATTTCTAAATTGTACACGGTATGTATTCGCAAATATTTTCTAACACAACTATTTCGTAAATGTCGCAATAACTTACATTCTGATTCTTTGCGTGAAAATGCATTTCAACAGGTACTAGTTCTGTCTATAAATGGGCATAAAATCAGTAGAATTTAAGATAAAAAGTGTCGCCGTACTCTTCTGATAGAATAGATAAATAGCAAAAATGCTAACAAATGTTATCTGTCGTAAATAACCAGGAATTAATGTGCGTATAAGACGGCTTTCTAGATATGAACTGTTCACTAACATAATTAAATACTTGAAAATGGATTATATGGCATGACTGAAGAAGTCGATTTACATAGTGTCGCAATATCTGTCTTTTGCGGTGTTATGGTTATGTGTATCTCTTTGAAATTGTCTATTTTTAATCATATCGAATAACACGTTCCTGTTTCAGTTTTTACCATTATGTTTTGTTAAACGTTATCCAATCAACACAATGCTTAATCGACTTTCATCCCTTATTTGTTTTTCATACTAATTGTTTTTCCTTTTTTCAGTGGTGTAAACGTAAAATGCAATAGTAAATGTCCCTGCGATGATTTGTGTTTATGTTTCAAAAAATACAGTCCTGTTTGCGGATTTGACGACAAGACATATGATAATAAGTGTATCGCTAAATGCGCGTAAGTATGGCAGAACTTTAATATTCGACTTGTTTGGAGGTAGAGCCTTATTCCTTGCTTCCACAGAAAAAAAAGGTATTTTCAAGGCGAGTGTACGTAATTACCTTCTCCACAGAATTGTTTTAAATTTAACATATGGATTCTGCTTGTAAAACTTCACCAGAAAAAATAAAACAAAAAAGGGGGTAACCGTTTTCGTTTTTGAGATACGAGCTGTTGAAATTAACAGCATAATACGCCAAAAAATACAAAGAATACATAGGGAAAATTATAAAGTCGGCAGATATTTTTAATTTATCAAGATTTTCTATTTTGTTGGTCCACAGAGTTTTTTTTAAAAATTGATATACAATTCAAAAATGAACGACAAATACATTGGTGCAAAGAAATTCCTTAGCAACCGTGCTAGTTTTCAAGCTATTCCCTGTGGAATTTTGAATTTTATAGGAAAAGATTTAAAATGTTTTGCGACGTTATTGATGTCTACAGTAACGTAGCCATAACTTCTACGCTATAATGCTATATACTGTACAGTGCCGTAACAAAATCGTGAGTGTGTATCACTCATTTTCCTAATTATAGCAATGCTCAAGCGTAATAATTTGATAGGGAAATAAACTGACTAATTTCCAAGAATATTTTTTCCGCCAAAAAAAAAAAAAAAAAATGCAAGTTTGCAAATAAATGTACTGCAAGTGAAGGAAAGTTGCTGTAGGCTTTAACTGCATCTTTTCTATATTAGACGGGTTTCCGCACCTTTTTTGTTATGCTTGTATTGAATATGTTCTATTTTTATCATACATGTGTAGTTTCAGTTTCAACTATGGTTCTAAATTTAGATATAGTTTCCCATAAATTGGAGACGGAATGGAAGACACCTGTCTATTTTTTGCACCTGTGGATGAAGTTGAAAACTGAGAGTTTAATGAATTAGTTTTTACTTATTCTTAAATAAATGTTAGCGTGCTCAGTTCTTAGTTTCTGTGAAATGTTTTGTGGACTGAATCTGGTGGGTTTTGTTTGTTTGTAGTCTTTGTTCTTCGACTTGTAAATGTTGCACTAATTTTCGAATTACCCCCTTGGTATCTTCCTACTTTTTATATAAATATAAATCATGTCTTAAAATTTGCAATTGCATAAAAAACGAACATGCTAGTTACGTTTTTCTAATGCAACACACAAATTCACATGTCATATAGTTATTGTTACCTAAAATTTTACGTTACTGTGTGTATTTCTTTCAAAATTACGGTATTTTAAAAAGATATTGTTAGGGTTCAATTTTGGTTTGATTTTAATCAATTTGATATGAATAGACGCATAATTGTCACTTGTTTATTTGTTTTTTTGGTTATATTTTTGTTGTTAGACGTTTTTTACTTTCTGTTGATTAAAAAAAAAAAAAAAACACAGTCGTAATATAGTCTTGAGATTTAAAGACAGCACAGGCGTACTTGTTTGGAATCGTGATAGACCGCACGAAGTCATTTCTCTTTCGTGTGCACACTTTTCCTTTCTTGGAGTAAGGGAGATAACTTGCGTAACTAACGACCTACGTTTTTTTATCCCGAATTCCACAAGAGGCGTGCAATTACGTACACTCCGCCTTAAAAGAAGTTCGTATGATTTTTAAATCACAGCAACTTCATTTAAGATAATTTTTTGAATGTCTACCTCTCGTGCAGACCAATCAAAGTCGATAATTCAAAGGACAATGTTATTGAATTTACATCGATAAATAGAAGACAATGTTCAAGTTCTACGTTTTGGCCTCAGAACTTTTTCATAGACTGTCAAAATTGAAAATATATTTTGCTTCACTTCTGTTGTTTTTCTAATAACTGTAACGTTGTTATGTATGTGACGTCATAGTTCAAGTTCTACGTTTTGGCCTCAGAACTTTTTCATAAACTGTCAAAATTGATTATATATTTTGCTTCACTTCTGTTGTTTTTCTAATAACTGTAACGTTGTTATGTACGTGACGTCATAGTTAAGTACTTTCAGTATAATAAATTAAATAACACATAGCTGAGAGGGTGATAGAGCAGATTTGTAACCCTCGAAAGAACATTGTCAACCTCCGCTTTGCCTCAGTTGACAATGTTTTCTCGGGGTAACAATCCGCTCTATCACCCTCTCATATATGTGTTATTAATATAATGTTTTCTTATACAAATACAAATGTATTGTATAAATACCTGATAATGAATTATAAGGCATGACTGAAAAATTTGATAATAATATGATGCATTAACTGTATTATAATTTCCTCTTTGTAAATGTCTTGTCTAAATTAGGACTAATAACTTGTCAGTTTTTTTCAATTTATTTCTTTGTTTTTTGCTAAATTTATCCAATTCACTGAATGCCTTATTGTCTTTCATTCCTTGTTTGCTCTAGATAACTATTGTTGAAATGGTATAACGAAGCTATTGCATGCTTTATATTACTTACGGCAATATTATTTTAATGGCGCAAAAGTAGGATGCAATCGTAAATGTCCCTATAATTTGTGTCCCTGTTCAAAAATATTCAATCCTATTTTTGGAGATTATTACAAAACATATAGTTGTAACTGTTACGTTTAAAAGTATTAATGTTCACTATTATTCGATGTGTTTTGAGGCGGAGCTTTATTCTTTGGTTTCCCCTAACCGAGGTATAAGGATGTTTGCATAAATTTGAAATTCAAGCAAATTTATCAAAAACATGGAGTGAACAAAATGCAAGTCTTTTATCCTTAGATGCAATCGTATTGATCAATACCATTTAGGAAGCAATCATTTACGTGGATTTATTATAGTTTTTAGGTCTAGATAGATAAATGTCGCAGTGCTATTTAAAATTTAAATAGTTCATTTTAAGCGAGTGTTATTAAATTGAAAAGTTTGAATTTTCTTTTGTATGGAGCGGTTCAAACTCGTTTATGATAGATGATTCTACATTTGAGAAAATACTAATAAAATTATACTTTTTAAGATTTTCAATAAAACTAAATTTGAAATTTTTTCTGGTAACGTAACATTCAGCTAAATACATAACAGATAACTCAATAAAACGCTTTGATTCATTTGCAACTGAAATTTAAGTACCTGTAGACTTTCTAGAATAATAAAAATAAAGAAGTACTAAATAAAATCATCACAAATAAAAGGATTAAAATTTGTATGCGAAGTTAATGAACTCAAAACGATATCAAACAACGGAACGAGTGAAAAAGTAATAAATGATTTTTTTACTTTTCTGAAGAAAATGGTGAGTTAACCCTGGTTTTATAGCTAGCTAAACCTCCCTCTTGTATGACAGTTGTGGATAAGCAACCCAAGCAGACTGATAGATTAATGTTATAATAATTGGGATCAGCAGTGTCAAAACTGTGTAAACATAATCACAACATTAATTAAAAAAATTCAAACAAATATACCAATAAATCTAACAAAGACGCCAACTAAAAAATTTTTGTTGTTGATAGTAAATTGACAGAGACGCAGATAAAAAAGTTGTTGTAGTTGATAGTACATCGTTGGTTCGTGCTCTAGTGGTTAAGACCGATGGCTTCAGTGATCAAGGTCTCGAGTTCGATTCTGACTCGGGGCGCAGGAATTTTCAATAATTCAAAAGGGTAATTTTCACCCTCCACACACATCTCTGGTACCCAAGACCAGAGTTTAAACTAGAATTGGTACTCTGGGGGCCTCGCTAGGTCAAAGATGTCCGCTGCTTTGATCTTGAGATCAATCTTCTTATATCTCTTGTGATTGTCTCTCCTGCCGAGCATCCCGGTGGTTCTCTCCGAGCACTTATACTTCCTCAACCACAATAACAGACTGCCCGGTGTCCTAACACTCTCTTTGTGCAGGGGTGGGGATTGTCCTTGTAAATATTGTTGTAATTAATCCCGATTGGGAGTGTACACGGATTTCACTGTACCCTCGCATCTCTCGAGGGGTGCTCCGAATAACCGTGGGATCTACGTACAAACATACATACATACATACATACATACCGTATATAGTATACACTTTCACGATAAAATACATAATCTGTAAAATATAAATACAAGGATTAACAAAATAAATACTTTTGTATGGAACGCCACAGCTGTCTTATGTTTAACTCTGATATTACGTTATGTTGTTCTATTATTACTTGATGATAGTTTGTCTTTACATAATATGGTTTTGACATTACGTAATGATATTTTGATATAACTCAATATGGAATAGTCATTACATAATGATATTCCGATATGACATGATATGGTTTCGTATTGACTTGATATAGTTTTGTCATTACTTAATATGGTTTTGTCATTACTCGATGTGGTTTCACCATTATTTAATGTGGTTGTGTCATTAGGCAATGTGGTTTTAACATTACTTGATGTGTATGTGACTTAACGTAATGTAGTTGTTTGATTACATGATGTGGTTTTGTTATTTGGTAATGATGATTTGTCAATTCTTTATATAGCTTCAGCATTACGTAATGATGTTTCAAAATTTGACGATTTTACACTACATGATGCGTTTGTTTCAGTATTTGATGTGGTCATGTCATTCTTTGATGTGGTTATCCCATTACTACTACGAAGTTAAACCACGTGACCATTTTGGAAAAAATATGTTCTATTTTAGACCGATTTCAATATGTCGTTTGTGTAATGCGCTTTGGATGAGTACCGCTATCCATTAAGTTAAAGTTCAAATTAAAGTTCAAGTTGTTGTTCATAGTTATTTGGTATGAAAAAGGGGAACGACAAAATTAAGAAAAAAGTACTAAAACATTTACAGTAATTCGGACATAAGGGGAAATCCCAAAACCACTTGCCGGTTTTTCCTTAGTTCTCAAATGGAAGCAGTATTATAATGAGTTCGTAAATGATTCCAAGGAACACTGCTTTATCTTGGTCTGTTCAGAGTTATTTGGTATGAAAAAGAGGAACGGCAGACAAAAATAAGAAAAAAGTACTAAAAATTTAACAGTAATTCGGACATAAGAGGGACATCCCCAAACCATTTGGTCCTGACGTTTTTTTCCTTAATTCTCAAATGAGAGCTGTAAATTAATAAATAAATTAAAGATTCTTGTTAACACTGTGTCGCGCCTGATAATTCTGCTGTCAGTGTAAAAGCGTAATGTTGACTGTACATTAACCGGTACACTTAACGGGGGAAAATGTTTTTCTGTAGATGCTTTTATCTTAATCTTGAAGAATAACTCCTATACAAGTTTTATAACAATTCATGGAGATTTACAAATTTATCATGTCAAAACAGTTTAATTCGGTAATATTAAATGCATTTAAAAAAACCTTATATAGAAAGAAAGAAATGTGGTATGATTGCCAATGAGACAACTCTCAACCACATACCAAGTTTCGAGTTGAACTTCGAGTTTGAGTCACATTTAAAGATAGAGTTCCGAATTACAATTCGACTTCAACTTTGAATTTGAGTCACCTTTTGACGTAGAGTTCGAGGTAAACCCTTATTTGAGTCCCTTTTAGATTAAGATTAAGAGTTGAAATTCGAGTTATCTAATATGAGTTCTATTTTTTTTTATCGCGGATCAAGGGATTTTGCTCGAGCTTCCGAAAAGAGGGTTCAGGGGTAGGTATGCTTACAAAAGATAAACAATTTTACAGCATACAAAACACAACATAGAAATTGAAATAAAGTTAGATGTGGTGTGATTGCCAATGAGAAAATTATCTACCATAGTTAAAATGCAGTGGATGCAAGCAATCATAGGCAACCGAACAGCCTTCAACACACCGTATAGTCTGCCACAAAAGACCACCACGTGAAAATGTGAAGTAATTCAAACAAGAAAACTAACGGTCTAATTTATAGCTAAACAATCTACGAAAAACAAATATGACACACAAAAAACAACGACAACCATTGAACTATAGGCTCCTGACTTGGGGTAGGCATTTAAAGAAAGTGCACGCGGCGGAGTTTAACATGTATGTCAGCTCTAAACCCTAACCTAACCTAGTGTATAATAGCACAGCATAAGAAGAAAATGTAATGACAGTTTTGATTGGCTCAACTCAATAGATCAGTATGACTGGGTAACATAAATCCATCAGCGTGATCTCGGGTGCTTCGGAAGGGTAAGCGGATTCTGCTCAACTTGTGGCACCCGTCGTGTTATTCGTGAAAGAAGAAACCAAGTGATTTGGTTTTATTTGGTAGTTTACATTAGAGGAAAAGATGACGGGATTGTGGTTACGACAACTGGAACCTATCCGTCGTCACCTGTGAAACAGATGTATTTCAATTTTTTTTTTTCAATTAGTGCGTGGTAAATCAGAAACTGCAATTAATAAAAATAAAAGTTTAATATTCATATGTTCAAATGAACATACACGTTAAAAAAACCCCGGAGAATTCTTATTTTATAGAATTGATGCTTTGTCGCTTAGTCCCCCCCCCATTTCCCTGTAGCTTTAGTGCGAGTTGATTTAAAGTGTCTCATTTGTTGAAAATACAGTACAAGTCTTTTGATTTGTGTCGTACCTGCGACATTAATGTAGCGACAGTGAGATACAACAAACCTATATAGTCGGCGTCTTCATCATTTAGATCGTTAGGTTTCTAGTTTGAATTGTGTTTATATTTTTCATTTCGAGACCTTTTTAAGCTTACCATGTGGTATGAGTTTTGCTCATTCTTAAAGACCATACAATCACACATATATATTAACTTCTACGCCATTTGGTATGTGGTTGAGAGTTGTCTCATTGGCAATCATACCACATTTTGTTTTATTTCTATATGAGTTTTTCGCATTGAATATTACCGAATTAAACTATTTTGACATGATAAATTTGTAAACCTCCATGGATTGTTATAAAACTTGTATAGGAGTTATTCTTCAAGACCAAGATAAAGCAGTGTTCCTTGGAATCATTTACGAACTCATTATAATACTGCTTCCATTTGAGAACTAAGGAAAAACCGGCAAGTGGTTTTGGGATATCCCCCTTATGTCCGAATTACTGTAAATGTTTTAGTACTTTTTTCTTAATTTTGTCGTTCCCCTTTTTCATACCAAGTAACTATGAACAACAACTTGAACTTTAATTTGAACTTTAACTTAATGGATAGCGGTACTCATCCAAAGCGCATTACAAAACGACATATGGAAATCGGTCTAAAAATAGAACATATTTTGCCTAATGACAAAACCACATTAAATAATGGTGAAACCACATCGAGTAATGGCAAAACCATATTAAGTAATGACAAAACTATATCAAGTCAATACGAAACCATAGCATGTAAAATCGGAATATCATTAAGTAATGACTATTCCATATTGAGTTATATCAAAACATCATTACGTAATGTCAAAACCATATTATGTAAAGACAAACTATCATCAAGTAATAATAGAACAACATAACGTAATATCAGAGTTCCGCATAAGACAGCTGTGGCGTTCCATACTTTTGCATTCGAATCGCACCTCAGGACCCACTTGAACCGCACAAGGAATGGCCGATATCGGGATGCATAAATACGTCATACGACTTAATGAAACATAAAAGTATGAAGAAAAATAAAGGGAAAATGCCACCATTTTCTACGTAAGAAACTGCCTATACCAAGTCAGGCATATGACAGTTGTTGTCCATTATTTTGATGTGTTGGTGCTTTTGATTTTGCCATTTGATTAGAGACTTCCCGTTTTGAATTTTCTTCGGAGTTCAGTATTTTTGAGATTTAACTTTTTTTTTGTAAATCAAATAAAGAGATTCACAACTTCAGCACATATAATCTATAACTTAAGACCATCTTGTATTATTTTTGAAGTTGAAACTAAATATTCATTTTTTAGGGCTTGATCCTTTCCAATGAGATTTGCGAAAAAAAGTAGAAAGATTGTGTATTGACCACAATATATTTTTTATAAAACTAAAAGTGTTGTTTGGTCTTGTCCTTTTGACGTTCGCCTTTCCACTATTTATGAAATAAATGTGGATGGGGTAATCCTATACATCTAAACTTGGGAAACGGGATAGAGCCAAAACCATTTGGTAAATATTCTCATTAAAGGACAATAATTCTTATATGGAATAACTAATCTTGCTGACCGTTATTGGTGTATAAAAGTTACAAATTATACAACAGTTTTCGCCATAAACGCATAAAATGAGAGAAATAAAATCGTCATTGAATGGCGACAACTCCTATAAGAAAGCAATCTACTAATATTTCCAGCCATGCGAATTATTTCTAGATCGTGTCATGTTGACCTCTTATGCTGTTGTAAAGTTTCCATCTAGCTGTTAATAAATGGACAAAATGCGCTGAAAACTATTAATACAAAGTGGATTGAAAAAAATTTATTATTACTAATGATGCAACTAGTATATATACAAAATCAGGTATGTGAGGATATTTGGTAGGTTGCAGACAAAATCTTTTGCCATTTCCAGGGAGACAAAGAAGCCTGTAGTCATGGATTAAAAGGATCATATCGGGGTCCTTATTATAACATAAGTGTAAGAATGAATAACCCACATTTGTTTACTCAAATCTCTGCAAAAACAACAATCTATCTGATTTTGAATTTGCAAACAACCAAAATTAAAAATTATGTGTACTGCGAATAGACGCTACCATTCAGTACCAGAAGTGAAGGGGATTCATCCCGATGGCAAGGGTGAACCATAGGAAACTATTCATGCCCTCCACAAGAGAGCCGGTGTGTGCAGAGATTTGTGACAGAGGGGAGAGTTCTAAGTCCGTCTATGGTCTCCTTAAACCGCCGCTAAATGGTAAAGAACAATTAATTCGGGCCTGGTCAGAAAACAGTAAAATAACAAAAATACCGAACTCAAAGGAAAATTCAAAACAGAAAGTCCCTTTACAAATGGCAAAATCAAAAGCTCAAACACATCAAACGAATGGAAAACAACTGTCATATTCCTGACTTGGTACAGGCATTTACTTATGTAGAAAATGGTGGATAATGACAGTCGCATAAAATTCCAGAAAGAACATACAAGAAAGTACTTGTAGTACAAATGTCAACCCAAAAATGCCTATGCAAAGTGTATCAAATGAAAGCTAGATGACTAGAATCACTGTAAAACCCCCCCTGTTGAAAATCTCTTCTGAAAAAAGTATTTGATATTGAAATAGGAGGAAGCCGGAATTCCCGGAGAGAACCGAAGACCTGCTGTAGGAAAACTGACAATCCTTGTTAAATTAAATTGGAGTCGAACGCACCTGCTAAATGCAGGACTCGAACTCACCACCGAGGCCGCTTAGTTCCTGTATGAAGTTAGCCTCATAGGAGCAATGCAGCTAATAGGGGAGCACTGTTGGTTCCCATGTAAATGCCGATTGTTTTTTTAAACATATGTTCTCCAAACGTAACATATATGTTGTCAATCAAGAAATCAAGTATCCCGATAATGTCAGTTTCTGAGAATGTTTTGTTTGAATCAGAGTGATTTATTACAAAGTACGATTATACCTCCCCAACACCAGAAACTTGTTTCTACGTTTATCATTCTTTTTGTTGAAACATAGCAGCACCACTTATTTCAGTTTTTCTTTTAGTTATGAATTAGGAAACCTAGTATGAATGGTAGATACTGTATTCAATGCAATGATAGACGATCCAGTTCTCATCTTTAATTAAAATTCCAAAGGAACATAGAACAGACACCTAGGTGAACAAATAAATCATTAGGATTGGCCACTTTTTATTTCATTTTGGAAGTTTGAATCGAGATCTTTCCAATTCATTCCCGATTTGGTCATCTAATGAACTTGCATTCCTAGTCTATTCAAGTTAAGGTTATTCCCATCAGGTCAGGTAACATCTCTTACACCATCCCATACCGGCCAATGGAGAATGGAGGATCTCGATATCAACACAGTTGAAAAACTTAGGATTTTCTACCCCAGGAATAAATTACATTAGTTGTATTTGGCAAAACTTTTAGGAATTTTGGGTCATCAATGCTCTTTAACTTCGTACTTTATTTGGCCTTTTTAACCTTTTTTGATTAGAGCGTCACTGATGAGTCTTTTTTAGACGAAACCCGCGTCTGGTGTACACAGTTTCAATCCTAGTATCTATGATGAGTGTATTCCGATCATATTCATAAGAATGTTTTAGAATACAATAAGTATTAGTGATTTAGCATGTAAATGGAATCGGTTTTATGGCATAATTGAATAATTGAATAAATGATTTTGTTTCTGCAATTCACTTTTTTTTTCTTAATTATGTTTAAAAGTTTGTCATGTTTTTCAGCCTGTGGGTTTGCTCTAATCTAATATACCTTATTGACTATGTTGACCTTATTTCAATTTTATTATTTCTATTGTTCAAATAGTACAACAAATTAATTGCATATTTGAAATACAAAAGGGAATTGTGAATATTTTTTTCAGTGGGGGTAAGATTTAAATGCAAACGAAAATGTCCCTGTAATTTGTGTGCCTGTCCAGCTATATACAGTCCTGTTTGCGGAGATAATGGTCAAACGTATGGCAATGCGTGTAAAGCTAAGTGCGCGTAAGTATTGAATGCATTTGACTTTCAAATTTTTATTGGGAGGAGGATTTATTTTTTGTTTCCTTAGTTGGAAAGAGATGCCGGGGATACAATGTTTGTATTATATTTGTAACTCTCATCAAACATGTTAATCTTTAAAGAAAAGTGTAAACAAAATTTCAGTATTTCAGCCTATTAAAACCAAAAAATCCAAAAATCAAAACCAATAAAATCTTCTATACGGGAACTAAACATATTTATTTCAGTGTATCGTTTCACCAGAACATTAATGGCATAATATAGCAACTGCTATCTTCATAATGACCGATGTCATAGCTAACAACTATGATCTTGGAAAGATTACGTCATGAATTTGGAATATTTGCATGCGGCTTGCAGTCTGTAACATTCACCTATCTTTTCTAACGCGCCTGTATCGTAATAACTAACGAAATGATCCGTTGAATTAAAATGCAGAGCAGCACATTCTAGTTTCTTTCTACGGATCTGTACAAAATAGTATATGTATGAGATAAATAGTGTCGCCGGTCTACGCGAAGAGTAACATGTGCCTTAACGTTTTCAAAATAATGCGTATATACAAGAATTTAGATGTGGTAATAAAAGAAGTTTTAGTGACATAGCTTATAGATATCATGGTTTATTTGACATGACCGATTATATGATTTCAATAGTAAGTATAACATTTGTTTTTGCTGTCAGTTGGCACTGTGTTTCTGCAAGTCAGTGTTTTTCTGAATTTTGTTCAAGGGTTGGTCATCTTTGTCAGCCAGTGCCTTTGTCCTTTTGAACTTTCTACAATTCAAACAATAATATATCGACCTTTATTTCTTTTTTGCTTTATATATATATCATTCAAATTGTACATCGAAGATATAGCATACTCAATATTACCAAAGGACATTGTAAATATTTTCTTTAGTGGGGTGACACCAAAGTACAAAAGTAAATGTCCCTGTAGTTGTCGCTGTAAATCAATATACCGATCTGTTTGTAGAGATGATGATCAAACATACAGCAATGGATGTACTGCTAAATGCTCGTAAGTTTTGAATACACATTTTACTTTTTGACTTTTTGATATTTTGGGAGGGATTTTAATCTTTCCTACCTGAATTACAAAAGGATTTGGTGAGAGGATTTTTATATAATGTACATCTTTCAAGTAATCTATAGATAAATAGAAGCGTAAACAAAACTATACCTAAATAATTCAGTAATAACACTTTTGTGGCAATACTGTAATTCTTTAACGAAACTTTATTAATGGAAAATTATTACAACTTTCAATTTCCTAACGCGTTATCAAAGTTCAAAATCAAAATCTGATTATTGGCACGTCATATTTTAAATCAGTTGAATGAGGATTGTCTGTCCGTTATTTTATTAATTGTATCTACTTGTGGTTATGTTCAATGTTTAATAATTTTTAAACTTTTCTCATTGTTTCCTTCGATTTTTTCTAAATTTAGTACAATTCAAAGAATGCTTTGTCGACTTTCATTGCTTTTGTCCGATTCATAGACACTAGTCAAATGTTCGTCGTGTTAATCTTATAATGATGTGTTATCCATTTGGTAATAGTGGAACAATTAAAGTTAAAGTTTAAATGCGCAATATCATAAAGTTATAACTCAGTCATAGAAAGTTATATAGGAATTAAATTTATGTATATAAAGAGTAACTCTTGTTAGATTGCTTATTTATTGCGAGCAACTAAGATTAATAAAGCATGCCCTTTTATGGAACACTTCACTAGAAACAATGCTGTCTTAGAAATATATCCCTATATTCCTATTAGAGATAGACCATGGTTTTTTAACTGTGTAATATGTATCATGTAATATCGCTTATTCTTGACTGCTGAACTTGTCAACAATTTCTCATAATTTGATTTCTATGACTACTAAGATAATTTTTATAACAATTATTTTATAGCAAAAATACCTGAAAAATAGTAGAGATAAAACACTATACAAATATTTTTTCTCTGAACTAACTAGATGAATAAGCTATTATAATTCTATTGGAACGTGGAAATAGATCAGTGTACATAGGGCTGACAAAAATTCGTATAGTGTAGAAATCTCTTATTACAATTGTAAAGGGAGATATATCATTGTACTTTGATATCAAATATATCTATCTGTATTTTATAAATGACTCGTAAGTTTTGAATGCACTTTATTTGTTATTTTGGGAAGGATTTTATTCTTTCCTACAGTCCTGGAGAATTGAAAAATGGCAATTTGGTAAATGAGTAAGTTTTGAATATTATTTTGGGAAGGATTTTATTTTCACCTGGTAAACTCAGAGTTTTGTATTAACAGGTACAGTTAACTAAAACCTATACAACTCGGTAATTCTAATATCCCGTGGCGTGGCTGGGTACTTATACATCCCACCATTGTGTTATTGTGCTATGGTCATTTTTGTGTATTCTTGTCTTTCATTTTTGCTTATGTGTTTTTTCTTATGTGCCATTTTGACTTTCTTTGTTGACATATTTGTTTGTTTTTATATTGATTAAGATTAAAACACAATGTTGACTGCCGTTCCCCTATTTTTTGACATTTTTACCTATTATGTCTGTTAGTTTTGTTTACACATAATTGTCAATATAATGGAATTTTATGCGAATGTCATACAAGTGAGTAGACTGAATCCACCATTTTCTACGTAAGTAAATGCCTGAACCAAGTCGTGAATATGACATTTGTTTTCCATTCTTTAGATGTTTTTGAGCTTTTGATTTTGCCAGTTTATAAAAGACTTTCCGTTTTGAGTATTTTTGTTATTTTACTTTTTATTTTTTATACAGGATATGGGCATGCCATGTTTTTGATTCTTTAAATTAGGATTGTATGTTATGTCCGTCATTTGATTATCTAAACTTATTATTCAAATTTTCCCGTCGTTTCCTTTATTTTTTTTCTAAATTAAGAATAATTCACATAATGCTTGTTCGATTTTCTTTCCGTTATTCCATTTGATATCTACTTGACGTAATCAAATGTTTTCTTCTAAAGTTAAAATAATACAGCAGACGAAATATTTACGGAAGAATAAGAGCGGACTCACCAGACGAGTGGAATTATCGGATACGACTGTATAAAGAGATCCTAAAAACAGGATGGTGTATACTTTTTTACTTTTTAGCAACTATTATTTAAAAGAAAAGTGTGATCAAAATTCCAGTCGTTCAATAAGAACCATTAACTACAAACGATCAATCAATCAGGCCTTCTGCAACAATAGCAAACCTCTTAAACTGCGTTTTATCCATTCTTATAGTGATTCCGGTCATTTTTGCGACATTTTATTGGCATATTTGTTATTGCAACTTTATTCTTATAAAGGACGATGTTATGGTTCATAACCAAGTACATGGTAAAATTACTTCATTATTTTGGATAAATTGCGTGCGGCTTCTATGTCTGTATTTTTTTTATCAACACTTTCTCAATCTATTAAGTAAAATTAAGAATTGAAACGAATGTGTCAAAGAGACAACAACCCGACCAAGAGTAGAAAACAGCCCAAGGCCACCAATGGTTCTTCAACACAACGAGAAATTCCTGCACCAGGAGGCTGGCTTCAGCTGGCCCATTAAACAAAAATAAATACTAGTTCAGCGAAAATAAGGTCACACTAAACTTCGAAACATATAAATGAACCAAAATCAAAATAAAATAAAATACAAGACTGACAAAGGCCAAAGTTTCCTGACTTGGGACAGGCGCAAAAATACGGCGGGGTTAATAAAAATAAGAAGATATGGTATGAGTGCCAATTAGACAACATTCCATCCAACATTATACATGTTTTGTGAGATCTCATCCCTCCCCCTATACATCTAGCTAATGTAGAATAAGCAAACACACAACAATAAGTATTTTGAATGTATTTGCAGATTCTTTTTTCGTACGTGTCGATATCATGATAACTTACATGGTGATCCTTTGAATTATAATGCAGAGCAGCAGGTTCTAGTTTCTTTCTGGTGATCAGCACAATAACCCAGTAGACATCAGTGATACAACGTGTCGCCTGTCTGCCCAAAGACTTTCATTCGTCAAAGCTTTGGCATAATAATGCATACACTAAATTGGCAGTCGTAAATTATAACAACGAGCATTAGTGATTTAGCATTTAAACATAATTGATCATATGCCATGACTTGATACCTGATTTTCATGATATGTATTCTCATACTTTTTGTCTGCATCAAATTAGCTTTGTGATTCTGTTTATTACTGTTTTCTCTTAATTATGTTTAATAGTTTGCCATCTCTGTCACTCTGTAAATTTGTTTTCACTCAATTCTCAAACACTACAACAATATCTTTTCGACCTTCATTGCATTTTGGTTTTTTATATCTATTGTTCAAATTGTACAACGAAGCTTTTGTATATTCATAACTACAAAATGGAATTGTGATTTTATTCTTCTGTAGTGGAGTGCAAATAAAGTGCAATGGTCAATGCCCTGTAATTTGTGTACCTGTAAAAAACAAAATACCGCCCTGTTTGCGAAAGAGATGGAAAAACTTATAGTAATTGGTGTAAATCTAAATGTGCGTAAGTATTGAATGCATTCGACTATTTTTATTGAGAAGGAGATTAATCCTATTTTCCCAATTAGAAAGGAACCCCTGTGCCAGGCAGTTTGAATACTTTTTTTTACTTTCAGTAACTTTTATTTAAAAGAAAAGTGTAAACAAAATTCCATATTTAGACCTTAGAACAAGAAACAAACAAAGTATACACCTTTAAAACTGAGTGTAACTTATTTTATGATGATCTTTATCAGAATTTCTAATGGCATAATACGAACTTTTTATTTTTTCACCATCTTCACATTCATAAATTTTTTCTTTCGAGTCCTTTTTGATCGCCAACTTGTAATCAATTGCAAGAACCAGTAAGTAACTCGCTGGTATCTATAAACAACTCGTCACAACTCGTAACAACTCGAGGACACCTTAAAGGGTCCACTAATAGAATGGCAATATTCTTGAAATGTCGATTGTCCATGGATTGAATTTTCCCGTAAATAACTCGAAACAATCCGTAAGTATCATAAAACGATCTCAAACCACTCACAACAACACAAAACCATCCATAAACTGCTTATAAGAATCCGTACATAATTCGTAACAATTTTATTAATGTTTTGTTACGGTCAGTGGAGTGCATACGGCTTGCTTACGATTTCATTATGGTCGTTTTACGATGGCTTTACGGATTGTAACAAGTCATTACGAGTACTATACGTGTAGTTACGAGTTCGTAACGAATAGATACGTATACATTACGTATTATAAAGTATTTGTACGATTTGGGAAAAGGCACTATAGCTGCAAAATCGCAAGGACTCTTAAATACTTGTAACTAGCTCGTTGCTAGTCTCTAGTATAGAAGTTTATATCAATCTATTTCAAAGTAATAGTGTTTAAAAATAGTAAAGTACGAAAAGACTGACAGACAACGTAAGTACGAAAAATTTCATCACAACATGTCCATCTAGGTGTTGCAAGGGGTAATAACTGCTATGCTAAGTGCGCCTATATTCTATAGTTTTGCAGTGTATTTTAATTGTACAGAAACAAAAAACATAACTATGTGGGATTTGCATTTCGAAAGGTTTTTCACTGCAATTGTTTGAGAAGACGTAAGTTTGTGGAATTTGTAATTAGAAAAATTTCAAATGCTAAACAAGTCACCTTGTTGAACCCAGTTTGAATTCATATGTATGTAAAATTACATAGAAAATGATGGAAGAATTATAATAAAATAACAACATGTGGAAAAGAGATAATTTAAAAGATTTACAACGATAAAAACCAGAAAACAGTTTCATTACAACTAAATGGTGACGTAAATAAAACATGAAATTGTGTTTACGTCAAAGGTAGTTTATACATTGACCAAATCAACAACATACAAGACATTGTTTAATTTTCTGTATAGATGATACATGCAGTTGTACATGTTAATTAGTATTACGGTGGGGGAAACTTCTACAAATTAACCCACAAGTATCAAAATCGATTGCGTTAAAAATATTTTTATTGTTACATCTATCACACCCATTTTCAAAGATTGCAATACTGACAGATATGTCTTTTTCATTTTCTATCACCGGGTTTGTACTAACATGAGCAACACGACGGGTGTCACATGTGGAGCAGGATCTGCTTACCCTTCCGGAGCACCTCAGATCGTCCCCAGTTTTTGGTGGGGTTCGTGTTGCTCAGTCTTTAGTTTTTTATGTCGTGTTTTGTGAACTGTTGCTTGTCTGTTTGTCTTTTTCTTTTTTAGCCATGACATTGGCCGTTAATTTTCGACTTATGAGTTTGAATGTCCCTTTGGTATCCCTCGCCTCTTCTTCTTCTTCTTCTTCTTCTTCTTCTTCTTCTTCTTCTTCTTCTTCTTCTTCTTCGTTGGGAAAAGTTGAATATCTGTAATTTTCATTTATTAAGAGAAACAGTTTAATAAAGGTGTATATCTTTGCAGACTAGTGAAGGTAAAGTGTCGGGGTCAATGTCCTTGTGTTTGTAGATAAAATTGAGAATGGAAAGATGCACGTTTAGGTATCGTTCAGTGTGTGGAAATGATGGTAAAACATATAAAAATGCATGCATGTTCTCCAAGAGGCGCGTACGTATTCTGTTTGACCATATCGTTCCTTTACTGAAAAGCTTTCGTTTGAAACGAAACAGAAGTTCGACAGCAAGGTATCTACCCGGTTTAAAATTTGTGATATTTTTAATTATATTTTGTTTTACAGCGCGAATCCTTATGTATGTAAAAATAAAGCCGCCGGACAGGAAAATCCCGATTTGACCGTTAAAACCTAGGATTTATAATCATCCAATCGAAAGATTACAATGAACGGGAAAACGCAAGCAAGAGATGGTGCTGTGCAGAATAAGGAGTTCCTGTCGCGAACCACCCATGATAAATTTTAATTGTTTGATATGTTAAGAAACTAAAGGAAACTGAAAGTCAAATGTGAGTGCTGGGGAATAAAATGCGAATGGTTTATCTTAAAAGAGGGACGAAAGATACCAGAGGGACAGTCAAACTCATAGATTGAAAACAAACCTACAACGCCATGGCTAAAAATAAAAAGACAAACAGACAAATAATAGTACAGAAGACACAACATAGAAAACTAAAGACTAAGCAACACGAACCCCACCAAAAACTGGGGGTGATCTCAGGTGCTCCGGAAGGATAAGCAGATCCTGCTCCACATGTGGCACCATGTGGCAGCTTAAATGATGTTGACATGGAAAAAAAACAAGCATTGTTAAATGTCGTCATCAGCTGTGTACATAAACGATACACATAGGAACCGTGCACAGAAAGCTGTCGCACGAAAGTAAACTCGTTGTTAAAGCAAAACAATCATCTTAACTGATTTAAAGATTGCTTTAAAAAAAGTTTAAATTGAAATAACGCCACAGATTTGTTGGACATAAAATTGAAGAGTAAACTAACAAGAAAGATTAGTACAGCTGGATTTTTCAAGCACCTGAAATCAAGTTACATACTAAGTTATTTATTTACAGATTTATTGAGTAATTTTTTTAGACGTAAGAATATTGAACACCTGTTTTCTTTCAATGTTTGTTTACTTGATTAATTAATTAAATGTCTTTGGATGACAAGGAAGAAGATCCTTCGTAGAAATTTAAATGGTTGCATCCGTCACACATTTCAGAATTTAAGAATTAACTAAGATTTAAATGTGCATTCACATGAACCCCGCTTATCCGACAATTACACTTGTATTTCATTTGGCTATGCTAGGTTTCGAAATACGGAGGCGTCGTGTTCATAGAATTCAATGTTCCCTACACGCAAAATACATGGCATCAATACGAAGCAAAACGCCCGCCTCCTCTTATTACAGTGAGAATTCAATATCTCACAGGTCATTCCCGTCTTTACTGTAAAACCCCGTCTTGTAAATTCATGTTTTATGTGTATTTGTTTTGCACGCTATATTTTTAACTGAGGCAAACAGAATATCAATTAACAATACATATTTGATGTGTTTTGTAGGATAAAGAACATACTACAAGTAGACATTTCTCTTAGCATTTTGTTTTGTCTTTTTTGTCAGCTGGGGTAGGGGTGTAATCTTTCATTTTTTTTTTGGTAAGAAATGAGTGCAGACTACTATTCGTTATTGTAATATGTTACATAGTAAGAAGGCTATGCATCATAGGTGTCATGACTGATTTCAAGTTCGAAATGTCTTGGTTAAGGGGAATATACATACACAAGTTTCAATTGCAATGTTGAAAGTTTCATTTATGCACATATAATTGCATATTATAAATTTCTAGTTGCAAAATGTTTTGAAGGTTAAGCGCCCCGAAACATGTTTAACCCTCATTCTGTATGTGCATGCCCCTTTGTAACTCAGTGGTTTTCGTGGTTTTCTCTCTGTTATATAAGTTTAAGCCTTATTGCTTAAATCCACGAAATTTACACAATTGTGTCATTGTCAATAAGACCTCATCTCTTAATTGTATATAAAGAAACCATAGTTTTATAAATTGAACAATACTCATACCACTTAAGCTTGACTCATACCATACAAGTTTAAATAAAATCTTCAATTTAGTTTCAAGATTACGTAGAATTGTTAATGAAATGAATAGTTTTTTCCTGGTATGAATAAATTTTGATGGTGGTCAATTTAAGAAGACATGACAAACTGCAACTTTTATCCATTAGATAATGTTTAAATCGAGGATGCTTGCAATTGTACAACAATAATGAAATTGCATTGCACTGTAGTCGAGGCTATTGCACTTGCCTCCTTCCATCAAATAAAAATAGATCGTGTGCCTTGATTTCTATTTAACAGAATACGAAACGATAACGATGATGGTAAATTATTAAAGTAATTAATCCATTAAATGTTAATCGTTTTAGGGGCAAAGCTGTAAAATGTAAAAGACTTTGTCCATGTTCTCATGTTAGTATTAATCAAATTTACATATTATAAATTTAATGAGATAATTCACATCTTCCTCAATATTTGCAATACATATACACAAGTGGGCCTTTTTTTTTTCAAAAAATGACCATTTTTGACAATTGGAAAATGAAAAACAAAATGTTGAGAAATAAATGATTTATTTGTACATGTCAATACTTTAACATCAGTATTAACTAAATACAAAATATATAACCTTAAACTGAACGGTAAGTTTAAAAACAGGTCTGTAAAAGTGAACATGGTGTATCTAGATGTCCCCTTCGCAACGATTTTTTTAAGGCTCTACCATGCTAAAAATAGAATTTAAAGGTACAATGTATTTTTTCTTCAAAAATGTGACAAATAAATGATTTTATACGGTTTATCTATTTAATTTGCAATTTTAACTACTAGAAAATATTAAAAAACTTGCTCGGGAAAGTTTTTGGATAAGAACGTTAAGGACAGTTTCCCCAGAGGGCATTAATGAAAAAACAAAAATGAGTCCCTACAAAATGTACCATCACTTGTTTCCTGTAACTCAGGCTTCAATGCAGGACTCTCACAGCTTTAAGGAATGTATTCCTCCTCCCAAACATCAATATTGAAAAAATTACCAGCGTATTGATTCATGATAGTTTGTATGACGTTCAAGATTATTATTTCAGTTCAAGATAAGAATCATTTGACATCTTAATGATAAAGGATATTGGTAATCCGAAATATTTAATATTTGTTCATGTTTTTACATTTGTTTTGGTGATGTTGTACCCTTTTACACTTGCCTATAAATACAGGTCTATATTCTTGTTTTGTACAATATATACCATTCAGTTGTTATCCAGAACTCCTTTACATACAGAACTAAGACCTATATTTCCAAATCTACAACATCAATGCTATTCTAAAAAAGCACAAAAATGTCGTCATTCACCTCAAAAGCTAACCAAACCTTAAGACAGACTTATTCAGAAGGGATATAGTTACGATACTGTTGTCAGCTCCTAAAAGATGGCATTTTTTTGAACTAATATTGATTCACGCATAGGGTCTTTGCATCGGAAATAAACACATTCATTCTGAAACCAGTTGTTGGCATTATACGGGTCATGTTCTTATCGTATATTTTATGATGGTATAAAACTAAACTCCTAACGGGAGGGATTGTGCTTGATTTTCATATGATGAAGATATAATCTTCCAATCAGTTTTATTGAGGTCTAGAGCTGGCATGTCAGTAACTGCTAGTAGTCCTTTGTTAATTTATGTTATCATTGTCATTTTGCTTAGTTTCTTATGTTACCTATTCAAACATCGGACTCGGACTTCTTTTAAACTGAGTTTTACTGTGCGTATTGCTGTGTGTTTGTTTATTCTACATTAGCTAGAGGTAAAGGGGGGAGGGTTGAGATCTCACAAAACATATTTAACCCCGCCGCTTTTTTGCGCCTGTCCCATGTCAGGAACCTATTACCTTTGTTAGTCTTGTACGCTTTTTCTAATTTGGTTCATTTATATGTTTCGGAGTTTAGTGTGACGTCCATTTTCTCTAAACTAGTACACATTTTTGTTTAGGGGCCAGCTGGGGTACGTTATTTTCTCGCTGTGTTGAAGACCCATTGGTGGCCTTGGGTTGATTTATGCTCTTTGGTCGGGTTGTTGTCTCTTTGACACACTCCCCGTTTCCGATCTCAACTTTATTTCCTTGAAAGCATTACAATCTTGAAACCAGATCGAAACATCAACTTCGTGATAGTTACTCAATTGTGTCTGTCGTATTGCTAATGTACATGTATGCATCACGACATTAAATGATAAAATTCATTAAAAGAACAATAAAAATAGACATCAGGTAATTTATGTTCTCACAATGTGATACTTATGTTATTAATGATTTGTCACAGACTTTGAAAAATTGTAAGAGACTGTTAATCTGAATCGAAGGAAAGAGGAAAACACTGAAAAGTCTAATTTCGTTGCACATTGTAATAAATTCAGAATGGAAAATAACATCTAAGAAAACATGGCAATATCGTAACCACACTAGGCTTTGCCGAAAGTCTCAATTATATATAATGTACACTAAGCAAAAATGGCAATATCGTAATGCATTGCCGAAATTTTCAATTATATACAATGTTAACTAGGCAAAAATGGCAATATTGTTACCACTCAAAATTCTCAATTCCTTACACTGTACACTAGGAATAAATGGCAGCATGTTAATCACACTAGGCTTTGCCGATATTCTCAATTATACAATATACACTAGGCAAAAATGGCAATATCGTTTCCACTATAGGTTATGCCAAAATTCTCAATTCCATACACCTTCAATGTTCACTATAAATAAATGTCAATATCTTAACCACACTGGTTTTGTCTAGATTGTCGAGTATAATCTTTTATGAACAATCTGAATGAATTGTCACTCAATACTTTCACCATCAACGTAATATTATTTGTATGAAATATTTGCTTTCTGTTATCATACATTTATCATTCATATATACAATGTAGTTTATATTTTCAGATTGGTTAAAGATCTATGTAGCAATCATTCTTTCCGTGGAGGAATGTGTACATACGTAAAAGGATAGTCTGTTATATTTAGAAACACTGCTCAGATGTAAATTCAAAACCAATTATCAAATGTACAAAATACATGTTTTTCTTCTTCATTACGCAAACAATTCTTATATCTAATGTAAAGCAGGATATGCTTTCCCTTCAAAAGCACCGGATATCATCACCAGTTTTTGAAAGGGTTCGTGTTGCTCAGTCTTTAGTTTTCTATGTTGTTTTTATAAACTGTTTGCCTTTTGATCGTTTTCATTCTTTTGCTATGGCATTGTCAGTTTATTTTCGAATTATGAGTTTGAATATCCCTTTGGTATCTTTTACAGATATATTGATGATGTTCATTCTATTAACAATCCAAACCAAACTGAGTTGGTTCCATTAATATATCCTCCGGGACTAGAAATTAAAGAAACAACAGACACGGCTTCCTCCGCCTCATTTTTATACCTATACCTCGAATTGTACGGTAATCTCAGTATCAGAACCTATGGTAATAATTTTTAAATTATAAATTTCCCCCACCTTAGCAGCAATATACCAAATTCACCTGCATATGGGATATACATTTTGCAACTCATTCGTTATTCAAGAGCTTGCAGCTGCTACTCAGACTTTATAAAACGTCAACTGTGTCCGGACAGAAAGTTGATGAATCAGGGTTATGTCATAGAACGTCTCATCCTTTTTCATCTTTTGACATGGCATTGTCAGTTTATTTTCGAATTATGAGTTTGAATATCCCTTTGGTATCTTTTACAGATATGTGGATGATGTTCTTTCTACTAACAATCCAAACCAAACTGATGGGGTTCCAATGATATATCCTCCGGAACTAGAAGAAAAAACAAACACGGCTTCCTCCGCCTCATTTTAGACCGATACCTCGAGTTGTACGGTAATCTCAGTACCAGAACCTATGATAATAATTTTTAAATTATAAATTTCCCCCATCTTAGCAGCAATATACCAAATTCACCTGCATATGGGATATACATTTTGCAACTCATTCGTTATTCAAGAGATTGCAGCTGCTACTCAGACTTTATAAAACGTCACCAGTGTCCGAGCAGAAAGTTGATGAATCAGGGTTATGTCATAGAACGTCTCATCCTTTTTCATCTTTTGACATGGCATTGTCAGTTTATTTTCGAATTATCGAATTATGAGTTTGAATATCCCTTTGGTATCTTTTACAGATATGTGGATGATGTTCTTTCAACTAACAATCCAAACCAAACTGACGGGGTTCCAATAATATATCCTCCGGAACTAGAAGTTGAAGAAAAACAGACACGGCTTCCTCCGCCTCATTTTTAGACCTATACCTAGAATTGTACATAAGCAGTTATCTCAGTACCAGAATCTATAATAATCATTTTGAGATTACAAATTTCCCCTTCCTTAGCAGCAATATACAAAAATTTACCTTCATATGGGATATACATTTCCCAACTCATTCATTATTCAAGAGCTTGCACTGCTACTCAGACTTAATAAAACGTCACCAGTGTCCGAGCCAAAGTTGATGAATCAGGGTTATGTCATAGAACGTCTCGTCCTTTTTCTAAAAAAGTTCATCGGAAGATACCAAGACCTTGTTGATAAATATTCCGTATCATATTCACAAATAATACATGATGGTCTTGAAGTATAGATTGTAGGTACTGACGTTGTTTATCGTCTAAATAACGTGTTATAGTGTTCTTTTTATTTATCTTTGTATATTTTTTCACCTTTACTGTTTAGTCCATTTTTGAAAATATCCTTTAGGCGTGGCTCGGTATTTATACATCTCGCCATTGTGTTATTGTGCTATGGTCTTATTTTGTATTCTTGTCTTTCATTTTTGCTTATGTGCTTTGTCTATAGAGTGTCTACATGCCATTTTGTTTTTCTTTGTCGACATAGTTGTTTGTTTTTATAGTTAAATATTAAATATTCTATAACATATCTTCTGTAAACATGAGTCAAATTAGGCTTATTAAAGAAAGGACAACAAGGGACAAATCAAACATTAATTCCAAAAATATATTTGTAATAATCTAACGGTCAAAACATCAGCACTGATATGATATACAAGATAAACTAACACCCAACTTAAAATACACCCGTTATAATTACCTTTTCTGTGATATATTCTTAATTACAGTTTCAAAACCTTGTCAAAGAGAGGCGAACAATACCAAAGGGACATTCAAATGCATAAGTCGAAAATAAACTGACAACGCCATGGCTAAATAAAGGCAACAGTAGTATACCGCTGTTCAATAGTCATAATTCGATTAAGCAAAAACAAATCCGGATAACAAACTTAAACCGAGGTAAACACATCAACTATAAGAGGAAAACAACGGAACAACAGAAACACTGAACTACAAAAAAAGCAAACGCCAACATACACAGAAACAGACTGTAGATAACAACTGCCATATTCCTGACTTAGTACAGGCGATTTTAGGTAAAAATGGTGGGTTGAACCTGGTTTTATGGCTAGCCAAACCTCCCGCTTATATGGCAATGTAAAAAATACCGCTAAAATGACAACACTACGTGACAGGAATACAATGAAAACAAACACAAGAACACTCAGCACAGAGAAATAAATAAATAAATAATATAATAGCACATTACAACATGTAAACCGCAGAATAACAACAGACACTACCCATGAATTTACGACAACTAAAAAAGAAAAAGACAAACAGACAAACAACAGTACACAAAACAAAACATAAAAAACTACAAACGGAGCAACACAAACCCCCACCAAAAACTGGGGTGATCTCAGGTGCTCTAGAAGGGTAAGCAGATCCTACTCCACATGTGACACACGTCGTCAACAGTTAATATAGAAAACCGCATAGAAAATAAACAACGTCGTCTCTATTGTATTATCTTTTTTGGAAGAATCTTTGATATCTTAAAGTGCACCATACATTTTACTATAACTTTTTATATTGTACTTTTATTTGCCATGAGAAACGCCATGTTTTTCAACAAGAATTATCATTTAATTGCATGTGTGTTAAACACTAATATTTACTTTAATATCAGCCTACATCAGAAAATGCTGTTCCCTGCAATCGTTTTACATAAGGCTCAGAGTTGTGTAAACATTAGTTCAAATTTCTCCCTTTGTGATTCTCAACTGTTACAAGAGAACGCGTCTAGTTTTGTATGAATCCGCTTAAGGATTTGTTTACGTAAAAGAATAACATTTTTATAAATACATATTTTATTTATGATATTATTTTTTTCTTTCAGAGAAGCTTATACATAGTTGCATTTGTAATGCGGAAGTACAAAATATGACTTCATATCATTAGATAAAATGTTGAGACATGAGTGCAGTTTATTCTGAGATCAATTAAACATTCTTCGTGAAAAATACTCATTTATCATATTTCAGCACATAAACTTTAATGTTTTCCGTTTTAAAACATTTTTAAACATTCTTTTTAGTCCTCTAGTCTCCATTTGAATACATTGTTCCCTATGTGTTTCTACATCCCTGGATTTCAATATTTTGGAATAGCGTTTCAGCTGAAAGAAGAACTATCGAGAGAAGTAAAATGAAACAAATTCCCACCACAAAACAAAATGTGCACCAAATGATTAGAATGTAACTAATAACCGCTGGTGTATTTCCCCATACTTTAACTGCCCCTTCATTTGAGAGCCATCGGTAAAGTTGTAAATGACCAAATTGAATTAAACTCTACATCGACGGTTTGAGTATTTATATTTAGTACCACTAGATGTGTGCAACTGGATTGATTGTTTGTCCTTAAGAGTGTTGTCTGGAAAGTAGTTAATATTTCGGAATTGACCATGATTTATTAAATAAATAGGTAAAAGATACACGACTGGCAATATAAATTTTGTCAAAGAAGGTCACACAACACAAGGGCCAAGATAAAAAGACGAAGAGACAATCAAGTCTGTTTATAAAATATATATCAATTAATAATTCTTTATACACATTTCCCCAGCAGTTAGCTACAAGAACTACACAGGACAACGAAAAACTGTATTATATAAACCAACCCTACCGAAAACCGTGAATTTCTTCTGGAATTCTATGCAACTGTCATACACATGAGAGGTATAGCTAGCTATAAAACCAGGTTTAATCCACCATTTTCTACATAAGGAAATGCTTGCGGCGAGTCAAGAATATGACAGTTGTTTTCCATTTGCTTAGTGTGTTCGAGGTTTTGATTTTGCCATTTGATTGGGGACTTTCCGTTTTGATTTTTCCTTGGAGTTCGGTATTTTTGTTATTTTACATTTTCCTAAATCCAACCGTTTTATTATTCTTATGCTAAATTCCGTTTATTAGTCGTAATTCGTAATATACAAGTACATAGAAATTTGGCAGTTGATATATTTATTAATTTTACAATTATAATGAAAGTTGTTATCTACTTCGTAACGACACATTTGGATACACAATTCTGTAAATGACCAGCAATTGGCTCTAAGTACAGCCAATCTTGATCGTTAAAATACTTAGCAGGCATTTAGGTACTTCATGACATAAGACAAGTAAATATATAGCAGCTACAGAAACAAAAAAAAAAAAACAAAAACAAAAAAAAAAAAAAAAAAAAAAAAAAAAAAAAAACAAAAAAACAAACACTGTAGTGAACAGTTCTGAATCTTTCAAAATCGAAATATCCGAAAATTGATGTAAAGGCTGTACGAAACTCCATATATCATTTTCAGAATTGTTATACGAAGCAACCTACATGTACCATTGCGTCGTATTGTAATATTGAAATGATTTAACTGAAGTAACTTGGTAAATTTTTAATGTCATCAAAAACTACAGATCTAACCCCCTTAAGGATAGTTAATATATGAAGGTTATGAATATTTTGTTTATGCCTTTATCTTGTGTTAACGCTCTCAAAAGTTTTGGTTATCAAACATTGGTACATAATGAAGGTTAATCTATAATCACGTGATTTTGTGCACTAAAATTGTATCATATGTTGTTTTGTTCGCAATATAACAACATATATAAAAACCATCGATAATAGCAAAATGTTCTCCCTGATTATTGATATATGTAAGATGTTTGGGACAAATCTTCATTAAAATGTCTAAATAAATTGCATAGAAACACCCAAAGTTTAAAGGAGTTGAACAGTAAACTCATAATTGGCATATGATGGCTTGTATCATATCATATCTAAATATAGTAAATATCCAGCTCGATCAATCATCATTCGTCATCCCTTAATCCTATATTAATAAAAATGCATCTGAAATAGTCTCCGTAAGACTAACATGACAAATTTATATACACCTGGAAAATCAACTTGTGCATGTTGACAAACGAAAGTTTCGATCGCAACTTATTAATCGTGTAGATATTTGAATCATGCTCCCAGACGTGCTTATTTCAAAATATTAAGTGCACTGAGGTATATTGTATAGTGTTGCAATCAAGTACTATTGACGATCAATGATAGTATACGAACAAAAGAAGAAAGACTAATAATGGATTTGCCTATAATCTTACGGAATAAGTCTACTATAATATCACTTTTAGTTTCATAATTTAGCAATTGACATAGGGCCAGTCAACATTTTGTGAGTAGATTTGTTTTCTGATTAAATATATGTATATATATAACAATATCATTTAGAACTAGAAGTAGAAAACATTTATTAAAAATCAAGCAGTTAATGAAAATTTATCCAGTGAACAGACATGTATTTTTTTTTATTAGAAAAAAAAAAAAAGCGGAAGATACAAAGGGGACCTTCAAAAGTCGAAGAAAAACTTACAACGTCAAGGCAAAAAAAAAAAAAAAAAAAAACGAAAGACGTTCAGAAGACATAAAAACTAAAGACGGAGCAACACGAACCCCACTTAAAACTTGGGTAGATCTCAGGTGCTCAGGAAGGATCAGTAGGTCCTGCTCCACTAGCAGCAACCGTCATGTTGTTCATGGTAAGTATAGATTCGATTTAAAGTTAGTTTTACAGTTTTACTTGAGAACTATTGAACGAAGCATACGTTCTTCATCTCCCTTTGCCCTTACAAAATATAAAAAAGAAGAGACGCGATGCGATTGCCAATGCGACAGCCTTCCATTAAAGACAAAACAAACACAGATGAAAACATTTGTAGATCAGCTTTCGGCTTTAACCATGAGCCCCCGGAGTGACAAACTGTGAAACAATAAAGAAAATAAAATCCCCAACAAGAACTGGTTTATTCTCAAAAAATGAAAAAAGACAATTGCAAACGGGAACCAACGATAACCACCTGACTACAGACTCATTAAGAAGGTGGTGGTATTAAAATGTTCGTGAGTGATCTACCATTTTTTTTTTAACTTATCCGTAATTTCTTTTATTTGTCATCTTTGTCTGACTGTTTAATGTAATTTTATGAATTAATTGAAGGTAAAAGAGTGGCGACAGATACCAAAGGGTATTTAAACCTATTTAAATCCAAGACAAACTGACAACGCCATGGCAAGAAACGAAAAACAACCAAAGGTCGAACAACAGCATGAACAGTTTATAAAACACAATTATTTCATTTGAAAAAAAGTTGTTATACTATTTGTTTATTAGAAACAGATTATGGGATTTATCAAAACAATAACATAAACTTTACAGCCTCGTCCTTTGGTCTCTGGTGGATAATTGTCTCATTGACGTTCAAACCATATCTTCCTACGGAAATGTATATATGCTTCCATTATAAGCGACCAAGGAGAATATGTTACATAAATAGAGATGTCGGGTATATCGTAACAAAATGCACCCCATAGAATAGTTATAAATGAATAGAACATAACATGAACTAATTATTCACTGAATCATTTGACTGTTTAAGTTATTCAACATACATGTAGACATACCTGGTGAATTTTATTTTTGAAAACATGATCTGTACACATAAATCATATATATTCTTACTACAAGTAGGACAGTACCGCTGCTGGTTGACGATCAATTCAGATTGGCTACTTTCTTATCGCTTTTACTTGTAGCTTTATTGAAAACATATACTTCCCTTTTTAGCCTTATCTCCTCTAAGCAAACATTATATAAATAACACATATCTAAGAGGGTGATAGAGAAGATTGTTACCCCTCGAAAAGACATTGTCAACCTTGGTTTCGCCTCAGTTGACAATGTTTTCTCGGGGTAACAATCTGCTCTATCACCTTCTTAGCTATGTGTTATTTAAATAAGGTTCCTAATAAATGAAACAATACAGCAATTAATACATTTCGTGCGTCCAAAGCGCTTTTCTTGATTAACCTTCATCAGGAACGCAAAAAACCTCAATATAAGAAAGCCAGGAATGAATATATTGCATGATATATGTAAATAATAAAAGCACCAAAATAGACATAAAAAGAATGGCCTAAATCATAAAAGACCAACTTACCCGAGGGAGTTGAAATCAGTTTCATACTAGTTTTTGAATCTATCAACAGAGAATTCTTAGATACAAATACTCATTTATTTCTTTTCAGAAACACAAGAATATAGTGTAATAAAAAATGCCCCTGTAAACCCTCATGTACATCAGTATGCTCAAATATTCATCAACCTGTATGCGATAGGGATGGAAAATATTCTTTAACGAATGTTATGCAAGATGTGCGGAAGTATAAATCTATTCTGTAGGGAAAAAGGAAGAACATAACATTACATATCTAATATCTTTACTATCTAAACACACTGTCGTCCTGATTATGTTGAAATATTTGCCACAGAACAAAAACTAAGTCAATCATTTCTGAATATGTTCTGAAAAATTTGGCATTTTTCTAAAGTAGAGCGCATTTAGGTATATTAAGAAAATTACAAAGGGTTTCGGTAGAAATCTCGTTCAAGTTCACAAACCAAGCACTACACATTTATCAAAAAGTGAATATACAAATGTCTTTTTTTTTATATAAGCGAATACACGTTTGACTATTTCAGATTTGCTAAAGTGAAGTATGAAAGTCGATGTCCTTGCAAGACATCATGCATATCCTTCTGTAAAAATACTTATAAACCAATTTGTGGAAGCGACGGAACGACCTACAAGAACGAATATTTGGCTAGATGTGCGCAGGTATATACAAAAACATTTAATATTTAATCAAAACATATTATGTTTACCTTTTTTTGTTGAAGAGTCGTTTTTTACGAAAGTTTCACTCTGTTCAGTGTTCTTATCGTCTTATAATCAATTTTTGTGACTGCAATTTCAAAAAAATAAAAGTTCAAATATTGATTGGATTGTCAGTTTGTTTTCGACTAATGAGTTTGAATATCCCTTTTGGTATCTTTCTCCTCTCTCTTAATTAAAAAAACGAACTATTTATTTCATTACTTCATGCTAGGCCAAAAGACATCGTACGCTTTCCTGTCTGCATTGGCTATTTTCAGGATAAAGGGTACATAAAAAGAGGATTGACGCCTCCTATTGAGAATATTATAGAAAACACATACTGCTCTATAAAAGATACATATCCATTGCGGTATGTTATTCCAGTTGAAGCATTCATGAGACAGCTTTATCTTAAATGTGGTTCATTTTTTTAATTTTATTTGAACTTTTGTTGCTGTTATGATTTTAGATATTTTCACCTGTTGTTTTGTTGCTTCTAAATTGTAATATACTGTAGAGGTGTTACCATCTTATGTGACAAAACCTGCCCGTTTTAGGTATGCAAGTGCCCTGAGCTACCTTTTCCAGCGTGTGGTTCTGATAACATACAATATGAAAATATGTGCTTTGCTAACTGCGCGTAAGTATGAAAGCGTGATTGTACCACATATACACATACACTTACTACGTGAAGCTTCGTCTTTGTTATAAGTCAACTCTTTGCTATTTGTTTTAACATACACACTTTCTTTTTTCACACATCAATATTTTGAGTAAACAAAAAAAAAAAAAAAAAAAAATGATAATGTACTATTTTTAAACAAGCATTTTTTCACATTTCAAACTGCATTTTTCATTCAGAAATACTAAACTCTATCATGTTCTATTATATTTCTGTTTTGTGTAGCATGCCTGACTATTGTTGAGGGTTGGAATGTAAACTCTATGTGTACAATTGTTATAACCATTTGTAGTTTGACAGTTTGCTGATTGACTAGAACTAAGATCTGTTTTTATCTGATAGCTTTTAATGATAGACACATTTGATTTGAATTTGAATTTGATGCGACTGTCATACAAGTGAGAGGTTTGGCTAGCCATAAAACCAGGTTCAATCCACCATTTTCTACATAAGAAAATGCCTGTACCAAGTCAGGAATATGACAGTTGTTATCCATTCGTTTGATGTGTTTGAACTTTTGATTTTGCCATTTGATTGAGGACTTTCCTTTTTGAATTTTCCTCGGAGTTCAGTATTTTTGTGATTTTACTTTTTACACATGTTATTTCATTTGTAATTCATATTTTGTATTATAAACATTTTACAGCTTTATCTAACTAATTTTAGAAAGAGGCAGACGATACCGGATGAGCAATGAGAAGTCAATTAGGAATCAATTTTGTGAAAAAAATATATATACTTTCATATTTTTGTTCCAAAAATGTGGATGTGTCTTGTATTCCGAATTGTCCATGTTGATGATGGTAGATACAGGATGAAAGTATACAATGAGTTGATTTTTTTACACTCTATTGGTAGTAAGGTTAATAAAAGAGTGTTGTACACGTAATGAAATCTCTTCATTTTCATTTAATTCATAAAAGATAGGAAATCAGACATATTCACAATATATTGAAAATAAAAGTCCTTAATCTTATAACCTGCCTGCTTTATTTGCCTCGAAGACACCAATGAACCATCTCGTAAGCGTTTTATCTTACTTTTAAAAACAACTGTCAAGATTTTATGGTAACATGTTCAGAGGTAATCAATATTCACACATATAACGAGTATATTATTTGGAAGTTTCAGAAATCGATATTAGAAAATGATATGTTAAGGTCATTTTGAGTACATAAATGTACGACTATCTTATTCGAATGATCGAATAACAATTAGCAAACTATCTCTAAAACCTAAAATACTGAACTCCGAGGAAATTCAAAAGGAAAGTCCTCAATCAAATGGCAAAATCAAAAGTTCAAACACATCAAACGAATGGATAACAACTGTTATTCCTTTGTCATTAATTAATACTTTTGTCCAATAGGAAATATTCTTCACATTCACTGGGTAGCGATATCAAGAAAACTAGTAAATAGGAAAGTATTATTCATAGATTTTATGTTAAATAGGAATGTCAGCTCCAGTCTATGTAACGGCGTGTTCTCATTGAGCTAAACTCGGTGTTCTTAGCACATCCAATTGATAAAAAGCAATATTAACATATAGTTTAAATTTTGTTCCCTTTGATTCCACGATGGTGATGGTCCTTTGGCACATCTTACGGTGTTTATATTTCACAGCTCGTTCGCTATGCCCGTGTCTGTTGTGACGTTTTTGATTTCAACGAACGTAATCTATGTATTACTGGTAAATTATTAAACCAGGGATATCGTTACCATAAATTACTTTAAACCTTTACTAAATTTTTCCATAGATATAAAGATTTGGTTTCGAAGTTTGGTTGTACCTGTAGAAAACTTATTTCAAACGGGATAGCACATCCTCATTTTTACGGAAATGTTGTTAACCGTGCCCGGAAATGAAATGTTAGGTGTATACAAAACCAAATATACTGAACGTAAATTGCATCATGAATATTTAGGAAAAAAAAACTGTTGAGTAAAAAAAAATATACTAATCACTATCTTATCAAACAAAAGTTTTCCTATTTAATTAAATGGTCGTTTGGTAAAGCTGAATGCAAATATATTTGCTGCAACTCATTTAAATAAAATTGAGAATGGAAATGGGGAATGTGTCAAAGAGACAACAACCCGACCACAGAACAGACAACAACAGAAGGTCACCAATAGGTCTTCAATGCAGCAAGAAATTCCTGCACCCGGAGGCGTCCTTAAGCTGGCCCCTAAACAAATATATATACTAGTTCAGTGATAATGGACGTCATACTAAACTCAAATTATACACAATAAACTAAAAGTAAAAATAATACAAGACTAACAAAGGCCAGAGGCTCCTGACTTGGGACAGGCGCAAAATGCGGCGGGTTAAACATGTTTATGAGATCTCAACCTCCCCTATACCTCTAGCCAATGTAGAAAAGTAAACGCATAACAATACGCACATTAAAAGTCAGTTAAAGAGAAGTCCGAGTCCGATGTCAGAAGATGTAACAAAAGAAAATAAACAAAATGACAATAATACATAAATAACAACAGACTACTAGCAGTTAACTGACACGCCAGCTCCAGACCTCAAATAAACTGATTGAAAGATTATGTCTTCATCATATGAATATCAAGCACAATCCCTCCCGTTAGGGGTTTAGTATCATACCATCATAAAATATATGAGAAGAGCATAACCCGTGTCATGCCAACAACTGGTTTTTAAATAAATGTGTTTAGTTCCGACGCAAAGACCCTATAAGTGAATCGATATTAAAGCCAAAATATGCAATCTTTAATGACCTGACAACAGTATCGGAACTATATCCCTTCTTAATAAGTCTATTTAAAGGTTTTGTTAGCTTCTGAGGTGAATACTGACATTTTTGTGCTTTATAAAGAATATTACCATAAAAGATTGGATGTGAAATACCTGAACGTATAAGAAGTCTGCATGTTGAGCTATATTTACGAATGATGTCCTTGTACAGATGATAAAATTTAGTAAATGTTTTGACTAGTTTGTGATATCGAAAACCCTGGTGTAATAATTTTTCAGTAATACATAAATTTCTTTCGTTAAAATCTGAAACGTTGTTACATACACGAGCGAATCGTACAAGTTGAGATATATAAACACCGTTGAGATATATAAAAGCCTTCTTCTCTAATGAGAAAGGTAAATATGCTAGATATACTTACTGGAGGTGTGATGAGATAGTTGAAGCTGTTAATTTTCTCCTTGATAATATTTATGTACGTTTCGGCAACAAAGTTTATCGACAGGTTGTAGGTATCCCTATGGGCACTAATTGTGCCCCTTTAATAGCAGACTTGTTTTGTACTGTTACGAATCACAGTTTATGACTAAACTCAGTAAAGACCCGTCGAATTGCATTTAATTTATAAATTCAACAACACTTACCGTTATCTTGATGATATTTTTTCGTTAAATAATCAAGAATTTTCTCAATATACTGCTGAAAAACGTAAAATCACAAAAATACTGAACTCCGAGGAAAATTCAAAAAGGAAAGTCCTCAATCAAATGGCAAAATCAAAAGTTCAAACACATCAAACGAATGGATAACAACTGTCATATTCCTGACTTGGTACAGGCATTTTCTTATGTAGAGAATGGTGGATTGAACCTGGTTTTATGGCTAGCCAAACCTCTCACTTGTATGACAGTCGCATCAAATTCCATTATATTGACAACGATGCGTGAACAAAACAAACAGACACAATTCGTAAAAATGTCAAAAATAGGGTTACAGCAGTCAACATTGTGTTATCATCTTAATCACTATAAAACCTAACAAATTTTAGGAAGAAAATTTACCCCAAGGAACTTACTTTAAATAAATCAAATTTAAACGGTAATAACTGTCCTTTCCTAGATTTATATATTTCGGTTTTAAACGGGAAACTCCACACTAAAATTTACGACAAAAGGGACAATTTTTCGTTCCCTATTGTTAATTTTCCATTTTTAGATGGTGATGTTCCTTTGGCACATCTTACGGTGTTTATATTTCACAGCTCGTTCGCTATGCCCGTGTCTGTTGTGACGTTTTTGATTTCAACGAACGTAATCTATGTATTACTGGTAAATTATTAAACCAGGGATATCGTTACCATAAATTACTTAAAACCTTTACTAAATTTTTCCATAGATATAAAGATTTGGTTTCGAAGTTTGGTTGTACCTGTAGAAAACTTATTTCAAACGGGATAGCACATCCTCATTTTTACGGAAATGTTGTTAACCGTGCCCGGAAATTTAGAAATGATCCTTGTAAACTGATCGCTCCTTTAAATAGACTTATTCTAAAAGGTTACCAATTCAACACTGTAATAAGATCATTGAATATTGTTTTTATTGGTATAAATATTGATTTTGTTATCAGTAAATTAAAAGCAAACTAAATATTACTAGTATTTTATATACATATACACATTCATGGATTTACAATCTGTCGATACCTGTATCTTGGCATTGCACAAGGTCATGTTTTTCTCTGACTGTTTATGACGTCTTTACACTAAATCCATTGGATGTTGGATGTGTACGGATTGATAATTTAGTCTTAGATGCATGATTTTTTTTTATTAGTTGTTAGTGGCTTTGAACTAGCTGTCAGATAACTGCGAGTACTCTCAGATCTGTTCCTAATGTCTTTTTGTTGTTGGGATGTACAAGTACCCTGCCACGTCCACTTGTATTTTTGTCCATCTGATGAGTTAAGCCTTTTTCAACTGATGTTTATAGTTCGTTCTTATGTTGTACTGTTATATCACTGTCCCAGATTAGGGGGAGGGTTGGGATCCCGCTAACATGTTTAACCCCGCCACATTATGTTATGTATGTGCCTGTCCCAAGTCAGGAGCCTGTAATTCAGTGGTTGTCGTTTGTTTATGTGTTACATATTTGTTTTTTGTTCATTTTTTGTACATAAATAAGGCCGTTAGTTGTCTCGTTTGAATTGTTTTACATTGTCATTTCGGGGCCTTTTATAGCTGACTATGCGGTATGGGATTTGCTCATTGTTGAAGGCCGTACGGTGACCTATAGTTGTTAATTTCTGTGTCATTTTGGTCTCTTGTGGACAGTTGTCTCATTGGCAATCATACCACATCTTCTTTTTTATGATAAATGAATAAAGAAATATATAGATTTATTTGTCAAAAATTCGAAAACTTGCTCTATGATTTAAACAAACGTTTAAGTAGTCCTATTAAGTAGAATTTAGAATTCAAATATTCATCATATACATTGTTCATTGGCACTCATACATGGATGTCAAAAGGATGTCATCAGGACCACGTGCAGAAACAATTCGATAGAAAAAATATGGGAAAGCTGAAAATTAGGGGAATAAATATGACTGCAAGGCTGTGTCAAATTTAGGCGACAGTAGTTTACCGATGTTTGATATCGTAAATTGATAAGGAAGAAACAGATCAAGGTAGCAACCCAGACACTGAGGGAATTACATGAACTCTAAAATGAACAAGACCGGGTGTATTGACAGGGTTAACGTCCAAATTAACACTTCACACAAAATGTAACAATCAGAAATAGGAAGCAACCGGTAATGTTAAACATCAGACGACTATACTGGTATCTAAAGAGCTAAGAACGAACGCAAAAAATGTCGCTAGTGAGTTGACACATCGACACACCGTATCGGTCAATCAATTTGGGAAGGTGACCGTAATACTTCTTTGTGTCGATTTCAGTCGTTTGTTCTCGTGACGTGTTCGACCATGTTTTCGTGTAAGTGTAATTTTGGTATCAAATGAAAACTTAAAGACTATAGATCACTTTAGAACCCTTGATGAAAGTTTCTTTTGAATAAAAAAGAATAACAAAAGATTAAGAAAGGCGGGCATATTTACCCTGTTGCTCAGACCAGAAGATGTTGTCCATCCAAACTTTCAGGAACAAGTGCGCTGAAATTTGAAATTAAAGGTATCGTTTCATATTTTTCATGTCGGGGCCTTTTATAGCCGACTATACGGTATGTGTTTTTCTCATTTTTGAAGGCCGTACGGTTGCCTATAATTGCTTAAATCCACTTTATTTGAACTTTGGTGGATAGTTGTCTTATTGGCAATCATACCTTATCACCTTAATTTCAAATATGTTGAATTTGTTAGCAAAGGTCAGGATAAGGTATAGTTTTGACATAAAATTACTGTCACTTTATTTGAAGTTAAGAAAAAATAGCTATTAATGCTTGATATGAAAATTTAACACAGAAAGCAATCAGCTTAGTGGTTTTATTTCTTAAAAACGAAAAAGCATCAAAACGATAAGGAAAATGAATTCTTGTGTCAATTAAAAAGAAAAATAGACAACAAATAAGATTCATAATTTCCGTGAAAGCAGCGACACCATGGTCAGAAAGACAAACATCGAATAGACGAACAACAATAGCATTCAGAAAGCTAAAAATTGAGCAACAAGAACCCTTACAAATAGGTGGGTTCACTCATGCTATCCAGAAGAGGCAGCAGTTCCTGCCTCACCAGTATAAAACGCGTCGTGTTGCATTAATTGATGAGTGCAACTGTCATGGGATATCACTATTGCATGGATGAATTAATTCCAATGGGTTGCTCTCTCATTGACGTTTACCGTATAACCATCAAAAATATCCAATTCTAGCCAGTGCCTATTCAGTTGCCCTCAGCTTGTTACGAAAGAATATGGAAATATGCAGCATCTGTAATGTACATCATCATGCATGACTTTGTAAAAGAAATAGAATAACGATTTAAGCAAGTTAGTATGACCAACTATTACCTATGCCAACTCGGAATCAACTTAAAATGATAACATTTGTACAGTATTCTTATTTTCCAATGCTGGATAGATAAAAGATAACATGTATGTAACCTCTGAATGAAAATAAAAAGTCTTCTTTTTCTTGATAAAAAGCATACAAATACACACTTAATAAAGATGTCAACAAATACATCTATGCACATGCACGACAATTTTGGAGGAATGTGCATAAACAGCATTATTAAAGTAAGTGTTGTGTATGTGCTTTTGTTTTGTTTCTGGTTTCGAAAGAAACTTCTATGAACTTTTTAGATTTTTTGTAACGTAAATGCGTCAATATATATCATTTCAATCTGATGAAATATTGTTTATTCACTCCATAAAAGCTGGAAGCTGCCCTAAAAAAAATCGGACTGTTCTCGTAAAAAAACGGACATACAAACATTGATTTAATCTAAGAATGAGCTTATCCGTTAATTACAAATACATCTGGAAATTGTCTATGAATGTAAAGAGATATAAATTTCATGACAGCATTTGTGTGACCTTACAGCATGTACAGGGGAAAAACTTAGTTAAGGAGACAGGATAAATGAATACTATATATTTTTCCTAAACCTTTGTAGTTGATCACTTAAACATTTATCCCAGAATTCTATTCAACTCAACTATATATAACAGTTTGAAGACGACCAACGGAATTGTTATTGATTTCAAAGTATAAAGAAATGTATTTTTACGTTCAATTAATTCTGGGATTAGTAATCTTGTGTTGCAGTGATGAGGGTTGTGCACTAAGTTTTTAATTATATCAAACATTTTTTGAAAATTCAGAACTAAAGCCCTAAAGAACTAAAGTAGATCTCATGTAAAAGTAAAATAACAAAAATACCCTATTACAAGAAAAATTCAAAACGAAAAAGCTCTTATCAAATGGCAAAATCAATAGCTCAAACAAATCAAACGAATGGAAAACAACTGGCATATTCCTAATTTGAAATGCTACTCATAAATTCAACACAGATATTTTGGTCAAAGTTATGTTTCCGTTCCTTAAATCCATCGTCGGAATCGATAAAAACACAAACAAAACGTTTTAACGATTTTGAAATTGAATTGAGACAAATGACATAGTCATGATACTAGTAGTTAAATGTTAATGATTTATATCATAACAGTTGAGTGTATTACATGTTCTTAGATGTGTCACCATTTTGAATTTCAGTTGCTTCTTCTAAGTCACGTTAAGCCATTTTTTGTCATCAATAAATATTACCATTTGTACAATTTAATTAATTTTAGTACTCTTTGTTCATATATTTGTTCCATACATCAAGGCTGACCATCATGGATCACACTTGTAATGTTTTAGGGCACTAGTTTACAGGCATTATTGTTTCAAGTAAATTGAAAGTTAATCTATTCTCAACTACGACAAATTTAACAAAATAAATTTAGATCAAGTTAGTTTTTATTTAGATCAGTAAATGAAAATACTTTTTGTTCACTTCTGATTTAAAAAAAACTTGTTTCGCTTATAATGAACGATAGTTTGGGTATATTTATTTTAAGGTAATACCTCTATGAAAAATTAAACAAGATTGAGTCAAGCGTGAAAAACAGTCTATTAAATATGTAAATGTCCTTTAATTAAAGCAAAATCACATTGCTTCCTCTTAGAAAGTCATAAGAAAGAGTTTAAGGATTCACACGTACAACTAGTGTATAGTCTCTGGTAAGATTTTCATGTGATCGCATACTAGTGGTTGTGGCGTCAAGCGGCAAATTAAATGCATACTCAGAACTAGAACATGTTTATGTAACATGAATATTAACCCTGCTACTAGACCTACACGTTGAGCCGCATTTTAAAGGTTCTAGTTTACGTCCACAAGGAGACATATCACCCTACCCTGACACATTATCAATACCCATGCTACATCAATCTTTAAAGACCCAAATGTTGCAAAACACTTGTCCTATCTCCATGACAAATATGTTGTAGTTCCCGCAGATAAAGCCCTAAACAACATCGTTTTTGTGTGTAAATCACATTACATAAAATGCTTGATAAATGAATTAGGTATTGTCAATTCACTTGGAAACTCAACAGATACCCTCACGACGCTTACTAAAGAAGAAATCCTGGATAATCATAGGTCTGTTCTATGTTCCTTTGGAATTTCAACCAAAGATGAAGAACTTGATCTTCCATCACTGTATTGGATACCTAAACTACATAAATGTCTTTACAAACAACGTATATTGCTGTGTGTTCCAAGTGCTCCCCGAAACCTCTTTCTAAATCATTAACATCAATTTCATCAGCAATCAAAGCATGGCTTCAAAGTTATTGTGAAACTACATATTCTAGGGTTGCGTGAAACATGTGGATACTAAAAAAATCCAAAGATCCTTTAGAGTACATACAATCTAAGAATCTTTCATCTTCCAATAGTATTAAAACATTTGACTTTTCTACACTTTACACAAGTATTCCCCATTCCAAACTAAAAGACAAATTGAAAGAGTTGGTATTGCCTTGTTTCATAAAAAAGAATGGCCAACGTAGATAAAATTATCTTGTCTTAGGGAGGGATAAATCCTACTTTGTAAAAAATCACTCTGATTCAAACAAAAAATTCTCTGCAACTGATATTATCAAGATGTTTGATTTCTTGATTGACAACATATTTGTTACGTTTGGAGAACATGCTTTTCAACAAACAATCGACATTCCCATGGGAACCAACTGTGCCCCTCTTCTTGCCGACTTGTTTCTTTATTCTTATGAGGCTGACTTCATACAGGAACTTCTTAGAAAGAAAGATAAGAAGTTAGCCATATCCTTTAACTTTACTTTCCGCTATATAGATGATGTTCTCTCACTAAATAATTCAAAATTTGGTGACTATGTTGATTGCATCTATGACATCGAACTTGAGATAAAGGCTACAACAGATACAATTAAGTCTGCCTCATATCTTGACTTACATCTAGAAATTGACAATGAGTGTCGGTTGAAAACAAAAATTTACGACAAAAAAAACAAAAAAGAAAAATTTCGGCTTTCTTATTGTAGCAACATTCCAGCAGCGCCTGCATACGGAGTATATATCTCCCAATTGATACGATACTCCCGGGCTTGTATTTCCTATCATGATTTTCTTGATAGAGGGTTGCTGCTCACAAGGAAGCTATTAAACCAAGAGTTCAAAATGGTGAAGTTGAAATCATCTCTTTGTAAATTTTAAAGACGCCATCACGAGTTGGTTGACCGTAATGGAATATCCGTTTCACAGATGATAGCGGATATCTTCCTAATGTCGTAACTACAATCCCGTCCCATTTTCACGAATGTGACCTACCGAATTGGACTTATTACCGAGTTTGTATTAACATGAGCAACACGACGGGTGCCACATGTAGAGCAGGATCTGCTTGCCCTTCCGGAGCACCTGAGATCACCCCCAGGTTTTGGTGGGGTTCGTGTTGCTTCGTCTTTAGTTTTCTATGTTGTGTTTTGTGTACTATTGTTTGTCTGGTGATCTTTTTTGTTTTTAGCCATGCCGTTGTCAGTTTATTTTCGACTTACGAGTTTGAATGTCCCTCTGGTATCTTTTGCATCTCTTTTATTCTGAAACACAAAACCCCACCGATCTTTTTTCTTATCTCTTAATGCCGTGTGCTAAGTGGAGACGCAGCAAATACTAATTTTAAAGTGTTTGGTTTGACCCAGCCGGGGTAATGACCTCCCGCACATGAGACCAACATGCTACCACGAGACCAACGAGGCTGTCTTATAAATTTGACCATACAGATATACATATAATATATTTTGATTGATTTATTGAGAAATCTTTTAGTGTTTAACGCTGCTTTCAGCATTATTGAATATTTCATTGTGGCCAGTTTTTATTTTTGGAGGAAGCCGGATATCCAGGAGAGAATTGCGATGGAACGTATTTTACATTTATTGTTTTTAAGTTGAGATTTTGTTTTCTGTGAACGTGAGATAACCCTAGTTGAAACATGTTCCGTTGCCAATTACAAATGCATGTTAAATATGATGCTTATGCTAAGTACAATTATGCGTGATTTATCGCCCTTTGTTGGAGTCTCTTTTCAGTGTCTTATTAATTAATGTTTACGTTTTAATAAGAGAAAACGTGTTATGGGGGTAACGTTTGATGTACTCGAGACAAATGCCAAGTGATACAAGGAAAACATCAAAGTAGAATCTTTGCTATATTTTGTTTGGAAACCTTATGCAGAAGAACAATTTTATTGATGCCGTATATCTAACATATACACAGTAGGTGGAAACACAAAAGCAAAAGTAAAATAAACATTGTATTTCAAAATTTTAACACTGTCTGTCTTGAATCAAATTGTTCTATTCTGTCGATAGTGATTCTAATTACTTTTGTGAGATATTAAGAAGTAGCAAAATTATTAGATTCCTAAACAATTTAGAAGAAGCGAAATTCAAAACAAATTAAAACAATCAACGAATGTCTATATAATACAAAAGAAAATTATTTTTGCAAAAATAAGTAAAAAAGGGAATTGTCAACAATCATCATCAAATTGTATTGTTCAACGAAACTCGCTTCAAAATTTATTTTAGTTAAAACATTTTGTATGCGAAATTGATGTACGGATTGCAATTGCCATTTACGTAATGTAGAATAGTTATACAATAGCTAGATAGGAAACAAATCTTTTTGTTTGAAAAATTACGGATCAGTGTCCGTTTTATGAAGTCAAAGGAAAAAAATTTTTTTTTAACAAATTCAATGATGAAGGATCAATTTGCATTGTTCGTTAAGGACAAGGAACAATCTGTGTTTCACTTCAAATTGATAATTTAAACTAATCATTTTGAAATCATGACTTAATATTGGGGTTTTAATAGAGCTTTTAAAGCACCTTCTTTCCTAAAATAGTAGTGGCACTAACTCCAGAATTCCTTGATTGATTTCCTGCAAACTTTACTTTGTTGTTTTGATTGATGAAAGGAAGCTACCTTTTAATTTATTGAATTATCTGGTTCTTCCATCCAGCGTTATGGGACTTACATTGTCAGATATTAGTACATTGTTCACATATTGTACCATAACTTGAGTTTGCTTTGATTGAGTATGTGGAAAGTTTACGTCATTATTGGAATTGATGAACATATGATTAAATGCTTTCGAAACATCGCATTTTATTCTTGCATCATTTTTAATATGAACTAGAAGGGCGTGGCTGTTTATTATGAATTCAATACACCATAACTATCAGATTTTAAAATTCATGAAATTTGGGATTTGAAATGCATTTGAATAACAGTTCAATCTTTAGACAAAAATCATCCCCAATGAAGGATTTTACAGAAATTAGTCTTTGAATACAGTTAAATATTTTTAATCCTTAATTCTTGTTCGATTGAAAAAAAAAAAAAACATCTAATATATTTATTTTTTAATATTTGTTAAAATTTATATTTCTTTATTTTCTACAGAATAATATTACCCCATATAATTCCATAGTGACTGTTTCGATCGCTAAATCTTTCAAGCTTCTTGATTATATTGATAGATTGATTGAATGATTGTTGTTTGATTTAATGTCTACATTATTACAGAACTTGACTTCGAATTTATACATGCTCCACCAAACGAATGTCTCACTTTGTCAAGGGAACAAATTATACAAAGCACTGCAGCAAATATTACTGCTAAAATGGAAGACATTGTTTACATTTTTGTACTATACTCAGCTAAATAAACAGTTTCAACATAGAAATAAGAACATGTGGTATAATTGCCAATTAGACAACTCTCCACCAGAGACCAAATGACATAGTAATTAACAACTATAGCCGATCTTTTTATCCAAGAGCAAATATCTTATATGTTGCAGTCAAGTTAAAGAGATATTTTAAAAGCAAATTTAATAACTATTTGATAACAACAAGTTATCACTCATGCGTAGTCAAATCTTTGATTTTTAAAGTGCATCGACAATATCAAAAATATTCATATGTTTTGATCAATCTATGGATTTCTTTTTAAACAAGAAAAAAAAAAAAACTAAATAAAATGAGAAAATAATAGAGACGTAATATTGGCATTAGTAAAATAACACTTGTTGGTACTAATGTACCAATAACGTCTATATAAGGATAATATTTATCCGATTTCCGAACAGCTGTTTACATGATGGTTTGTTTTTGTTTCTTAAGACATTCAATAAAGATTATTAGATACCATAACAAAAGTGTAATTATCTGTCCTGGATTACAGGAGACGGACGCAAGTAGATATTTATAGAACATACAGAGCAAAAAGGTGAAACATGTATCCTGTGTTAATATGACTAAACCGAAATGAAGGTTATAAATTAACGAAACAGCAATTTAACAACGATGTAAAAAAAAGGGTTGAGATTAATAAACAAATTATTTAGACCCTGCCACAAGTGCATATGATATCCGATGTCAGTTTCTTAGCAAGTTGTTGTCTATTATCACACTTTAATGGTTTTTTTCAGGAAACATTTGATAAATGTTTGAAATTCGATGTTTAATTATAATTTAACCTCTGTACGTAACTATTAAGAACATGACATACTATACATGCACATATCTTATGTGGAAGATCGTCGATCTAGATGTCTTTGTTATATTTTGTTGGTTTGTTTGTGTAATTGACTTATACTCAACACCTTCTTTTATTCCCATCTAAATTACAGTTATATGAAAATAAGGAAATATGATTTGCATGCCATTTAGACAACAGTCAGCAGAAATTCCTTTTTTTTCTTTGTTAAAAAAGTAATCATAATTTGATGGTGTTCACCAGAATATAAGTTTCGATCTAAAGGTAAATAACAACAATTAACACATTATCACAAAAACTTCGGTCCCAATGACTGCACCATCGGGATATAAATTAATTTGTTTAGTGTATGTATGTAGGTAGGTACATATATTATGCAGGTGTGTTTGGACATGAAAATATGTCTGCAGGTATGTAGACCTATATGTTTTATGTTTATTTGTATGTATTTATGAGGCTAGTTTTGTTTAAGTTGTCAGGTTATGGCGGGTTATGCGTATGCGTCTCAGACATGTCAGAACTACTCACATTTTGTTGGTTGATAAAGTCTAACATTTGATTTTGTCAGTTTTCATGGACTTCCCCTTTTTAGATTTACCTTGGAGTTCGGCATTTTTGTTACTTTTTTATATATTCTTTAAAAGGAAATATCGTGTACTCACAGTGTGGCAGGTTTTTCATCTTAATCTTTATCTTGAGAAAATGTTTTTTCGAGTTTTGAACATCGGTATACTACTGTTACCTCTTATTTAATAAATATTTTTTTTTCATTCAACAACAACATAGCAAACGCTGTGGAGATAAATTTCACAAAGGACGACGGGTATGTTCCAGTTGCCGGAACCACAATCCCGTCCTGCTTTTCCCAGAATGTGACCTACTGAATTAGACTCATCATCGGGTTTGTACTAACATGAGCAACACAACGGCTGCCACATGTAGAGCATGATCTGCTTATTCTTCCGGAGTCCGAGATATCGCCCCCAGTTTTTGGTGGGTGGCGTTGCTCAGTTTTTAGTTGCCTATGTTATGTTTTGTACACTGTTGTTTGTCTTTTGGTTTTTTTCTCTTTGCCATGACGTTGTCAGTTTATTTTCTACTTCGAATATCCCTTTGATATCTTTCGCCTCTCTGCTAACAACTACTCAAGTGACACAGCTATCTCAGTGAAGGTCATTGAGGAATTGCATAAATCTTAATTTTCCTTGGTGAACTGCTTTGCAAGTGGACCACTACTGAGAGACACATGGAAATATTAGACAACATGCAAACATAACCGTTATGTAATCAATTTTACAAATTGGCTAAATGTTACTCACAGATGACTCACCTTAAAATACTTGTACTATGATGTCCATTATTACCACAAGATGGCTGATATGACATGGTTAAACAGACTGTGATCTGAGGACCCGACATAAAATAGACGATTTCAAATGTAAAACAGATTAATCTTATCTACGATTTTACAATTCAAATTTATATTATGCTGATATATATATATAATATATATATATGTACCTCCATTGACTTATTAGTTGTAAGCCATTTTGATAATGGCTTTAAGTATTCATCTTAGAGTTGACAAAATGCCTTTTGTATCAAATTTCCTAGATTATAGTTAGACTCTACAATTAAAATCGACACAAAAATATTTTTCCCAAATAGACTTCCGTATTTATTCAATTAAGATTGAAGAAAACATACTGACTTGCATTATGAAGTGGAAATACATTAAGACTATGGAATGTTAATGTGAATATGATTACATGTGCATTTCTTCTGTTCAACAATTTATACTATGTAATTTGTTTATTTGGATTATATTTTTCAATATTTTGCTGATAAAACAGGATTATAAATAATATTCTAGATTGTCAAATTACGAAGCTGTATAACTTTACAGCATATGTTACCGGATAATGTTCAATGCTGCACCTTTCTCATCGTACTTAAATAAGAAGCAATAATGTTGAAATCATTTTTTGATAAATTTAATATAAAATAACTGCCATTTTTGGATAAAATATACAACTGTTAAAATCCAAGGTAAGATATGACTCGTAATATAAAAGGAAACATAATTGATTGATTGGTGTCTAACGCAAATTTCAGCACTATTGTGCAATTTTGTGGCGGTCAGTTTTATTGGTGGAGGAAACCGGAGTGCCCTGAAGAAAACCACCGACCTTCGGCAAGAAAACTTACAATCCTAGTCAATTAAGATTGGAGTCGAGCACACCTGCCATATGCGGGATTTGAACTTACAGCTACTGTGTTGAAAGGCTAGTGGTACAGTTGTTAGACTACTTAGACCATTCGGCCACCGAGGCCCCTTTGATTAAATCATCTGATACTTGCATAAAAATCGTGAAAATATAAAAGAAGAAATAGGAAAAAAAAAAAAAAAAAAAAACACCCGCACATTATAATTATTATATTTCATGACTATAAAAATTCCCACATAAATGATTTCCTTGACAACTTTTTTTAAAACAACATTATATTTTAAAATATACCATTTCCGATTTCGAAGAAGATAATAAATATATTTTCATGACTTCACAAAATATTTCAGATTTCTATTTAATCATAAAAGAACATGTTTATTCACCTCTTTGTAACAAAGAATTGAGAGCTACTTACATAAATATACAATTATTCATAAATACAATAACCATATTGAAGAAATTATTATCAACCTTCCAACCAACTAACACTTTTCTAGTTTTAAGTCAGGTAAAATGCAGCAATGTTTGCGTTTTTTATTTCTTTCAGATCTTTCCTTCAGCAGTGATTTAGATAATAATGAGACGAATGTTGGTTTTGCTGTTTATATTTATGAACCATGTTTACGAATCCTGTAAGGATCTACATTTAAGATATTGAACTTAAACTTTTTTGTTTTTTTTTTAATTATTTCAATGCCATTTAATGTCTATAATCTGATACCAAATCACCTTAAAAGTTGTTTTTCATTTCGGAACTTATTCACATGATAAATTAAAGAAGTTCCTTATATCTTTAATTGACTTATATAATCTATCGAGCTTGATGGCACCAAGGACATCTGTTAAACCCATACGGCAAAAAGAAGCAATTTTATTGCAACACTGAATGTCATTTGTTGACAATTGATCTAACTAAATCATTCGATTAGATTATTTTTTTGCAACATATGTTCAAACAAAATAAAATCAATGTGTAGGTTCTTTTTTAAAAAACTGGAATATTGGTTTTAATTAGGAATATGACAGTTGTTTTCCATTCCGATATACCATTTCCGATTTCGAAGAAGATAATAAGATGTGTTTGAGCTTTTGATTTTGCCATTTTATAAAGGTCTTTCCCTTGGAGATCGGTATTTTTGTTATTTTACTTTTTTTATAAGGAGAAAATACTGCGTAAGAAGAATAATTTAGTGTAATCAAATGCCAATGAGAACAAACGGGGGTCCAGTATTTTTGATGATCGGTGTAAGTTTAATTTTAGATATTTAGTCAAAATGTAACATTTAAATCATGTTGATACTGAAGTAATGGGAACTGGGCGGATGGTATCCTCGGGAATAGAAAGTCCAACATCAGCGTCACAGGTTCATAAACAGTAGTTAAAAGGTACCTTACCGATTTCATTGTGCCGCTACTGATGGACTGTAGGACCTTGTCTAACCATCTGCCTTATGAGCATTTTTAGTGTATTGGTATTATGTAAATAACCTCATTATATGTACCAGGATTGAAATTTTGTATTTGCGCCAGACGCGCGTGTTGTCTACAAAAGACTCATCAGTGACGCTCGAATAAAAAAAAAGTTAAAAAGGCCAAATAAAGTACGAAGTTGAAGAGCATGGAGGACTAAAAATTCCTAAAAGTTTTGCCAAATACAGCAAAGATAATCTATTCCTGAGGTAGGAAAATGATACATCTTAAAATTATTTGTGGATTAATAGTTGAAATTCATTTAAACAAAGTGACAGCTGCCATAAGTTAGCCATAAATACAAATAGTTTGAGTGTCACTGTTGAAGCTCATTGAGTCTTGATGGTAGCACACATCGTGTGTTTGGGTTTCAAAGACTTTAAGTGTCGAGCGTACATGAAGTGAAAACCACTACCAAGGACACTGAAACAAGTATGAAACTTTCTAGAACTAAAAAAATGTTGTAATGTGATTTGTTTATTTGTATCCCAAATAAGAACAGCACATATAAAAAGGAATCAAATACATGTACGAGGAAAAGAAGAACTCATTTTCAAGCTTTATTTTGATTAGAGTACATAAAAAAGTGTTTTTCTAATTTCACGACAAAACACAAGTCTTATTTTGGAGTAGAATTTCAGTAAGTTTTTCGTAAAATGACGTAAAAAGTAAATAAGTTTGAAAGTTGTCTTTAATCCCTGCCTACAGTCGTCTATACGTATCGGCTCTGGTATTGATATGATTTATATATTCATTAGTAAAATTTGTCTTGTAATATGCATAGTGAGTTGAAAAAAATATAATAATTTACAGCTACTACATGTTTTTGTCCAAAAGATGACAGTCCTGTTTGCGGAATTGATGACAAAACCTATGATAATGAGTGCGAAATTAAATGCTTGTAAGTAATAATGTACTTTAATATTTGACTTGCTCTGAAGGGAAGATTGATTATTTGCTTTTAAAGTAAGAAAGATCTCGAAGTATTATATGGTGTTTGAATATCTTTAATTTTTAGATTTTATTTTAAATAATTCTGTACGCAAAGTGCCAATCTTTTATCCGTAAAACACTGACGTTTTTGTAAAAAAATAACATATAGAATTCGTTGTTTACCTTTTCATGTCTGAGATAGAATGATTTTTATTAATACCAATAAGATCTTCTTCAAAAGAAGTAAACTTTTCGTTTTCTTGTTTGAATTATTTTACATTTGTTATTTAGGGGCCTTTTATAGCTGACTATGCGGTGTGGATTTTACTCATTGTTGAAGGCCGTACGGTGACCTATAGTTGTTAATTTCTGTGTGATTTGGTCTCTTGTTGAGAGCTGTTCCATTGCAGTCACACCACATCTTATTATTTTAATATTATATACCTCGTTTGTATTCTTTTTTCGGATCATGGGTCATGCCGATCTCCTTCAGTTGACATTGATTAATGACATAGTATAACAACTTAACTCATTAAAATGAACAAACAATTGCATAGTTCACAATCAAGATCTGGATAAAATAACGTGCTATTACACCACTGTACTAGGTTAGGGAAGGGTTGGGCGCCCGCAAACATGTTTAACCCCGCCATTTTCTGTATGTGCCTGTTCCAAGTCAGGAGCCTGTAATTCAGTGGTTGTTGTTTGTTGATTTATATCATATTTGTTTTTCGTGCATTTATCATTTTGTCTCAAGTGGAGAGTTGTCTCATTAGCAATCATACCACATCTTATTATTTTTATATCATAAAGTTGTATAGATTTTTTTGATACTGGTACGTCAATAATTTGGTTTTACAAAATTTCTTAATAATACACGGTATGTACTCGGAAAAAACATGTAACAAGTCAGGATATGGCAATTGTTTTCACTTGTTTCATTGATTGATAGCGTTTGATGTTGTCAGTTTTTATGGACTTCCCTTTTCAAATATGCCTTAGAATTCGATATTTTTTATACTTATTTTTCGCAAATATTTTTTAACACAACTATATCGTTAATGTTGAAATAACTTACGCTTTGATGCGTTGAATGAAAATGCAATTCAGCAGGTTCTAGTTCTGTCTATAAATCAGCAGAAATTCAGAAGATTTCAGATACAAAGTGTCGCAGTTCTCTTTTACATGATACGATTAATAGCAAAAATGCATGCAATAAGTTATCCTTAGATAATCAGAAATGAATGTTTTTATAAGAAGGCTGTCTAGGTATGATTGTTTAACAATATAATTACATACTTGGTAATGGATTATATGGCATGACTGAAAAAGTTGATGGTCTTATTGTCACAGTATCTGTCTTTTGCTGTATAATGACTATATGTATCTCCTTGCAATTGTCTCCTATAAATCATGTTTAATATAACGTCACTTTTCCAGTTTTTACCTTTGAGTTTTGTGTTTTGTTAAACTTTATCGAATCAACACAATGCTTAATCGACTTGATCCCTATTTAGTTTTACATAATTATGGTTCAACGAAGTTATTGCAGGTATACTCAATATGACAAAAGGAGATTGGAAATTCTAATTTCAGTTTAGTAAAAGTTAAATGCAAAGGTAAATGTCCCTGTGATGATGTGTGTCCCTGTCCCTAAAATAACTATTTTACTATTCTAATTGACATGTATGATCAAACTAAATGGTCGTTGTTTAGATATTAAACATGATCATTGTATGTATATCAACATAAATGAACAAAATTGTATTTTACTGCTAATTATCGCTTTTTTTTTTCAATTTTATGGGTTGTATTCACTTTTGTTTCTAATTTATTTTCTCTCAAATTAAAAAAAAAAACAAAAAGTAGAATAATAAAATACCAAACTTAAAGAAAAATCCATAAGGAAAACTACTGGCAAAAACAAATACTAGAAAACATCAAACAACACAATTCTATGGAAATCATACTCCATTTAATTAAGTGTGAGCAAAACAAAGTCAAACTATGTTAAATTGACAATAATTGGAATAGAGACGTATAGTCTAATTATCACAAATACTATATAAAAATATAAATAACTAAGAAAACAAAGTGAAATGATATACGTAAGCACACTCCTCTAATAAAGTACAACGGGAAAAAAATAATAAATACACGGAAACATATTCATAACACCACCGTAACACTATAACTAAATGGCGGGATGTGTAAATACCGAACCACGCTCAAACATTATCATCAAAAGAAATCGAACGGACAATCAAACATTGAAGAAAAGTTCCTGTCAATAAATATATTCTAGCCTTTCCACAGAGCTGTACAAGGGAGACTTAAACGATAACACTTGTGCGTGCCGTGACATTCAGTTTTGCAGTCATACTTCGTAAGGTGTTGGCTACTCTGAGCAATTGGTGGAAGTGCTGTCCAAAAGATTTACCACATGTCCTTTCGGTTTCCATTAGATATATAGTTGATTAGCCCCACATGCAACCTGCTTGGTATGCAGCACGCTTAACATGTTGAATAAGAGCTGCTTCTGTTGGGGGAATAGAGTCATATGATCTCTGTTTTCGAACAAACAATTCCAGTCTTGCTTTATCAATTCTATCAATATCACTACATCTGTCATACATAGCGACTACGAACCTCTCAAGAATATAATGATCTTCTGCTTCAATAGTTGGTGGGTACTGACTCAGTTTTATAAAAATAAGAGACGCCCGAGGACAAACATTTCATGTTTGCCATGCACTCCTTTTTCCCATACTACGGAATGCAGATATAACATCACAGCCAGTGAACGCGTGGAAAAATAGAAGGCCCTTAAACTTTTATTGGTCAATTGACAAACTTATATCATGTACGGGAATCCATGCAAAGTTTTGTTCTGACCAAATACGACCCATAGCTCTTTTCCATTAAAACGCTGCAGAATTGGCAGAACACTGACCGCAATGACAAGGAAATATGTGTTGCTGGCTTCAATGAAAGTAGTTTTGTCACCATCAGCTGCAGTATGTTTTGCATGCAAGATGATTCGTGTGTCTACTTTTTTGTGATTGCAGTGTTTCAGTACTTCAAGATTTATAGACTGATTGCAGACAACGCTTTCTTTTTCTTATTTTGATACATCTTCACAATTTCATCCGCCAGAAAGTTAAAGAGCTCAGTCTTGTTGCTGTTGTCTCTCATGAACTTCGCCAATTTTCTGGGATTTTTCCTCTATCAGTCACTTTTCGTCTTTTGCCTACGCCTTGCTTTGATCGTGTTTCAGTTTTTAAACTAGAGGACTAGTATACCTCAAACACAATATCTGTTCTTTTGTAAGTATAACTATATGTTTGTACTTTTGAGACTACCTCTAGTGCTGCATATTCCTCAAACGTCTTCAATTTCCTTGGAGGCAATGCATTGATGAAAGCCGATCCGTCCAAAATGATGACACCAGCTTCTGGCTCAGTATCAGGAGGAGAAAAGTAAGTCTCCAGGATTGTCGCAAGCTGCGATTTCTGACAGTTGTGGAAATTACCATTATCACTCATTGCAGCGGGAAAAGACTGATTCTCATGCTGAAAATTCCATGAGGTCACATTCTCTAGACTGGTAGAATATGAAAAGTGTAGAGAACAGACGACAGTCATCCTTTTAAGTTTTTTTGAATCCCCTACTTTCAATTTTGACTTTTGCCGAACGAAATCGGTCTTGTTCTTTTTGATTGGCTGATAGAATGAACACTCTTCTGTGTCCAGCCCTTTCATGAACTATAGAAGCGAGTTTTACCATTATTAAAATGAGAAGCAACCATTTAAACGGCACTACGATGGGCAACACTTTTTGTATCTAGTGTAAAATGTTCGTCGGTCTCTTCCATAATTGGATTGCCCATACCTTTCAGTATAAAGCTTCTGTACCGTATCGAGGAAAGTTTTTTTGTGTTTTTCGTTCTGTCTGTTCGTGATGTCTGGCATTTTCTTTGGCGTCCTTGGCTTCAGATGCCGATTCATACTTAGCAACAAAGTGACTGACTTTAGGTCCAGCTACCTTCCAACGTCGTAGTGCAGATGGGTCTTCTGTCACACAAATTGCATCATCATCACCTTTGATAACACCATTCGCTTTCTCATGTGCTTGGTCAATAGCCTACGCTGACAAATTACGATGAAATTTTTGAACAACAAATGTTCCGTTATGGAATTTTTCAGCTAGCTGAGGATATGTGTGTGCTCAAGTAACATCTAACATCATTTTTTTCTGAGATGAATGGGAAGCTATCGTGCATAGTTCACATTGTTATTGGCAAAAAAAAAACCAAACAAAACAAAACAAAACAAAAAAAAAACAAAAAAAAAACAAAAACAAAAATGGTAACAACTCGCATAATGATTGACGGTATAAAGAAAAGTCTGCTTCTCCAAATGATCGGACCAGGAACAAATTTGTTAATTCCATTGTCAACACCGGATTCCAAAATTGAAATTGTGTACTTTCAGTTTTGCGTCTTTCGCACCAGACTACAATACTAAGTATATCCTGTGTTTGTTCACTGGCCTCTGAGTCTGAACAGTAACACATGTAGTCTTCTTTGAGTACCTTGTGTTAAGTGTACTAACTGTAACCTGGTGTATTTGCAGTATCCGAGTGAAACTTTAAGTGGAAAGAAAGGATTCTGTTGTCCCCGAGAAAGTAATCCCTGCCTAAACAATTGGCTCCTGTCTATCCACTATTTTCCAATGGACTTAAATGCTGCCATTTCAATATGTAGATGCCCTAACATAACGACAAACTTGTCTTCGCCATACCTTTCGGGCCAATGCCACTGTATTTGTTTTGATAATGCATAGATTGTGATCAGCAGCAATAATTCAGATATGCAACCGTGTCTTTGATCTTATCCATGACAAGCCGTGTTGTGGCCACTGAATGGGGTTTGTCACGGATGAGAGGTTACAGCGATGTTATACTCACATCAAATACTGGACCTCTTTTTTTGGAGGCATGGTGCTCCGACCATGCAATATTGTCGTCTTCATCAGATGCCTCTATTCGGCTTACTCTCTCGAGCCATTCATGCTCAACTGTCAAATTAATTTTGCATTCATTCGTGTTCAATGGTAAAGGTAAATTAGCTTTGGATGGAGTTGGATTCTTTTTCGTGAGGAAAACAGGGTATATATTTGTGCAAGAATCAGGAAGTTCAGGAACTCACTTTACCTAGCTGCCTTTATTGTGAATTGACTCACGCTTTTCCACTGCATTGCCAGCTGATGGATGCTGGAAGAGTGAAATGCTTGTTCCATGGAGAGAAGTTGTTGCTGTCATTATTGTAGGATTATGGTATATGTTTTCCATAGCAGCTGTGGTAAACAACCTTTTCCTTATGAATGTCGAACACAGTACTCCTTCTTCAATGTATTTACTTTAATACTGCTGTATCTTCCAGTTATGCTGACGCTTCGAGCACCCGATCATATGGAATAATAAGGCCATGTTTATGCAGCATTTCTACAAGGAATCTTCTTTTTCTAGTTTTGGCATAGCCAGACATCCCCAAACAGACGCAGCAAACGGGGTTTTGCGGTCTTTTGAATGCCTGAGAGCTGCTGCTCCTTCTCTCTACTTAGCATAGTAATTGTATTGTAAAAGTTCAGCCACTGTTAGATCGGTCTTAGATACATCAAAGCGTATTTGTGACTTTATATCAGCACCATGCTCAATCATGCACACAAACTGAAGAAGTGTTGAGGGAATTGCACTTTCAATATACCCTTAATGAAATGTTCTAGAAAATCCTGACTTATGGTCTATCATGGCAACTTTGGCAAGGATAATAGCTTCTGAATAGTTGGCTGCTTGTGACAAGGCCGCACCAATATCCTTTTTAAATCTAGAAGTATATCCCTTCCCTTCTTATGAGCTTCAAGTTCAGGAATTTCTGCGATAATTTTTTTTATAATCTACTAGAACTGACATCAGGTGTTTGCATTCCTAATTGTTCAAGTCGTTGTTTGTAGAGACTGGCTAGATCTGCAAGATGGAATACAACAGGATTAACACAACCTGTTTTGTCTCCACTGCGTAGGTGAGGAGCTCTGAAAACAGAAGTGGATATAATTCCCTTTCTTCAAACAGTTCGCTGTCATTCTGATTTTTAAATTGTGAGAAAGCCTTCTCCCTTTTTAAATTGAAGGTAAGCCTTCTCCTTCAGCTCTTGTGCAATAACACCTCCTCCACTAAGTATAGTCGGAAGTTTTCCATCATTAAGGTTTCGGGCACATTCATTTTACCTTTCACCAAGCTGCATTGTCATGGCTTGTCGCAGTTCAGATGTTGGATTTTCCTTATCGCAGTTCAGATGTTGGATTTTCCTTATCGCAGTTCAGATGTTGGATTTTCCTTATTGCATAAAAAATACACTCGACATTCATTGCTGGTTCTTTTAACCTTACTTTGTCCATCGTATTCGGAGATCCTACTTAAAACTGACCTCTTCTTGCCATGTCTAGCTTGGTATTATTGAACAATAACCTACAGTTCTGGTGATATTTGGCATTGTTCCGTTTCAGTGTGTCTTCAATACCATCACCATTATCTAATCTGATAGGATTTAAAATAATCGGAAGTTGGTTGATGGCTTGAAAGATGGAATATTTGTTGCGATCATGTAGTAGCCTCCATTTTCTTAATTGCATGAATGGTGAGTTGGTGGAGATGTAAGATCTTCACCTTTTTTATATGTCTGACAAAGGCAACATTTATTCTAATCAGTTTGATATTTGGATTTCAATAGGGTCACACTTCAAATCCTTATGATACCTATCTTCACAATTTCAATAAACTGCTATAAATATTATATTCTCATATCAACTTAAATTAAAAAGCTGGTTATTTTAATGACGTTTTCCTGCTAAAATTATGGATATAAATCTTGAACTTTATAAAATTTAAAATGGTATTGCTTTATGAATTGTGAACAGTAAGTTTGTGAGAAATAAGTTATATAAAATATAATAAATGATAATATGAAATGTCTTAAATATTATATAGTATTTGACTTATTTATAAAAGCAAATGTACTACTTGACCTAAAAACCATTGAAATGGAACTACTAAGACTACTATTATATTAAGATTTTTTTAAATCAGGATTGGCGGCCATCTGGGAAATGGCCCCCATTTTGAAAAAAAAGATCAAAGAAAAAAAGATTGCTAACGGGTTTTTTTTTTTCAAACAAGTATCCTAATGAGGAGTACCCATGCAAATTTTGATGCTTGTACAACAAACTGAACATATTTTCTAAATATTAACGTAACCTGCCGGGCTAGAATGGAAGATAAATTATTTACTTTCACAGATAGAAAAATCTCGAGGTATTAACTATCAGCAACTTTATATTGTAAAAATGGTGTAATAGAGTGCCAGCCTTTTATCCTAAGAAATACTGTTTTTTTTTTCTCCAAAAGAATTTTACATACATGTATAAGATTCGTTGTTAACCTTTTCAGTCTTTACTAAAATTCACCTATTTAACACAATGCTAAATTGAATTTCATTGCATACATGCTTTTCATAATCATTGTTCAACTATTAAAACAAATATATTGTGAGCTCAATATTACTGAAAGGAATTGCACTTTTTGGAATAGCGTAAAAGTAAGATTCGCTTGTAAGTGGTCCTGTAATTGGTGTCTTTCCAAAAATATACGGTACTGCTTACGGAGATAATGACAACACATTTGGTAATGAGTTTTACGCTTAATGCGGGGTTAGTTTTAATTTTCAAATATATGACTTTTTGAGGATGAGATTTATTTTGTCATTTCGCAAGAGACAGAAATCGAGGTATAAGATGTTGTTTGAATGATTTATGTAACAAATGAACAAATTTATCTGAAAAATTGTTTAAACAAAATGTATGTCTCTCATTCTGAGATAAAATGCTTTTGATTAATACCAATACGATCTTCTCCAAAAGAAGTAAACCTATACACCTTGTTGTTATTTTTTGTTCGGGTCATGTGTCATGCCGGTTTTTTTCAGTGGACATTGAGTAATAGCATAGTATAACAACTTTTCCCATAATAATAAACAAAAAATTAAGATTTTACAATCAAGATCTGGGTAAAATAACGCCATGAAATTGTATAGATTGTATGTGACTGATATGTCCGTAATTGTTTTTACAAAATTTCTTTACTGTACACGGTATGTATTCGGAAATATTTTCGAACACAACTATTTTGTATATGACATAATAACTTACGTTCTGATTCGTTGAATGATAATGCAATTCAACATGTTCTAGTTTTGTCTATAAATGAGCATAAACTCAGTAGAATTTAAGATAAAAAATGTCGTCGTTCTCTTCTGACGTAATAGACTACCTCAGGAATACATTTCCTTAGCTGTATTTGGCAAAACTTTTAAGAATTTGTGGTCCTCAATGCTCTTCAACTTCGTACTTTATTTGGCTTTTTTAATATTTTTTTATTCGAGCGTCACTGATGAGTCTTGTAGACGAAACGCGCGTCTGGCGCAAATATAAAATTTCAATCCTGGTACCTATGATGTGTTTATTAGTAGCAAAATGCGTGCAAAGCTTTCTAGATATGAACTGTTTAATAACGTAATTACATACTTGATAATGAAATTGATGGCATGACTGAAAAAGTCGATTGTCATATTGTCACAGTATCTGTCTTTTGCGGAACAATGGCTATGTGTATCTCTTTGCAATTGTTCTTTTTTGACCATGTTGAATAAATCATCACTTTTTTTTAACTTTTACCTTTGTGTTTTGTTTGATTTCGTCCAATCAACATAATGCTTAATCGACTTTCATCGTTATTTGATTTTCATAATTATTGCAGGTGTTCTCTATGTGACTAAAGGAAATTGGAAATTCTTATGTTTTCAGTTGAGTAAACATTAAATGCAATAGAAAAGTCCCACAACTATATCGTAAATGCTGTAATAACTTAGTTCTGATGCGTTCAATAAAAATGAAAATCAACAGGTTCAAGTTCTGTCTATAAATCAGCATAAATTCAGAAGATTTAAGATACAAAGTGTCGCCATTCTCTTCTACATGATACGACAAGTAGCAAACATGCGTGAAATAAGTTATCGGTCGTAAATAACCAGGAATTAATATGTTTACAAGAAGATTGTCTAGCAGTATAACGGCTATGTGTATCTCTTTGCAATTGTCTCCTATTAATCATGTTTAATAATACGTCACTTTTCCAGTTTTTACCTTTGAGTTTTAATAAACTTTATCAAATCAACACAATGCTTACTTTACTTTCATCCCTTATTTGTTTTTCATAATTATTGTTCAACGAGGCTTTTGCAGATATGCTTAATATGATGAAAGGAAATTGGAAATTCTAATTCTTTTCAGAGGAGTAAAAGTTAAATGCAATAAAAAGTGTCCCTGTGATGATGTGTGTCCCTGTCCAAAAATATACAGTCCTGTTTGCGGAGTTGATGACAAAACATATACAAGCCAGTGTAAAGCTAAATGTGCGTAAGTATTAATGTACAATATTTTCGGAAAATCCCATTAGCCAATTGAAATTTTGAATGGCAACCATTTTTTAGATGGCCGTCATTCTAGGTAGAAATAACTATTTTTACTATTCAAATTGACATGTATGACCAAACTAAATGGTCGTTGTTTAGATATTAAACATGATCATTGTATGTATATCAACATAAATGAACAAAATTGTATTTTTACTGGTAATTATCGTTTTTTTTTTTATTTTATGGGTTTTAATCACTTTTGTTTCTAATTTATTTTCTCTCAAATAAAAAAAAAAGTAGAATAACAAAATACCAAACTTAAAGAAAAATTCATAAGGAAAACTACTGGCAAAACCAAATACTAGAAAACATTAAACAACACGATTCTATGGAAATCACACTCCATCTAATTAAGTGTGAGCAAAATAAAGTCAAACTATGTTAAAGTGGCAATAATTGGGATAGAGACGTCAATATAGTCTAATTACCACAAATACTATATGATAATATAAATAACTAAGAAAACAAAGTGAAATGATATACGTAAGCACACTCCTCTAATAAAGTACAACAGGAAAAAAATAATAAATACACGGAAACATATTCATAACACCACCTTAACACTGTAACTAAATGGCGGGATTTGTAAATACCGAACCACGCTCAAACGTAATCATCAAAATTAAAAAAAAAGAGGTAAAAGAAATCGATCGGACAATCAAACTTTGAGGAAAAGTTCCTGTCAATAAATATATTCTAGCCTTTACACAGAGCTGTAAGAGGGAGACTCAAACGATAACACTTGCGCCTGCCGTGACATTCAGTTTTGCAGCCATACTTCGTAAGATGTTGGTAACTCTAAGCAATTCGCGGAAGTGTTGTCCAAAAGATTTGCCACATGTCATCTTGCTTTTTCCAACCCTAGTTAGAAGGACTTTCGGTTTCCATTAGATATATAGTTGATTGGCCCCATATGCAACCTGCTTGGTATGCAGCACGCCTAACATGTTGAATAAGAGCTACTTCTGTTGGGGGAATAGAGTCATATGATCTCTGTTTTCGAACAAACAATTCCAGTCTTGCTTTATCAATTTTATAAATGTCACTAAATCTGTCATACATAGCGACTACGAACCTCTCAAGAATATAATGATCTTCTGCGTCAATAGTTGGTGGGTACTGACTGAGTTTTATAAAAATAATAGACGCTCGAGGACAAACGTTTCATGTTTGCCATGCACTCCTTTTTCCCTTACTAAGGAATGCAGATATGACATCACAGCCAGTGAACGCATGGAAAAATAGATGCCCTTAGACTTTTCTCAGTCAGTTGACAAACTTATATCATGTATGGGAATCCACGCAAAGTTTTGTCCTTGACCAAATACGACCCATAGCTCCTCTACACCAAAACGCTGCAGAATTGGCAGAACACTGACCGCAATGACAAGGAAATATGTGTCGCTGGCTTCAACGAAAGTGATTTTGTCACCATCAGCTGCAGTGTGTTTTGCATGCAAGATGATTTGTGTGTCTGCTTTTTTGTGATTGCAGTGTTTCAGTACGTCAAGATTTAATTAATAGACAGATTGCAGACAATGCTTTCTTCTTCTTATTTTGTTACATCTTCACAATTTCATCCGCCAGAAAGTTAAAGAGCTCAGTCTTGTTGCTGTTGTCTCGCATGAAGCTTCGCCAATTTTCTGGGATTTTTCCTTTATCGGTCACTATTCGTCTTCTGCCTATGCCTCGCTTTGATCGTGTTTCAACTTTTAAACTAGAGGACTAGTATACCTCAAACACAATATCTGTTCTTTTGTAAGTACAAATATAGGTTTGTACTTTTGGGACTACCTCTAGTGCTGCATATTCCTCAAACGTCTTCGATTTCCTTGGAGGCAATGCATTGATGAAAACGATCCGTCCACAATGATGACACCAGCTTCTGGCTTAGTATAAGGAGGAGTAAAGTAAGTCTCCAGGATTGTCGGAAGCTGCGATTTCTGAAGTTGTGGAGGTTACCATTATCACTTATTGCAGCGGGAAAAGACTGATTCTCATGCCGAAAATTCCATGAGGTCACATTCTCTAGACTGATAGGATATGAAAAGTGTAGAGAACAGACGAAAATCATCCTTTTAAGTTTTTTCCTTTGAATCCCCTGCTTTCAATTTTGACTTTTGCCGAACGAAATTGGTCTTGTTCTTTTTGATTGGCTGATAGAATGTACACTCTTCTGTGTCCAGCCCTTTCATGAACTCATAGAAGCGAGTTTTAAATTTATCAAAATGAGAAGCAACCATTTAAACGGCACTACGATGGGCAACACTTTTTGTATCTAGTGTAAAAAGTTCGTCGGTCTCTTCCATAATGGGATTGCAAATATCTTTCAGTATACAGCTTCTGTACCTTATCGAGGAAAGTTTTTTGTGTTTTTTTTTTTCTGTCTGTTAGTGATGTCTGGCATTTTCTTTGGCGTCCTTGGCTTCAGATGCCGATTCATACTTAGCACAATTGTGACTGACTTAAGGTTCGGCTACCTTCCAACGTCGTAGTGCAGATGGGTCTTCTGTCACACAAATTGCACCACCATCACCTTTGGTAACACCATTTGCTTGATTATGTGCTTGGTCAATAGCCTACACTGACAAATTACGATTAAATTTGTGAACAACTAATTTTCCGTTATGGAATTCTTTAGCTAGCTGAGGATATGTGTGTGCTCAAGTAACATCATTTTTCTGAAATGAATGGGAAGCCTTGTGCATAGTTCACATTGTTATTGGGAAAAAAAATGGGAACAACTCGCATAATGATTGTCGGTATAAAGAAACGTCTGCTTCTCGAAATGATCGGATCAGGGACAAATTGTTAATTCCATTGTCAACACTGGATTGAAATTGTGTACTTTCAGTTTTGCGTCGTTTGCACCAGTCTACGATACTTAGCATATCCTGTGTTTGTTTACTGGCCTCTGAGTCTGAACAGTAACACATGTAGTCTTCTTTGAGTACCTTGTGTAAGTATACTAATTGTAACCTGGTGCGTTTGCCATATCCTAGTGAAACTTTAAGCGGGAAGAAAGGATTTCGTTGTCCCCGAAGAAGCAATCCCTGCCTCAACAATGGCTCCTGTCCATCCATTATTTTGGAGGTTTCCAATGGACGTAAATGCTGCCGTGTCAATATGCAGATTTCCTTTGCATAATGACAAACTTGTCTTCGCCATACCTTCCAGGCCAATGCCACTATATTTGTTTTGATAATGCATAGATTGTGATCAACAGCAATAATTCAGATGTGCAAACGTGTCTTTGATCTTATCCATGACATGCCGTTTTGTGGCCACTGAATGGGGTTTGTCACGGATGAGAGGTAACAACGATTTTACTCACATCAAATAGTAGACCTCTTTTCTTGGTGCGCCGACAATGCAATGTTGTCGTCTTCATCAGATGCTTCTATTCGGCTTACGCTCTTAAGCCATTCATCCTCAACTGTCACAAATCAATTTTGCATTCATTCGTGTTTAAGTCCAATGGTAAATTGGCTTTGGATGGAGTTAGATTTCTTTTTCGTGAGGAAAGCAGGGTAGATATTTGTGCAAGAATCAGGAAGTTCAGGAACTCTCTTTACCTTGCTGTCTTTAATGTGAATTGACTCACGCTTTTCCACTGCATTGTCAGCTGATGAATGCTGGAAGAGTGAAGTGCTTGTTCCATGGAAAGAAGTTGTTGCTGTCGTTATTGTAGGATTATGGTATATGTTTTCCATAGCAGCTGTGGTAAACAACCTTTTCCTTATGAATATCTGACACCTTTCTCCTTCCTCAATGTATTTACTTTAATACTGCTGTATCTCCCAGTTATAGTGACACTTCGAGCACCCGATCATATGGAATGCTAAGGCCAAGTTTATGCAGCATTTCTACAAGGAGACTTCTTTTTTTAGTTTTGGCATAGACAGACATCCCCAAACAAACGCAGCAAACGGGGTTTTGCGGTCTTTTGAATGCCTGTGAGTTGCTGCTCCTTCTCTGTATATAGCATAGCAATTGTATTGTAAAAGTTGAGCCATTGTTAGATCGGTCTTAGATACACCAAAGCGTAATTGTGACTTTATATTCAGCACCATGCTCAATTTTGCACACTAACTGAAGAAGTGTTGAGGGAATTGCACTTTCAACATATCCTTCATGAAATGTTCTAGAAAATCCTGACTTATGGTCAATCATGGCAACTCTGGCAAGGATAATAGCTTCTGAATAGTTGGCTGCTTGTAACAAGGCTGTACCAATATCCTTTTTGAAAGCTAGAAGTATATCCCTTCCCTTCTTATGAGCTTCAAGTTCAGGAATTTCTGCAATCATTTTTTCCTATAATCTAGTAGAGTTGACATCAGGTGTTTGCATTCCTAATTGTTCAAGTCGTTGTTTGTAGAGACTGGCTAGATCTGCAAGATGGAATACAACAGGATTAACACTACCTATGTTGTCTCCACTGCGTAGGTGAGCAGCTCTGAAAACAGAAGTGGATATAATTCCCTTTCTTCAAACAGTTCGCTGTCATTCTGATTTTTAAATTGTTAATAGGTAAGCCTTCTCCTTGTTGTACAGAGGTATCAGACAAGAATAGTGATACTTCAGCTCTTGTGCAACAACACCTCCTCCACTAAGTACAGTCGGAAGTTTTCTATCATTAAGGTTTCGGGCACATTCATTTAACCTTTCATCAAGCTGCATTGTCATGGCTTGTCGCAGTTCAGATGTCGGATTTTTCCTTATCGCATAAAAAACACTCGACATTCATTGCTGGTTCTTTTAACCTTACTTTGTCCATCGTATGCGGAGATCCTACTTAAAACTGACTTCTTCTTGCCATGTCTAGCTTGGTATTATTGAACAATAACCTACAGTTCTGGTGATATTTTGCATTGTTCCGTTTCAGTGTGTCTTCAATAACATAATCTAATCAGATTTAAAATAATCGGAAGTTGGTTGATGGCTTGAAAGATGGAATATTTGTTCCGATTGTTAGCCACCCTTAATTGTGAATAGTGCGTTGGTGGAGATGTAAGATCTTCATCTTTTTGTCTGTCTGACAAAGGCAACATTTATTCTAATCCATTCAAACCATATCTATCTTCACAATTTCAATAGACTGCTATGATTATTCTATCCTCATGCCGACTTAAATTAAACGCTGGTTATTTTAATGACGTTTTCCTGCTAAAATTATGGATATAAATCTTGAACTTTATAAAATTTAAAATGGTATTGCCTTATGAATTGTGAACAGTAAGTTTGTGACAAATAAGTGATATAGAATATAATAAATGATAATATGAAATGTCTTAAATATATGATATAGTATTTGACTTATTTATAAAAGCAAATGGATTATTTGACCTAAAAAACCATTGAAATTGAAATGCTAAGACTACTTTTATATTAAGATTTTTTTTTTTAAATCAGGATTGGCGGCCATCTGGAAAATGGCCTTCATTTTGAAAAAAAAAAAAAAGAAAAAAGATTGCTAACGTTTTTTTCAAAAAAGTATCCTAATGGGGAGTACCCATGCAAATTTTGATGCCTGTACAACAAACTGAACATATTTTCTAAATATTGACGTAAAAGGGGGACGAAAGATACCAGAGGGACAGTCAAACTCATAGATCGAAAACAAACTGACAACGCCATGGCCAAAAATAAAAAGACAAACAGACAAATAATAGTACAGATGACACAACATAGAAAACTAAAGAATAAGCAACACGAACCCCACCAAAAACTGGGGGTGATCTCAGGTGCTCCGGAAGGGTAAGCAGATCCTGCGCCACATGTGGCACCCGTCGTGTTGCTTATGTTATTACAAATCCGGTAAATAGTCTAATTCGGTAAGTCACATTACCTGCCGGGCTAGGATGGAAGATGAATTATTTGCTTTCACAGTTAGAAAAATCTCGAGGTATCATTATGTTTGAATATTCGTAACTATCAGCAACTTTATTTTGTAAAAATGGTGTAAGCAAAGTGCCAGCCTTTTATCCTAAGAAATACTGATTTTTTTTCTCCAGAAGAAGTTTGCATATAAGATTCGTTGTTAACCTTTTCAGTCTTTACTAAAATTCACCTATTTAACACAATGCTAAATTGAATTTCATTGCATACATGCTTTTCATAATTATTATTCAACTAGTAAAACAAAGATATTGTAAGCTCAATATTACTGAAAGGAATTGCATTTTTTTGAACAACGTAAAAGTAAGATTAACTTGTAAGTGGTCCTGTAATTTGTGTCTTTGTCCAAAAATATACGGTACTGCTTACGGAGATAATGACAAGACATATAATAATGTGTTTTACGCTTAATGCGGGGTTAGTATTAATTTTCTAATATTCGACTTTTGGAGGATGAGATTTATTTTGTCATTTCGCTATGAGACAGAAATCGAGGTATAAGTTGTTGTTTGAATGATGTATCTAAAAAATCAACAAATTTATCTGGAAAATGATGTAAACAAAATGTCTGTCTCTCATTCTGAGATAAAATGATTTTCATTAATACCAATACGATCTGCTCCAAAAGAAGTAAACTTATATACCTCATGTTATTCTTTTTTTTCCGGGTGATGGGCCTTGTCGGTCTCCTTCAGCTGACATTGATTAATGGCATAGTATAACAACTTTCTTCATTATAATGAACAAACAATGTCATAGTTCACAATCAAGAGCTGGGTAAAATAACGTTATACAATAGTATAGATTGTATACGACTGATTTGTCCGTCATTTGGTTTTACAAAATTTCTTAATTGTACACGGTATGTATTTGCAAATATTTTCGAACACAACTTTTTGGTAAATGTCGTTTTAACTTCCGTTCTGATTGTTGAATGATAATGCAATTCAACAGGTTCTAGTTCTGTCTATAAATGAGCATAACATCAATAGAATTTAAAATAAAATGTGTCACCGTTCTCTTCTGAAGGAATAAATAAGTAGTAAAAATGCGTAGAATAAGTTATTTGAGGTAAATCATCAGATATCAATGTGTGTAGAAGACGCCTTTCTACAGTCCGTTGATGGTGTAAACTTCCCACTAACACCATACACCATTACACCATTCATCAAACACCATTACACCATTCACTAAACACCATTACATCATACACCCTGTGCCATTACACAATACACGCTACACCTTTGCACCATACACATTACACATTTCACCATAATGCAATTAAATTTCAAAGAAAGCGTGCGACAACAAAATTATTTATTTATTTAAAAAAAACGAATTTTGCTCAAAATATTGTAAATTAATGTATAAAATTAAAAATCAGTTCTTATCAATATTGTGCATAGTTTAAAATGTCGTACACCATTCATTCAGACCATTCCCGATCGCGCGATACACCAGTACATCATTCCCCTTACACCATATACCATAGCACCATACACCTTCTACCATTGAACCATATGCCATACATCATTACACCATACACGTTTTTTTGGGGGGAAGTTTACACCATCCAAGGGCTGTACTTATGAACTTTTTAATAACATAATTACATACTTGATGATGGATTTTATGGCATGATTGATAAAGTTGATTGTCATATTGTCACAGTATCCGTCTTTCGCGGTATAATGTCTATGTTTATTTCTTTGCAATTGTCTTCTTTAAATCATGTTTAATAATACGTCACTTGTTTCAGTTTTTACCATTTGTGTTTTGCTAAACTTTATATAATCAACACAATGCTAATCGACTTTCTTCCCTTATTTTGTTTTTATATAAATATTGTTCAACGAATTCATTGCAGTTATGTTCAGTGTGACTAAAGGAAATTGGAAATTTCATTTTTTTTTTCAGTGGAGTGAATGTAAAATGCAATAGTAAATGTCCCTGCAGTGATTTGTGTTTATGTTCAAAAAAATACAGTCCTGTTTGCGGAGTTGATGACAAGACATATAATAATAAGTGTATAGCTAAATGCGCGTAAGTATAACAAAACATTAATATTCGACTTGATATGAAGTAAAGATTTATATTATGCTTCCACAGTCATAAAAGGTATTAAGATGTTTTCATAATTTTTAAATCTCAGCAAATCAATTTAAAAAAACAGTGTAAACAAAACGCAAGTCAATCAGTCTCAGATACAAGGATCAATTCCAATTATATCTTCTCCAAAAGAAGTAAACTTATACATATATAACGTATTGGTATCCTTTTGCGGGCCATGTTGGTGTCATTCAGTTGACACTGAGTAATGGCTTAGAATAATAACTTTAATCCTTGTAAAGAACAAGGTTATATTTCATAATCAGGATCTGGGAAAAATAACGCCGAAATGTTTTATTAATTGTTTGCGGCTGGTACGTCCGTAATTTGTCTATCCAAACTTTTTCAATTGTATGACGGTATGTAATAGCAAATGTTTTCTAACGCAAGTCTTTCATAATAACTTACGGAATTACCGTCCAGTTAAAATGCAGACAACAGGTTATAGTTTTTATCGATAAATCAGCATAGAATCAGTAGAGTTAATGCAAAATGTGTCACCGAACGTGTCCGAAGGATCAAAAATAAGAGCATTTGAAGAAATACATAGACTTAGTTATCTGTTGCGAATAATAAGAAATAATTTATGCAAGCCATATATTTTTTGGATATTTTCACACGGCCCAGGCCATGTGGAAATGATAACAAATATATCGCTTGCATGATTTATTTCGATTCTAATAGGACAAAAACGGTAATTGTTTGAAACACTCAAGCAAAGGTAAGATTGCCGTGTATATAGCTGTTCTATTTTACCCCTGTAAGATAAAAACTACAAATTTTGAATAAATCTAAGGCTTGCATGAATTATTTCTTAAATAAACATTAGATAAAATGTGATCAATCCTTATAATTCTTAACCCAAATATTTTTTTTCATTGGCTACTATTTCTGTCAAATCCACAGTTAACATGTCCTAACTAAGGAGTGAGCCGTCATGTTGACTTGCTGAAATCCATGAATGTGCGAATGATGCAATAGAATAGAAAATGAAACAACACCTACCTCAAAACTCCATTTTAATACGATATTCTATCCAAATTTAGAGCGTGTACGTAACGGAATAATCTTCAGCTTGAGAGTTTTCATTTGTATGACGTCACGTCAAAGTTAATGCGCCAAGATCATTCATGAAATTTCGCGGAATTTTAATTTTTTTTTTATTTTATACAAATTTTAAGATCTTATGCATTAACTCTCTTTGTTATGCATCAGATTAGGATTAACGATTCTGTAGTTTCTCTTTCGATTTCAATTTGAACACAACGAAATCCACATAGTGTTTGTACATAGGTTACGATGCATGTTGATTTACGTGGGAGGTAAACAGTAACAGCCATTAATATGCATATCTCTGAGTCTGCGCCAAGTATAGATATATCGAGAATTTTATCAAGTTGTTGTAACAAAGCGAAAGAAGCACGTCATATTAGAACCTTTGCTTCCACATTTAGAAGAAATCGATATTAGAATGTTTGCATGAATTTAAACTCTCAGAAAATTTATCTAAAACATGGTGTGAACAAAATGCTAGTCTCTTATTACCGAATTAGACTTATTACCTGGTTTGTACTAACATTAGCAACACGACGGGTGCCACATGTGGAGCAGGATCTGCTTAACCTTCCGGAGCACTGACATCACCCCCAGTTTTTGGTGGGGTTCGTGTTGCTCAGTATTTAAGTTTCTATGTTGTGTTTTGTGTACTATTGTTTGTCTTTTTCTTTTTTAGCAATGGTGTTGTCAGTTTATTTTCGACTTATGAGTTTGAATGTCCCTTTGGTATCTTTCGCCTTACATTTAAGGAGCAATTACTCAATCTGATTTATTATAGTTTTAGTCTTAGATGGATACATATATCAGTGCTATTAAAAATTTAAATATTAAATGTTTAAGCGAGTTTAATTAGTTTGAAAAGTTTAGATTTCTTTTACATGGAGCTGTTCAAACTCTTTTATGATAGGACATCCTACATTTGGGCAAATACTGATAAAATAATACTTTTTTTAGGTTTTCATCAAAACGAAAGTAGATGTTTCTTATGGTAATTTAAAATTTAGCTGAATATCACAAACTACTCAATAAACGCTTTGATTCTTTTTGGTACAGTTGGGTGCAGACCAAGCATTACATGTAGACGGGCGGAAAAAGTTAACGCGGCGTTTACTCCCGTGCACTTCAAGTAAACGCCGCGTTAACTGTGCGTTAACTTCGAAATTTCAGTAGACATTAAAAGTAAACGGGCGTTTACTTTCGCGTTTACCTCAGCGTTAACGCAAAATCGGCGCGTCTTCTAATTTTGTAAAGAGTAAACGGGCGTTTACTGTCGCGTTTACTTCCGCGTTAACGCGAAAAAAGGCGCTTCTTCTTATTTCGTCAAAAGTAAACGCACGTTTACTGTTTGTAGTAGACGCGCGTTAACGCAAATTTTCATCGTATCCTGGATACACTGACCTTGTAAATATCAAATGATAAACTACATCAAAATTAAATAACCAACTGTTCATTTTTCGATTGACATATTGACGAGTACAGTTAATTAATAATGTTATTACACCTCTTTAATTAATTGAAAATTAATCATAGTAAATTTCTTTTTTCTGCACATATAAACAGTTGAAAAGCATGTCCTTCTTTTATTCAAATAATTAAATCATCACTAAAATCCAGCAGTTTTCACATCTCAGACTGTCTGACTCAGAATGACTGTATTACAAAATTATTTGAGCTCATTAACCAAAACTGACCATATTTGCATTTTATCAAGTAAATCTATATAGCTGCACAGTACTTCAGTTATATATTTAGGTCTGGAGGGACTGTATAATACAAATTGCAGCAATATAAGAAGACAATGGCTACAAAATTTTGTTCGCATTAATTGAGAGTGCCAGCATGTCCTCTTTTTATTCAAAATATTGAATCGTAAACAAATATCAGTAGTTTTCATACCTCAGACTGACTCGTATAACAAAATGATTTGTCTGCATCAACCAAAACTGACCATATTTGCTATTTTTTATGGAAATCTTATAGTTGCATAGCAAAACAGTGTAATATTTTTATGCAAGGGTCGATTGTATAATACAAATGATAGCAATATTGGACCACAATGACTACAAAATTTTGTTCGCATCAATTGAAAGTGCCAGCATGTCCTCTTTTTATTCAAAATATTTAATCGTAAACAAATATCAGTAGTTTTCATATCTCAGACTGACTCGTATAATAAAATTATTTGTCTGCATCAACCAAAACTGACCATATTTGCTCTTTTTTATGTAAATCTTATAGTCGCATAGTAAATCAGTAATATTTTTATGTAAGGGTGGATTGTATAATACAAATGATAGTTATATTGAACCACAATGACTTCAAAATATTGTTCGCATCAATGGAAAGTGCCAACATGTCCTCTTTTTATTCAAAATGTTTAATCGTAAACAAATATCAGTAGTTTTCATACCTCAGACTGACTCGTATAACAAAATTATTTGTCTGCATCAATCAAAACTGACCATATTTGCTCTCTTTTATGTAAATCTTATAGTCGCATAGCAAAACAGTGTAATATTTTTATGTAAGGGTGGATTGTATAATACAAATGATAGCAATATTGGACCACAATGACTTCAAAATATTGTTCGCATCAATGGAAAGTGCCAACATGTCCTCTTTTTATTCAAAATGTTTAATCGTAAACAAATATCAGTAGTTTTCATACCTCAGACTGACTCGTATAACAAAATTATTTGTCTGCATCAATCAAAACTGACCATATTTGCTCTCTTTTATGTAAATCTTATAGTCGCATAGTAAATCAGTAATATTTTTATGTAAGGGTGGATTGTATAATACAAATGATAGCAATATTGGACCACAATGACTACAAAATTTTGTTCGCATCAAATGAAAGTGACAGCATGTCCTCTTTTTTTTGAAAATATTTAATCGTAAACAAATATCACTAAAACTAACCATATTTGCTCTCTTTAATGTAAATCTTTAAAGCTGCACAGTAATTCAGTTATATTTTTATGTCAGGAGGGACTGTATAATACAAATTGCAGCAATATAAGAAGAAGATGGCTACAAAATTTTTTCGCATCAATTGAGAGTGCCAGCATGTCCTCTTTTTATTCAAAATATTTAATCGTAAACAAATATTAGTAGTTTTCATACCTCACACTGACTCGTATAACAAAATTATTTGTCCTCATCAACCAAAACTGACCATATTTGCTCTTTTTATGTAAATCTTATAGTCGCATAGTAAATCATTAATATTTTTATGTAAGGGTGGATAGTATAATACAAATGATAGCAATACTGCCCCATAATGACTACAAAATTTTGTTCGCATCAATTGAAAATGCCAGCATGTCCTCTTTTATTCAAAATATTGAATCGTAAACAAATATCAGTAGTTTTCATATCTCAGACTGACTTGTATAACAAAATTATTTTTCCGCATCAACCAAAACTGACCATATTTGCTCTTTTTTTATGTAAATCTTATTGTCCAATAGTAGATCAGTAATATTTTATCAGGATGGATTGTATAATACAAATGATAGCAATACTGCCCCATAATGACTACAAAATTTTGTTCGCATCAATTGAAAGTGCCAGCATGTCCTCTTTTTATTCAAAATATTGAATCGTAAACAAAATCAGTAGTTTTCATATCTCAGACTGACTTGTATAACAAAATTATTTTTCCGCATCAACCAAAACTGACCATATTTGCTCTTTTTTTATGTAAATCTTATAGTCCAATAGTAGATCAGTAATATTTTATCAGGATGGATTGTATAATACAAATGATAGCAATATTGGAAAACAATGACAACAAAATTTAGTTCGCATCAATTTAGAGTGCCACCATGTCCTCTTTTTATTCAAAATATTGAATTGTAAACAAATTTTAGTGTTTTCATACCTCAGCTTGACTCATATAACAAAATTATTTGTCCCCATCAACCAAAACTGACCATATTTGCTCTTTTTTTATGTAAATCTTATAGTCGCATAGTAGATCAGTAATATTTTATCAGGATGGATTGTATAATACAGATGCAATATTGGAAAACAATGACAACAAAATTTAGTTCGCATCAATTTAGAGTGCCAGCATGTTCTCTTTTTATTCAAAATATTGAATTGTAAACAAATTTTAGAGTTTTCATACCTCAGCTTGACTCATATATATATATATATATATATACACTGTACAATTTTCGTTTGAACATTTGGCAAAACAGAATCTTAAATCATGTAAATCCAAAGCAAACAAGGTGAATTACGATTAAAAATCCATGTATAAAATGCATAGAGTAATTATATTTAGGAAGAGACTGTTAAAAACGGGGAACGAAGGAACGTAAACCATGAGGTTTATATCCCATCATATCAAAAATATTTTTCCGATGTGTTGGATAACCTTTCTATCCGCCTTGATATTTGTACATGTAACTTTTGAAAAGAAAATATAGAAAATCTGTTACTCAGTAAAGTTATTGGAACTGATTTTATGTAATTAATAAAAGTTAATATTTCGAATTAAAAGTGTTTTTGAATTGTTCTGGTTTGAAACACATATACGTAAAATATTCAGATAACAGTACTAGTCGTTCTAATAAAATAAATGTACAAATGAACACGAAGTTTATTTCTTAATTTACACAATCAGTTAACGCGAAAAGTAAACGCGCGTTTACTTTCAAGTGCACGTGAAAAATACACTTTTGAAATCTGAAGTAAACGCCCGTTTACTACTGACTAAACGGACACAGAGTAAACGCCCGTTTACTCGGGTAGACATTAAAAATTTCCATTTTGACCGCGTTAACGTAATTTTAGTAAACGGGCGTTTACTAGTAAACGCGAAAAAGAAGTTAACTAACGAAATATGTGCACGCGGCATTAACTTGCGTTTACTTTATGTAATGCTTGGTCTGCACCCAACTGAAGCTGTAAAAGTTCTAAAATAAAAATAAAGAAGTATTGAATAAACTCATCACAAATAATAGGATTAAAATTTGTACGCAAAGTTGAAAGAACCTCGGTTGATTTGTTATTAGGTATTTGAAGCCCATTCTTCATTTTTACTTGTTTTTACAACTGGTAGTGTGCGATCTCGCGTACAAATACGATGGATAGATGACTTAACAATCAAAAAAGTATTTTGTATAACAGTACCTTTTAAATTCATTTGCATGTAATTTACTCGAGAATAGTTAGAACTTGAACTATGTTTTAGTTCTTGTTTAGCATAAAAAAGTATAAAAAAAATACCTTCAAGGAAAATTCTCAAAAAGGAAGTACATAAAAACTGACAAAAACACGTGATCAATCAACAGAACGAGTGAAAAATAACCGTCAATTTCCTGACTTTTTTTTATAGCAAGCTAAACCTCCTCTTGTATGACAGCTGATTATAGTTCTGTTATATTAACAAAAGAGGACGAGCAACATAAACAGACGTAATATGTTAATATCATAATAATTGGGACCCAGCTGCCAAAACTTTGTAATATACATCACAAATGATTAAAAAATGCATTCAGTTATATACAAATAATGCGACTTGGATGGAGAGTTGTCTCATTGGCACTCATACCACATCTTCGTATTTATACAAATTTAAATCTAACAAAGACGCTCAGGAAAATCTATCAATACTTTTGGTCCACACGATGGCATCTGAAGATAAGAGACTAGCATTTTGTTCACACCATGTTTTAGATAAATTTGCTGAGAGTTTAAATTCATGCAAACACGTGATTAATCAACAGAACGAGTGAAAAATAACCGTCAATTTCCTGACTTTTTTTATAGCAAGCTAAACCTCCCTTTTGTATGACAGCTGATTATAGTTCTGTTATATTAGAAAAAGAGGACGAGCAACATAAACAGACGTAATATGTTAATGTCATAATAATTGGGACCCAGCAGCCAAAACTTTGTAATATACATCACAAATGATTAAAAAATTCATACAATTATATACAAATAATGCGACTTGGATGGAGAGTTGTCTCATTGGCACGCATACAACATCTTCGTATTTATACAAATTTAAATCTAACAACACTACAAACCATTGAAAGTCTGAAATGGTCTATATTTGTATTCGACCAGTCTGAATTGGTCTGAAATTTTCTTGATAATACTCGACTGTAGTCTGAACCATACTTAACCGTCTGAACTTGTACTCGACCTGTACTTAATCATTTTATTTACGTCTGAACCATGCTCGACCTAGTCTGAAGAATGCTCGACCTAGTCTGAACCATACTCGACCTAGTCTGAACCGTACTGGACCTAGTCTGAACCATACTCGACCAAGTCTTAACCAACCTAGACCTATTTTTTTGTATCTATCTATTGTATGTCATCAATTTAGGAACTTTTTTTAACAGCTATTTCCCCTGGCTAGAAATTTGAACAACAATTTGAAATTTAAAATGTATTCAATATGGCATTGAAACCAAAATTTCACAATAAACATAATATAAATTCAACACCGTATTCATCAACACTTATATATATATATATATATCACCTTTAAAAGAAAAATAAAACAAGCTGATCAAATAACCTCAAAACTGAATTGTGACTAATATTTTCAATGTTATTAAAATTTTTTGAATGTTTCAGATATATTTTATGGTTAGGCCACACCAATTAGATTAATAGTTCTTTGGATTTGCCCGCTCCTGTTTTGGAGAAATTGACTTTTCAATAAAAAAAAATAATTACCGCTTCCGCAAATTTTTGGGCCGCATGCCGCTCCAAAATTAGTTTACACTTAACTTTTTTTTTTTCTCGTAGACGTTTTTCTTGTGCATATATTGCTTCAATCGATTCAAACGCACGTGTGATAAATCGATTTGTTAATAAAAGGTCAAAAATCGGGATGCCAACATGAAGTTGTGTCAGATCATTCCATAGGACAAATAGTTGTTAAACACACCGTTATTTGAAATGGATTTCGTTTTACATATTAAGGCCTGTTCTAGAAGACAAAATAAAAAATCTTTTGTTAGGCGACCACGATCACAACAGTTCTCGTTAGAACCATTGTCATTCCCGATCATTGTTTCAACAGACATAGTCCGAGATTAATCTGACGTACAACGGCTGTTTAGCCAGACAAGATATGGTGTTGTTGTCCAACGACCCCAGCTTGTCAGGCAAAACAACCGTTGGACGTCAGAGTAATCTCGGACTACAATAGACATAGATAGAGCTATCTGTCTTGGATGAATTTAATATAAATGATTAAAAAAAAAATGACATATTAATCTTAGTTTGAAGAAAACCCATATCCCCTTGTTAGTCTATTGACATGCACTCAACTCTTTTGTAATGGACAATTTTAAGAGTTCCAATATTCATGATATTCGAGACCAAAGTGGTGGTGGCCTGCAAATAATAATAAGGCATGTATTATTGGTGCAACCACTTCCAGTTTGAGATACATTTCCCTTCAGGTTTCAGGGCAAAGGAAATGTATTTTGCCAAATAAGAATAATGCATGTGAATGTGGTTTAAGGACTTAATGTATTTTAAGGAATGTTTCATTACACTGAGATCTACGTGCATAGCAATATAACTATTTTACTCAGGATGTTGTTGAAATATTCACCTCACTCATTATGTTGATCCTATTATGGATAAATAGTTCCAACTAGATGCTAAGCAGCCAATAAACAATCGCTACTATATATGAAACCAACTGTATCAAAGATATTTAATTTTTCAAATGCATATTTTTTGAATATATACACATATTTTGATTAATTTTATTCAATACAATATATTTACCTAACTAACATAATTCCTCTCGCTGAACTTTATCCGCTTTGCCTCCTTATATATATACATGTGTGAATTTAAATAAAATTCACGCAGTTAAAGCTTATTTGACGAAAATAATCAAAATTTTACTAAAACAAAGCGAACCAGAAAGATGGGTATGGTAAAGACTGTACTACAGGCACAAATACATCAATTTATACGCATAAGAGCATGTTTCTCCTCCTTTTTCTTTGAAGTTACCCAGTTTTAACATGTACATAAATTTCTAAATTGCACAATTTAAAAAAAATTATATCGCTCGCTCCACTTGTAGAGCACCCGCCTCAACAAAACTCATTTTCAAGAATTTTTTACAATCAAAAAAATTTCGCTCGCTCGCCCCATATTTTTTGGAGCTTTTGTCCAAAGAACTATAAATCAAATTGGTGTGGCCTTACTGGACAATTTTCACCATTTACTTAAGCCTTGTATAGATTTATAGTGTCAGTTGAGTTTAGTTAATAATGCAGTGAACATTTTTTTATCAAAATATTTTAAAATAGTATATAAAGCAACTTGATAAATTTAAAAAATCACATCTTTGTTTTGAAAAACCAAGAATTTAATATAATCATGATAATAGAACTTCCATAGCAATTCTTGATAACCACTTAAAAAAGGAAATGTGTTCCAAAGTTGCAGAAAAATTTATTTCAATTAAATTTAAATAACTTTTGTCAAAATTAAAGACATGGCATACAAGAAGCACTTTAATAAGGTTTAATTACCTTTAGTACATGCGTGTTTTACAGGTAAAAAGAAAGCCCTATTTTTCTTAAACTCGTGTATTACTTATCTAATGCATTCAAAAGGCCTTGCGATTTAATTTTTACAGGATATTGCAATTTTTAATGAATATTAATTAGAAATTAATTCTCTCTGACCAGGTGTGATCTTTTTAATGAGTTTGCCCCAATCAGGAGGTATTACTTTATACTTCACCACTAATCAGAAGAAAAATATTATTTATTTCTTTATTTTTTTTATCCCTTTTGATATATTAATATATCCCAAATTATAATAAGAATAGATATATTTCTTATATAAGATTAAACAATTTCAGTGATTTTTGGCTGTTGTTAATGCAGTAAAAGATAATTATATAACTATTGTATGTAACCATAAAACCTATGTAGTTTTCTTTAGGAATTTAGGAAAATTAAGTTAAAAAAAAAAAAAAAAAAAAAAAATGACATGCCAAACAAGAAGCACCTTAAGGTGGCTCGGCCCTTTAACAGTGCGCAGTTTTTAACGCATGTTTCTAACGACGAGCGCCTTGACAACGATCGCTTTGAGGGTCTTCTCAAAGTGGTATTGACGACATTGGAACGCGGACGTGTCTGAGAGCACCCTTTCCCGATGTCAACAAACGATGCAAAACTTTCTTCAAAAAGGAAATACGGTCAGAAAGACAGAGTGGTTGGTTCATTTTCACATAAAAGGACATAAATATACATGTTATGAGCATAACATTAAAAAAAGAAATTATAAATATTGACATGTACGACGGTATATGGTGCGTTCGCTCGAAAACACATTCTCACCCTACACGTTCGATCCTTGGGTCCGTTCGCACCCTATTTTCATTTAAATACCGGTTGAATTAAAAGATGTCTTTTAGATGTATATATGAATATATTTTGTCAATGACGCAATGTTTAACCGTAAACAAAGGATAGCGATGTAAACAACTGCATGTCACCGTACGGCTTTAAAAACAAGTAAAACCCATATAGTATGCTATAGTATAAAGGCATCGGGGTTCATCTGCACGCTATCCGTTTGGCGTATTATAAAATTTTGTTACTGCCATAAATCTCTTTTTTACTTGGAATATCTTCATTTCCAAGTATTGGTAGGATTTTATTCCGGAGTATGTGAAATATTTTCTCACTGCAAAATTTTGATAATAGTTTTGAACTATGACAATATTCAAGCAAAGACTAAATACATGACAGTCACACCTAATATTTTTATTCAAAGATTTATATACTTTATCAACTCATGGGCACAAAATATCTAACAAATTTTCTCGTATCATAATTCTATGAATTCCGGAACTCTAGTCCTTTAACATAAGACCTCGGGGTCAATGTTTTCTATTTATGATATTTTCCTTTACTTATTTTGCTATTTTGTTATTTTTCTATTTTCTGTTTTATCTATCAATATGCCAACCGAGTTCGCATTAAAAAAGAGGAAACATCAGCGTAAAAATTTAAATAATTGAATAAGAATGTGTTATTATAATAGACTACCGGAACTCGAGCAAAAATTTCACTAAATTGATTATTTGTTTTACGCAGAAAAAACCCGACACCAATTATTTGCTGTTTTCCTCCACCTTTGATCATGTAGATGAAAATTGGTCAATAGTAACCTGGACCTAGAATTCCGACCTACATTGTATATCGGTCTATGCTATTATCCTCAATACCGCATGCTTTGCGGAGAAGCGCAATATATTCGGTATGACCAAGTCGGGATTTAGCGTATTACACCCGAAGTCTACCGGGCAGTTCCAAACACTTCCAGCTAAAGACCTTATATATAAACAAAATCTATACTACTTACTAGGTTCAGAAAAGTTGGGATTGTAATTTTAAAACTCGGCCCAGTACACACGTACGCTATATTAGTCGGTGATCTTTGCAAACTTTAACTTCTGTCTTAATTTTTGACATGCGTTTTTTAAAGGAAGCTAATAACATGAATAAGGAATGTTCTTGATTTAAAAAATGAAAGTGGAGTGTGTCATTGTGGCAAAAAGTATGAATGACAATTTTTAATGATGTGTGGACATGTGTTTGACCCACCTGCTGCAAAGAAAAGTAATTATCGGTCTATGATGATAATATATAAGAAAGGCAGTGGCTATTTTGCCGGCACCGGCAAAATAGCAAATTTGCCGGCTCTGATTAGAATATCTTATTCAAACCGGCAAAATAGCCTATTTCTATAGAAATGGCTATGTTACCGGCACCAGCAAAAAAGTGAATTTGTTATTTTGTAGGTTCTTTGTAAAGAGTGAAATTTAATATTTTATTTACTTTTGAAAGTACTATGCAAAATTATGTGCACTGTCAACATAAAATAAAATAATTCCTGATTTATCAGTAGTTATAAAAATAAGAAAACTGCTAACAATATTTGAGACACAGTTAATCGTTTGAGAACGTAACATTTATCAGTCAAAGTATAAATAACTATTAAGAATTTATAACAAGAAAAAAAAAAAAATATTGAGCATCCATTTGTTGCATTGAAATCATATCTAAACATGTAGTTGAAATTATTTCTAAAATCAGTCAGTGAAAGGCTAATGTTACATATATGCATAAGAATAAAATCTCAGATTTTTAACTGTGTGTTATAAAAAATAAAGAGTTAAAAATCTCATTGCATCATAAATTTGATAAAACATTATACAATATAACAAAGTCGATCACATAGCTTAAAAATAAAAAATGTTTCAATTAAACTTGTTTATGGAATAATAGTTATTTATTTGAGTTGCATATATGTGTAAACAAAATAGTTTTTTTACTTGGCTTCCGCTTACCTAATGCCAGCAAAATAACATATTTTCTATTTTTCCAGCATGGGTTACAAATACACTGTATTGCTGTTGCCGGTAAGATAGCCATTTCTATAGAAATTGAAGGCTTGAATAAGATATTTTAATCAAAGCCGGAAAAAAATAGCCACTGCCAATAAGAAAAAAAAAATTTTTAACTGGACTTTTAAATTTGAACTTTGGTTGATAGTTGTTTCATTGGCAATCATACCACATCTCCTTATTATTATATCATAGGGTTAACATGAGTATAGAAATATGACTTTCCTAATCCGACAGATAACCCTTGCTTAGACAGGAGTTCATACAGCTGGATGTATAAATACGCAGCCTCGTAGGGTAAAAGGGGAATTTTGCCCATACCCAACATAGATTGTCCATTCATTTTCCAGTGGCAGTCCATATATCTAGCCCCCCCTACTTTGCAGAACCTTCATATGGTACTTCTCATCCATATGTTCTCATCCGTATTATGCTTGAAATATTTGCCAGTGAACGTTCAGCAAGCACAAATTAAACTGTTATTTTGTGTGCAACTATATACAAAAGAACGTCATTTCTGGTCCTTTTATCATACTAGTAGTTGACTACGCGGTATGGGTTTTGGTCATTGCTGAAGGACGTACGGTGACCTATAGTTGTTATCTTCTATGTAATTTTGTCTCTGGTGGAGAGTTGCATCATTGCCAATTATACCACATCTTCCTATTTTTTTTATATTTCACGGTGAAAAGTTTTATTTGAGGGTCACCTTAGACCTTGAATATCGCAGTTGTAATATATCTGAAAGACCAACGTTAACTTGATGTACCAAATTTGAAAATGGTGAGTAGACAGATTTGTTGGGATTACAACGATATTGATTTCAACCACGATAGCTGTGAACACAAAATATGGAAATAAGTTTTCTTAAAAACAATGCTTCCAAGGAAAAGGTGTGAACTATTAGGACTTGTTCCAATACAAACAAGAAGTATTAGGATAGATCACATATTTTCAAGTTGTTAAGACATTTTCCTTGATACATCTGCATGTATGGCACTCACACCTTTCAGCACATTTTTGTGTTAACAAGAAAGCACAAGCTGAAGTGTCTCACCTGCTTTACTTATCATCATTGTTGATTGATTTTATGTTGATATTCCTAAAGATATAGTTTTACTACAAGTATCAGAAAAATTAATATTATCAATTATCATGAAAATGAGGCCAAGGTCAGTTAAACCAAGCCAGCCTTACACAGTGGCAGATCCAGAAATTTTCATAAAGGGAGGGAGCACTGACTGCCTAAAGAGGGCCCTGCTCCAGTCATGCTTCAGTGATTCCTATATAAGCAACCAAATTTTTCCCACATAAAGGGGGCACCATGGGCACTCCCCTAAATCCACCTCTGTTACAATCATTCCTTAAACCAAATATTTTGAAACATATAGTATGCAAGAAACAAGACAAAACCATGAAAATGAGGCTAAGTTCAGATAAACCCTGCAAGACAGGCATATTTGTTTTCATTCATTATTTTGAACATATATCAGGCTGTTAGTTTTCTCATTAGGATTGTTTTACATTTGTCATTTCGAGGCCTTTTATATCGGACTATGCAGTATAGGTTTTACTCATTGTTGAAGGCCATAATGGCCCATATGGTGACCTTTAGTTGTTTATTTTGTTGGCCCATATGGTGACCTTAAGTTGTTTATTTTGTGTCATTTGGTCTCTTGTGGAGAGTTGTCTCATTTACAATCATACCACATCTTCTTATTTAATATTTCAATACATTCATTTAATAATCATTCCATACACCAAATATAGTTGACTTATTGATTACACAATGTAGCATATTAAAAGAGGACTTACCATTGACCAATGAACCATGAAAATGTGGTCAATGACAACTGCCAGACAGACATGTACTCCTTACATTTGTGAATCATTGCATACATCAAATATAGTTTATCTACTTCTTTTAGTATTAGAAAACAGACAAAACACAAAAACTTGACATTGACAAATGACCTATTGCTTACAGTATCTATTAAACATCCTATAATGGTTTACTTTTATAAATTTTGACTTGGATGGAGAGTTGTCTCATTGGCACTCATACCACATCTTCTTATTTCTAATCAGGTAACTTTAACCTTGATCACTGATCCATTTAATGAGGTTGAAATCTTTGTTGCAATCTCTATCAATCTGAGTGCATATCTAATTTTACAAAACCATATTTATCTGATTTCAGTAATCTTGATCATTGTGATAGGTAATGAGGTTGTCAGTTAGTGAGACACAAGTTTTCCAGACAATATTTAATTCGTTTGATTGTTTTGTTTGGTTGCTGTCTCATTGAACAAAACTATATATTCTATTTCTCCTTTTATCCCGAAAATATAACTTTTGAAATAGAAAATGAAAAGCATATGGATGGACAAAAAATGCCAAATGATGTAAAATAATTCAAGTGACCATTTGAGTCAGGGGTTGGTGAGGTAAAAGATGAGGAAAGGCATGTGCATTTACCACAACTGTCACTTGGTATTATGATTTCCAAAATCTACAAATCTCATTAGCTACATTCTGTATTAAAGACAACTGCATATATTGCAGTTTGCATATCATGAATCATGCTTGCAGCAAAATTCACTCAAGCAGCAAATATTAAAAAGCTCCATTAAAATTCATTTTTGAAACATTTTTGATTTTTATTCCTCAAATGTCTATGAGATCAAATTTATAAAACATTTATTAACATTGTTATTTTCAATATACTAGTAATTGTTGACATGTATACATCATGTACATGTACAATCATTAATTGATCAGCTCCATATTTTCATAATTTTATATCAATATTCTTCTGTTCAGTGTTATTTTATGTGACTGAATAATTTATTCATCATTGGGACATGTAGGTACATGTACAGTAGGTCCTTTGATCTTGGATTTTTTTTATGGATTTTGACAGCACTTAGCATATAGTTCCAAATTATAGTTTATCTTGGCTTCTGATATGGATTCTGACAGTACTTTGATTATACATGTAGTTCCGAGTATTGTTGATCTTGGCTTCTAATGTTGTTCTTAAGTTTCAGCACTTTACATATAGTTCCCAATTGCAAGACAAGATGATCCTGACTTCTCATGTAAATTATGTCGGTACTTTGCCAATAGTTTCCAAGTTAAGTTGAACATTCCAGGATCTTTTACAACAAATCACTACTTCCTCTTACATGTACTTGAAGCCTGGAATTAAATGTGAGAGTAATTCTGTCAGAAAATCAACCATGATTGACATTTAAATAATGTAGTTCTTATTTTAAAAATTTTGTGTACTGCAATTGTACAATCCAAGATGGCAGGTTAAAGCAGTAGTACTGAATATACTGGTCTGCTTTGTCAACACCTCCCATGTATTTAGTGTAGTCGACTATGATTTTTGGACATGGTATATCGGCTTTATCAAATTGCCCATCTATTTGAAGCAAACGCTGTACTTCAAACCTGGAATGATCATGGATTGTTGAAACTGCAGTTACAGCTTTCCCTTTGTGGTATGGTAGCTTGCAGTACAATTTCAGAGAGATCCAAACACATGAACACAAGTTATTGTCTGGAAACTAGAAAAATGCTTATTTCTGGCCCATTTTTGGCAATTACCCCCAAACTCAATTCCAGCTTTCCCTTTGTGATATGGAACCTTGTAGTACAATTTCAGAAAGATCCATACACTTACACACAAGTTATTATCATGAAACTAGAAAATGCTTGTTTATGGCCCTTTTGGGCCCCTAATTCCTAAAATTTTGAGGCAATTACCCCAAAATCAATCCCAACATTCCCTTTGTGATATGGAACCTTGTGGTACAATGTCAGAGAGATCCATACACTAACACACAAGTTATGTCTGGAAATTACAAAATGCTTATTTTGGCCCCTAATTCCTTTACTGTTGGTACCATAACCCCAAAATCAATCCCAACCTTTCTTTTGTGGTATTGAACCTTATGGTAAAATTTCATAGAGATCCATTTACTTAAACTAAAGTTAGAGTGCGAAAACCAATGTGTCTTTGGGCGACAACGTTGCCAACGTCATACCAATATACGACTGCAAATTTTTTGCAGTCGTATAAAACTGCATAATTTCCTTAAATTACCAACTCAAGGGAAGCAACCCAACAGCGCGTTGTCTGATTCATCTAAAATTTTGGGGCAGATAGATCTTAACCTAATGAACATTTTTATCTCATGTTAGATTTGCTCTAAATGTTTAGTTTCATTGATATTTATATAAGCCAGAAAATGTATTTTACCCTATGTTCTATTTCTAGCCATGTCGGTCATGTTGAATGGAGGGCTGGGTCATCAGACACATTTTTAAACTAGATACCTATATGATGATTGTGGCCAAGTTTGATTAGAATTCATTGGGCCAGGTGAGCTAAAAATGAAGAATTTGTGGCGATCAATAATGAGCAAACAAAATAAAATTACATGCACAGCAAAAATAATTAATGATTTTGTTTTATATGTTGAATACAGACTTCTCAGTCAACCAAATTATGTTGAGGTTAGTTGTACCCTGTTTGGAATAAGGGATACACAAATTTTGTATTTAAAATACTAAGCACAAAACAATAATGATCTTTTCAACTCAAATGTATGTGTTATTTGGTAAAACAAATTATGATGAAGACGAATCCATCAATAAAATGTATTGCCTGGTACTGTAGGGGTAAAATTTACAAATTAGGCCATTTATATTCCCAAGAAAACAAATAAAACAATCAAACTCTTCAGGGGTGGACAGAGGTAAGGAACAAACATTGGAATGAGGGATCAGGAAGAGGAGTCAGGGGCGGGAAAAGGGGTATTGGGTCTGTTAGCTTGGTCTCAAGTGAAAATAAAAGTAACTGGTTTAGTAGAAGCTGAGGGTAGAAGTAAATCTTATGAAGATTATAAATAGAAAAGACCAGATAATTGTATTAACAGCCTGTGCCCTTTGATCTTGTGTGTGTCACTTTATTTTAAACAATAAAATAAACTTAATATCTTTATTTTATCATGTTATAGAACTATACTAACTAAAGCACGATTAAAAAAGGAAGGGTGCAAACAGACCCAGACAGGTGCGTGAATGTAAAAGGGGTGAATGTGAATGCAAGCTAACATGATTTTGGGTGAAAGGACCAGAATTCGAAAAGAGGGGATGAATATTCTAGGCAATATATTTGGCCAATTTTTGTCTGGGAGCAAGGGGATGGAAGTGAAAGTAGGGGGAAATATTTTAGATTAAAGAGAAGGAAATGGGAGTTGGGGATAGGGAGTGGGAATCATGGACCCCTGTCCGAGGGCAGTTATAAAGGTACCCACATTAGACGTTAACGATAAATATTTTACTCGATTTGACCCTAACGTACATGTAGCTAAGAAAATTAGATTTTACAAATGACGATTACAAATCAAGATTCATTTGAGCCTTACGGTAGCGCAAAAGGACATTTGTGATGCTTGGCAGTAAAGGGCATTCCTACCCTGTCCATCCCTCGATATTTTTCCCAACAGACTATTCATGTTCACAACTTGCCTGTTAAGGATCAAATAACCACATAAATAAGATACCAGCCATAACGATTATACATAGAACAGAAATTTAGCCATGCAAGGTTTCAGGCGCAGAGATTTTCTACAGTGGCGAGTATTTTGAGACAATCCCCACTTTGTATTTTCGTGATACTGATAACATTTGGCTGCCTAAAATATTAAAGTCTATGTTTTCTTATGTAATGACTCTACCTGCATCGTTGTCTATTCGCCACTTTGTCTGTTATTCATGTACATGGTCGTATTCATCAGTGGTGTATGCTGATCCACAATGGCGACCCTGAAATTTCTGTTGTCCGATTATGGCGCCAATTTAGAGGGAAACAACTCGCGCCAGACAAAATTACCGTATTTCCCCAAAATAATCAAAATTTCGCTTTTTTATAACAAACAGTTATATGTTAATCACATTTATATTCAGCTATCGTCCATTGATATAATTGTAAACATTATTTTAATAAAGCCATCAATAAAGAATTCACAACAAAGTAATTATTGGAGTGCATTGAGATCAGACCTCATGGGGTAGAGGGGTTAAACAAAAGTCCGTAACTTTTTTAAAAGCCTGGTGACCCCCATTTTATTTTACCTTAAAATGCTCGAAAAGTTCATAGCTTTGACATATCCGTTTTAAAAAAATCTACCGGGAAATTTTACGAAAATTGATTTAACCAATATTTTAGCCTGAAACTGAAATTAGAAAATGCAAAATTTAGACATAAATCTGTAAATAAAAGGACTTTAAGGTCTGAAACAACCAAGAGAAACGTTTACATTTCAAATTTTAATGTTTTTTCACATAATAATCATACTGACATGGTTCTAAAAGTCTTTGAATTTGATGTAGCCATTATTGTTGAAAGGGTGGAAATGTTTGGAAATAGTGTCAAAATCGCACATTTCGCTTCCATTTGAGGGAAAACGAGCCTGGTGACCCCTTTTTCTTTGCATTTTGGATTCAGCATAAAAGATCTACAAAATATGTGAAAATAAAAAATTCTACCGGGGGTCCTTATTGGGGTGAGCCACCTTAATTAGTTTTATTACCCTCAGTAAGGTGTGGTTTTACGTAAAATATTCTTTTTTAACAAAACTCTAAAACTTTAAAATTAATATAATTAAATTATTATGCAAGATAATTTGATTTAACTATCTCTATTTGATAAATCTGAGAATCATGTAAGGATGTAAAATATGTTTTAATTCATATATCTTTATTCTATTGTGGCTGCTGTCATGTTAGAAAAAATTTTTTAAACAGCTAAAATTAAAAAAAGAGGTTATTTGGTCAAGTATGGTTCAGACTGGTCGCGTTTTGTTCAGACCTTTGGTCGAGTATGGTTTAGACCGAAAAAATAGGTCGAGTACAGGTCGAGAATGGGTTAAGACTGTTTCAGACTGGTCGAGTAATAGTTCAGACTATTTTCAATGGCAAAGATAAGGGTCAAGTACAAATCAGTACGGTCGAGTATGGTTAAGACTGGGGTCGAGAAATGTCGAGTAAAATTCAGACCAATTCAGACTGGTCGAGTACAGATATAGGCCATTTCAGACTTTTACTGGTTTGTAGTGCAAAGACGCTCACAAAATGTTTTGTGTTGTTGATATTAAATTGACAAAGACGCAGATAAAAAGCTTTTGTGGCTGATAGTACACACCGTATGTAGTATAAACTTTTTCGATAAAGTACATAATAAGTAAAATATAAATGCAAGGGTTAACAAAATGGAAACAACACTGTAAACATATTTTGCGTCCGAATCGCACCTCAGGACCGACTTGCACCATGAACGCCCGATAGCAGGATGCATCAGTACCGAGTCATGTAAAAAGTCATACGACCAAATGAAACATAATACCACGAAGACAAATAAAGGGAAAACTTTATTTTCAGACACTAAATGTTTAACAAAGTTCCATTCTTTCAACCAAATACCAAAAGTTCAAAACCAATCAGATCTTTAAAAAAGGAAGCAAACATCGATTTCTCCATGTTTACGTTTTATTTGGTGATTCCGATCATATCCATCATGATTTTTTATAGGATGCTATTGCATTTTTTATCTCTATAATGAATGTTTTTATAGTTGACAATGATGATCTTGGTAAGAACATATTTCCATTTTGGACCATTTGTATGCAGTTTGCAAGGCTCAAAAATGAGTACACCAAGATTAATTTAGTTGCTGTCAAACAATTAGTAATAGTGATTTAGCATATACATGTAATCGATTATATGGCATGATTGAATAGATGATATTGATAGAATGCATTCTGACTTTATTTTTCCAGTAGTAATTTGTTGTTTCTGTAAGTTAGTGTTTTTACCTTATTTATGTGTCAAAGTTTGTTATGTTTTTCAGCATGTACATTCTTTTTATTTATTAATCAAATATAACAACGAATTAATTGCACATTTGAAATACTAAAAGGAATTGTGAATATTTTTTTCAGTGGGGTGAGAATTAAATGCAAACGAAAATGTCCCTGTAATTTGTGTGCCTGTCCAGCTATATACAGTCCTGTTTGCGGAGATAATGGTCAAACGTATGTCAATTCGTGTAAAGCTAAGTGCGCGTAAGTATTGAATGCATTTGACTTTCAAATTTTTATTGGGAGGAGGATTTATTCTTTGCCTCCTTAGTTGGAAAGAGATGCCGGTGATACGATGCTTGTAGTATTTTTTAACTCTCATCAAACATGTTAATCTTGAAAAAAATCCAATATTTCAGCCTAAAAAAGAAATCGAAACCAATAATATCTTCTACAAGAGAAGTACACATATTTATTTCCGTGTTTACTTTTTTTTTGTTGCGATTCCGATCATGTTTACTTTTTTAGGTTTTCATCAAAACGAAAGTAGATGTTTCTTATGGTAATTTAAAATTTAGCTGAATATCACAAACTACTCAATAAACGCTTTGATTCTTTTGCGACTGAAATTTTGGTAGCTGTACAAGTTCTAAAATAAAAATAAGGAAGTATTGAATAAACTCATCACAAATAATAGGATTAAAATTTGTACGCAAAGTTGATAAGCAGAAAGAACCTCGGTTGATTTGTTATTAGGTGTTTGAAGCCCATTCTTCATTTTTACTTGTTTTTACAACTGGTAGTGTGCGATCTCGCGTACAAATACGATGGATAGATGACTTAACAATCAAAAAAGTATTTTGTATAACAGTCCCTGTTAAATTCATTTGTATGTAATTTACTCTAGAATAGTTAGAACTTGAACTATGTTTTAGTTCTTGTTAACATAAAACAGTATAACAAAAATACCTCCAATGAAAATTCTCAAAAAGGAAGTACATAAAAACTGACAAAAACACGTGATCAATCAACAGAACGAGTGAAAAATAACCGTCAATTTCCTGACTTTTTTTATAGCAAGCTAAACCTCCCTCTTGTATGACAGTTGATTATAGTTCTGTTATATTAACAAAAGAGGACGAGCAACATAAACAGACGTAATATGTTAATATCATAATAATTGGGACCCAGCAGCCAAAACTTTGTAATATACATCACAAATGATTAAAAAATTCATACAATTATATACAAATAATGCGACTTGGATGGAGAGTTGTCTCATTGGCACTCATACAACATCTTCGTATTTATACAAATTTAAATCTAACAAAGACGCTCACAAAATGTTTTGTGTTGTTGATAGTAAATTGACAAAGACGCAGATAAAAAGCTTTTGTGGCTGATAGTACACACCGTATGTAGTATAAACTTTTTCGATAAAGTACATAATAAGTAAAATATAAATGCAAGGGTAAACAAAATGGAAACAACACTGTAAACATATTTTGCGTCCGAATCGCACCTCAGGACCGACTTGCACCATGAATGTCCGATAGCAGGGTGCATCAGTACCGAGTCATGTAAAAAGTTATACGACCAAATGAAACATAATACCACGAAGACAAATAAAGGGAAAACTTTATTTTTCAGACACTAAATGTTTAACAAAGTTCCATTCTTTCAACCAAATACCAAAAGTTCAAAACCAATCAGATCTTTAAAAAAGGAAGCAAACATCGATTTCTCTATGTTTACGTTTTATTTGGTGATTCCGATCATATCCATCATGATTTTTTATAGGATGCTATTGCATTTTTTTATCTCTATAATGAATGTTTTATAGTTGACAATGATGATCTTGGTAAGAACATATTTCCATTTTGGACCATTTGTATGCAGTTTGCAAGGCTCAAAATGAGTACACCAAGATTAATTTAGTTGCTGTCAAACAATTAGTAATAGTGATTTAGCATATACATGTAATCGATTATATGGCATGATTGAATAGATGATATTGATAGAATGCATTCTGACTTTTTTTCATTTGAAATACTAAAAGGAAATTGTGAATATTTTATTCAGTGGGGTGAGAATTAAATGCAACCGAAAATGTCCCTGTAATTTGTGTGCCTGTCCAGCTATATACAGTCCTGTTTGCGGAGATAATGGTCAAACGTATGGCAATGCGTGTAAAGCTAAGTGCGCGTAAGTATTGAATGCATTTGACTTTCAAATTTTTATTGGGAGGAGGATTTATTCTTTGCCTCCTTAGTTGGAAAGAGATGCCGGTGATACGATGCTTGTAGTATTTTTTTAACTCTCATAAAACATGTTAATCTTGAAAAAATAATCCAATATTTTTGCCTAAGAAAGAAATCGATTCCAATAATATCTTCTAGAAGAGAAGTACACATATTTATTTCCGTGTTTACTTTTTTTTTTGTTGCGATTCCGATCATGTTAACAATCATATTAATGGCATAATATGGCAACTACTATCCTCTTAATAACCAATGTCATAGCTAACAATCACGGACTCTGAAAGATTACGTCATGAATATGGAACATTTGCATACGGGTTACAGGTCTGTAACATTCGTCAAATATATCTAACGCGCCTATATCGTATTAACTGACGGAATGATCCTTTGAATTAAAATGCAGAGCAGCATGTTCTAGTTTCTGTCTAAAACATCAATAAATCAGATCTTCTGCAATGCTTAAGAAAGCAAACGTCTTTTACTGCGTTTTATCAATCTTTACAGTGATTCCGATCATCTTTCGCGAAATTTTCCTTATAATGTCATGGTTCATAATCATGTACGTGGTAAGATTATGCCAGGATTTTGGATCATTCGCATGCCCCGTCTATATCTGTAATTTATTTTATCAACACCTTTTCAATCTAATGAGGAATGTATTCGCAAATTGTTCTTTCTATCGTGCCGTTATCATAAATACTTGCGTAGTGATCCATTGCATTAAAATGCAAAGCTGCAGGTTCTAGTTTTTTCTGGTTATCAGCACAAAAACCCAATAGATATCAGTGATAAAACGTGTCGCCGGTCAGCCCGAAGACTTTCATTTGTCAAAGTTTTCGCATAATAATGCGTACACTAAATTGGCTGTCGTAAATTATAACAACGAGCCTTAGTAATTTAGCATATAAATATAATTGATAATATGACATGAGTTGATACCTAATTCTCATGGTATGTATTCTAATATTTTTTGCAGCATTAAACTGGCTTTTTGATTCTGTTAGTCACTGTTTTCTCTTAATCATGGTTAATAGTTTGTAATCTCTGTCACTCTGTACATGTGTGTTTACTCAACAAAATCTTATCTACCTTCATTCCATCTCTGCTTTTCATATCTATTGTTCAAATAGTACAACGAAGCTTTTGCATATTCATAACATATTCATGACAAGTAAAATATTTTCTTCTTCTGTAGTGGAGTGGGAGTAAAGTGTAGAAGTAAATGCCCTGTAAGTTGTGTACCTGTATCAAAAATACCATCCTGTTTGCGGAAGAGATGGTACAACTTATAGTAATAGGTGTAAAGCTAAATGTGCGTAAGTATTGAATACATTCGACTATTTTAATGGGTAGGATATTAATCATATTTTCTCAATTAGAAAGGAACTCCTGGGACAGGTTGTTTGAATTGTTTTTAATCCTCAACATCTGTATCAAGAAAAGTGTAAAAAAGAATTCCATATTTCGACCTTAGAACCAGAAACAAGAAATTCAAGAACAATAAGATTTTTAAGAAAGTACTAGTATGCATCTTTAAATCTGTGGTCAACTTTTTTTGATGATCATCTTAATCAGAATTTCTAATTGCATACCACGAAGTTTTTATCCTATGCCATCTTCACATACATGGATTTTTCTTTCGAGTCCTTACTGATCGCCAACCACAAAATCCCTTAAAAAACTCTCTGGTATCCGTAAATAGCTCGTCTCAACTCGCAACAACTCGAAGACACTTTTTAAGATCGGTAAAAGGAGAGGCATTTTATTTTGACATATCAAAAGTCTTCTACGATTGTCCATGGATTGGATTTTCGCTAATAACTCGAATTAAGCCGTAAGTATCATAAAACGATCAGAAACCGCTCGCAACAACACGTAATCATTCATAAACTGCTCACAAGAATCCGTAAATGCCTCGAAAATTTTGTTAACGATCTGGTACGGTCAGTTGAGTGCTTATGTCTTGCTTATAATTTTACGATGGTCGTGTTACAATGAATTTACCGAATTATAACGAGCACTATACGTGTAGCTACGAGTACTTTACGAATAGATGGACTCTAACGTACTCGTAACTAGCTCATAACTATTCGTAATAACTCGTTACAACTCTAAAATCGGTCGTAAAAGTGACCAAATCGTTAGGATCCATGAATTTGTCCGATGCGTAAAGATTTGTAAAAAAACCGTGTTTGTGAAGGTGGTCTTTATTTAAACAATGTCATACGCACCCTTCACATACACGGATTTTTCTTACGAGTCCTAAAGAATTACAACCTGGTAGTCAATCGCAGGCATCCATTAATAATTACCTGGTATCGGTGAATAACGCGTCACAACTCTTAGACACTCTCATGGATCCCTGAAAAAAAGAGTCAAACTGTTTGTCATATAAAAAAAATCTTCTAACGATTTTTCACGAATTGCTTTTTTCAGAAAATACCTAGTTACATTCAACAAGTATCGTAACCTGCTCGTTAACCCCTCACGACAACAACGTACCTATTTGTAAACTGCTCTTCAGAAACCATAAAAGAGGGACGAAAGATACCAGAGGGACAGTCAAACTCATAGATCGAAAACAAACTGACAACGCCATGGCCAAAAATAAAAAGACAAACAGACACATAATAGTACAGATGACACAACATAGAAAACTAAAGACTAAGCAACACGAACCCCATCAAAAACTGGGGATGATCTCAGGTGCTCCAGAAGGGTAAGCAGATCCTGCTCCACATGTGGCACCCGTCGTGTTGTTTATGTTATTACAAATCCGGTAAATAGTCTAATTCGGTAAGTCACATTCGTGAAAAGGGAAGGGTATTGTAGTTACGACATAAGGAATATATCCGATATCATCTGTGAAACGGTTATTCCATAACGGTCAACCAACTCGTGATGGCGTCCGTAAAATTTACGAAGGGATGATTTCAACTTCACCATTTGGAACTCTTGATTTAATAGCTTCCTTGTGAGCAGCAATCCTCTATCAAGGAAATCATGATAGGAAACACAAGCCCGGGAATATCGTATCAATTGGGAGATATATACTCCGTATGCAGGCGCTGCTGGAATGTTGCTACATAGAAATGGAAAGTTCACAATTGGGAAGCTGAAATCATCTCTTTTGTCGTAAAGTTTTGTTTTCAACCGACCCTCATTGTCAATTTTTAGATGTAAGTCAAGATATGAGGCAGACTTAACTGTATCTGTAGTACCCTGTATCTCTAGTTCGATGGGATAGATTCGTTCAACATAGTCACCAAATTTTGTATTATTTAGTGAGAGAACATCATCTACATAGCGGAACGTAGAGTTAAAGGATATTGCTAACTTCTTATCTTTCTTCCTAAGAAGTTCCTGTATGAAGTCAGCCTCATAATAATAAAGAAACAAGTCGGGAAGAAGAGGGGCACAATTGGTTCCCATTGGAATTCCGACAGTCTGTTGAAAAACACGTCCTCCAAACGTAAATGACTTGTAACAATTTTTTAAACGAATTGTTACGGTTAGTTTACGATTTGTTTACAGATTTTCTCACGAACTATAACGAGTGCTTACATAATGTTTGTTATTTTTTTTGAGTCGTGTACGATGACTTAACGGATTGATACGAGTTATAACAAACACTCAACGTATAGTTACAAGTACTTTGCGAAAAAATACGTGTACTTTGTGTATTCTTACGTATTGTTTACGATTTGGTAAAAAAGTATTAAAAGCTTCAAAATTGAAATGACTCGTAAATAATCGTCACTAACCTAAAACTATTCGTAACAACACGTAACAAGTCTTAGGTAGCAATACACATTTAGACGTTTAGTTTCGCCATGGTGAATTTTTCAAATATGAAAATTTTTGTACAATAAAATTGATTTTTAGAGTGGGTTTAGTATTCAGTATTTGCCAAATTTTAACCAAGACTTTGGTATGCTAATACACAACAAAATTGACATTCAAGAGCTTTAAAATACTTTAATTTGTAGAATTTGTTTACTGTTAAGGTTAATTCAATCTTTTAAACAAGAAAAGACAAACACAAAAGGTATAATTTTAGAAATTTAAGTAAAAAATGAGAATTTATACTTTGACATGGCATGTTTTTTCAAATCACTATTTTGTTGCATTTCAATGGCAACTGCTAACCTTCATAAAATATTTATTTCTGAGCCAATTTTCAAAGCTAGCAGGCCAATTTGCTCGTTTTAGCTAGCAGAACATAGAAATCTATTAAAATTAGAAATTGAAAAAAAAAAAAAAAAATGTTTAACCTTGAGGTAGCAATACAGTTAGAAGTTTAGTTTTAGTTTTAGCCAAGGTGATTTTTTTTAATATGAAAGTTTTGTACAATAAAATTGATTTTCAGATAGTTGAAGAATAATATAGCCTTCCAAGTGGGTTTATATGAACATCTAGATTGTTTTTAGCATGTTTTATAGGCCATTTTTCTGTTTGACAGTCCGTATTTTTACATCCGTACCGATCATAGGTCCAGAAATTATTGTAGTGTTTTTCAACAAAGATTTGACCCTCGATCTCTTCAATTCAATTTTATGGAAAAACGAGCAGAAATGCATATGATTTTTTTGACCTCTTGAAAGATAAATGTCTATGGTTTCAGGAAAGGTATCACTCTAATGGATTGAAATTTTCCTTTGAACCAAATTTTTGAAACTTTTGTGACATTTTTACCCCTTTTTGCAATATTTTGTATCAAATAAATGCAGATTGTTGCCATGGTTACACCAAAAAGAGATTATATTCACCAATATAACTATTGGAAATCAAATCTATGGAAGATGCTCTTTCTATAAATATACACATGAATAACACAAATATTAAGCCTTATTTGTTAGAAAGGAAGGGAAAGACGGTGGTTAAAAAATTATGAGTGTCAATTTTAAGTTTTTTTCCTAACTGTGTATTGCTACCTTAACTAATACGCTTCGATGGATTGTAGTATTTCATATTATACTCGTAAAAAGCCATAAAAATGTCGTTAAAAGCCCGTAATTTGCAGGTAGTTATCCGTAACAATCCGTAACAAATCGTTTAATTGGGCAAAATACATCGTAATAACTCGTAATAATGCGTAATTTACCGTAAACAGCTCGTAATAACTTCTAACATCTTTTAAATTTGTCGTAAAAGTGGCCAAATCGAAATGGATCCGTGAATTTGTGCGATCCGTAAGGACTCGTAAGAAAAATCCGTGTTTGTGAAGGTGCATAAGGTACAGTCATGATTGATCTCGATATTATTACGCAATTATTTTGGATCATTTGCATGCTACAAGTACGTCTGTTATTTGTTTATCAATACTTTTATATCTATTGCGGGAAGTATTCGTGAATATTTTCTAATGCGCCAAAATCGTCATAACTCACAGAGTGATTTATCTATTGAATTCAAATTTGGCGTAATAGGTTCTAGTTTCTGTCTACGTATCAACACAAAAACCCAGTAGATGTCAATAATAACACGTGATACCGGTCTCCCCCGATGAGATTTGTCAAAGTTTTTGCAGTATAATGCGTACATTAAGTCAGATCTGGTAAAATAATAAGCATTAGGGGTTTAGGAAATAGATGATATGGATTACATGCGATGACGGAATACCCGATTTTCATCGTCTGTACTAGAATTCTGATTTTTTTCTGCAGTAAGATGGCTGTCTATTTCCCTGTACTACTCTTAAGTGTGTTTTTGAAAATATGTATCAGTCTGTGACTTTGTGTTTTGCTCACTTCAAAACAGTTCAAACACTACCTTATCGACCTTAATTTTATTTTTGTGTTTCATAGCTATTGATCAAATAGTACATCAAAGATTTAGCATACTCAATACTAGTTTAAGAAATTGTGAATATTTTTTTTTCAGTGGGGTGCAAGTAAGGTGCGATGGTAAATTTCCCTGGAATTTGTGTACATATCAAGTTATATATAGTCCTGTTTACGGAGATGATGGCAAAACATACAGTAATTGCTGTAACGCTAAATGCGCATTACTATTTAAAGCACTTGTCATTCAATTTTTTATTGGGAAGGAGATTTATTCTGTGATTCCTTAGTCAGAAAGATATTCTGGTGATAGGATGTTTATACTCATTGTTAACTCTAAGCAAGTTTATCTTTGTAAATGGTTTCTTTAGACATTCTTTTAATTAAGATAGACGTTTTAGTGTGTTATAAATCAGGTATGAGATTTTGTGTTGAATCGTTGAACACGAGTTTGATAGCTAATGGCCCTTTAAAACCTTCCGTGTAGTATTAACGTCATACCATTACCATAGTGTTGGCTGCAGTATAGAAGTTTATAGCAAACTATTTCTAAAGGAGTAGTGTTCAAAAATTGTAAAGTATGAAAGGACTGACAGACAAGTGAAAGGACGAAAACTTTCATCACAACGTGGCCCTCCAGGTGTTGCAGGGGGCAATAAATGGTATGCTAAGTGCATCCATATTCTATAGATTTGCAGTTTATTCGAATTTGGCGGACAAACATTACTTTGTGGGATTTGCATTTCGAAAATTTCAAAATCTTTAATGCTAAAAATTTTCCTTGTTGAACCCAGTTTGAATTCGTATGTATGCAAAATTACACAGAAAATGTTAGAAGATTTATAATTGAATAACACATTGTGGAAAAGAGATAATTTAAAACATTTACAACGATAAAAACCAGAAAACAGTTTCATTACATCTAAATGGTGACGTTTATAAAAAATGAAATTGTCTATACGTCAAAGATAGTTATACATTGACCAAAACATCAACATACAAGACATTCTTTAATTTTCCGTATAGAAGATAGTTTAACATGTTAAACAAGGGAAACCAACTGGTGTGAAAATCGATTGCTTTAAAAAAAATGCTTATTGTGACATCTGGCAAACCAATTTTCAAAGATTGCAATATTGATAGATTTGTCTTCTTCATTTTCTACGTTGGAAAAAGTTCATATCTGTATGTTTCATGTTATTAAAAGAAACAGTTTAGTTAAGGTGTATATCTTTGCAGTCGAGTGAAAGTAAAGTGTTATGGTCAGTGTCCTTGTGGTTGTAAATGCCCGTTTTTGTATCGTCCAGTGTGTGGTAATGATGGTAAAACATATACCAATGCATGTTACGCTAGATGCTCGTAAGTATTCTGTTTGCCTATATCGTTCTTTTACTGAAAATGCTTTCGTTTGAAATCAAACTGTAGCTCAGCAAGATATTTGCCTGGTTCAAAGTTTGTTATATTATTAATGATATTCTGTTTTACATGCAAGCATCCTTATAAATATCAAAATTGAAGCCGCTGGACAGAAAAATCACGATTTGACCTTTAAACCCAGGATTTTGTAATTGTTTGATACATTTATGTATTTAAAGAGCCTATAGGAAAACGATAGTCAAATGTGAAAAAACGCCAGACATGCATCTTGACATTGTTATAATTGATTTAATCATGGCGTTCAAACAGGTTTGAAGTGAGATAACCCACGCTGATTCATGGGACATAACACTGCATAATAAAAAAAGAAACTTTGGTGAACTTGAATACCATTGACATACTACAGTTTTTTGTAATTTATTTCATTTACAGGTACAGTATAATGATTTTTTAAGACGTAAAAATAGTTAACGCCAGTTGTTTTTTCATTATCCTTTTACATAACAGAATATACATATAAAAATACAAATGTCGAAGAATAACAATCAAGAAGATCATTCGTAGAAATTTTAATAGGCGTATCCGTCACACATTTAACAATCTAAGAATAAACTAAGATAAAGATATAAATTCACATGAACTTTTCTTATCCAAAAAAATGCGCTTGAATTTTTCTTTCATATGCGAGATTTAGAAATACGGAGGCGTTAAATACGATGCCTTGTGTAAATAGAATTCAATGTTCCCTTCACGGAAATACATGGCATCAATACGGAGCAAAGCGCCTGTCTCTTCTTAATACCGAGTGAATTAGAAATCTCACAAGTCATTCCCATCTTCACAGTAAAACCCATCTTTTAAATTCATATTTTATGTGTTTTTGTCTTGTGTGATATATTTACAACTGAGGAAAACAAAATATGAATTAACAGCTAACAATGTGTTTGAACTTTTGAGTTTGCCATTTGCTTAGGGACTTTCCGTTTAGAATTTTCCTCGGAGTTCGAGTATTTTGTTATTTTACTTTGTAAAATAACATGATTGATTGATTGGTGTTTAACGCCTCTTTCAACACTATTGTCCTATTTCGTGGCGGTCAGTTTTATTAGTTTTTATTAGTGGAGGAAGCCAGAGTGCCCAGAGAGAACAATTGTTTTATAAAAGACCATAAACCCACTTATTCATGGTATGGTATCAATATTTCTGACCTGACACTACGTACTTTTTATTGCTTAATTCTTTAGAATTTAAGATGCAATGTTTCGGGTTCTTTCGGGAGTATTCCCAGGTAAACCCTCATCAGAGGCCGACCTTTAGGTATTTATTTCGTATCTAGTATCATAGATAGATGTGTGTCTGTTTCATAACAGTTTTTTTTAATTTATTAACTACACGTGCATATAGGTCTACGTTGTAGCTAGTCTTTTCACAGACTGAAGAAACTGACCAAGTTGATCAGCACTTTTGTTTAATTAATGAAGAGACTTATTGTCTTTATTTTTATCACTAATTACTTCAACATAAGTCTACACGGGATATAGTAGAGATAGTATTTATCAATGTCATAATGTTGAATTCAGGGTATACTAGCGTGTTTGTTTTATCATCTATATGATAATATACAAAAGTCTCCATGTTTAGCATTTGAAGAAATATGTGTAGGTACCCTGCCAGGTAGAAACATGGACATATAAGAAACAGTCGGTTATCTCAGATACGTGTTCTATTGAAATAAATCGGTGTCATGTCTTTATTACATCTGTTTCACAGTATATAGATATAGGAAGATGTGGTGTGAGTGCCAATGAGACAACTCTCCATCCAAATAACAATTTATAAAAGTAAACCATTATAGGTCAATACACTATATTATAAAGCCTCCTGTGGAGGGGTTCTTCGACTTAATGATTAATTATCATGTCGCTAATATTCTTATTGTTTTTGAAACCCATATCTGGTTTAGATTTAAATATTTGTTTGGCAATCGGATCTTTCCGAATTATATACCAGAACTTTGTTATAATCCTTTTTAAGATATTCAGCATTATAATGATACTTTGTAATGAACATATTTCTGCCTGTTATTTTATTCTTATATTGTTTCTTCCGAAGTTTTAACTGTCTGTCTTCGTGACGAATTTTGTGCAATATTTGACTGACGATTTCTTTCGTGTATCCCCGTCTATTTAACTATAAACAGTTTAATACGTTTATTAAATTCGTCCTTACTGCTGGTGTTTCTAAGAAATCTAGTCCCTTCTCCTTTAATAAAAGAAGAGAAACAGGTAAGAGCATGACTCCAGCTTCTATGTATATACTGAAATTTTCAGTGGGTTTGGTGTAACAGTTTACATCTAGTATTTTAGATGTGGTGAACCGTTTTCTTTTTGCAATAAAACACCGAAGGATTTCATAGTGTGTGTATTTATTTCAAAAGTGAATTTCAGCAGGTTATGTTTCTTATTTGCTATTTCAAATAGTTGTTTAATTTGCTCACTGCTTCCATTAAATATAATAAAGCCATCATTTCGCATTCGTTTATGAAATTTAATATTATCTTTGTATGGATATTGTTCTATAATATTATTTATATGGTCAAATATAGCAATATCAGATATTTCCGGGGAGCAACTCCGCCCATTGAAACGCCAACGATGTGTTGATATATATGCGTTTTCATTAAAGGTAAATTCAATTTTGTCAGTAAAATACTAAGAATATCAAGTAGACTTTCTGTAGATGGTCTTTTAATATCATATTCTTGATTTACATGGTCTGTAAACGTATTTTCTATAGCCGTTTTAATTTCATTGAAATTAAGATTAGTATATAACGATGTTATATCATAGGAAACAAGTAAATCACTTTGTTCCGTGTGAGTATTTTCTATGTATCTGATAAAATCGCTAGTATCTGATAGATATGTATCTTGTGTCTTCACCAATGGAAGAAGAAAAAAATCTAGGTATTTTCCAATATTTAGTAGTGGTCCCGATCATTGGCTAATAATCGGTCGACCTGGTTCATGTACTTTTTCTTTATTCATACATTTATTTTGGTACATTTCTAATGTTTCCGTACTAAGTTTGTGAATCTTAGGAAGGAAGTAGGCTTTTGGAGTTTTAAATGTTTTACCCCTTCTCGTAAGAATTTGAAAGACATTTCGTCTATTTCATCATTTTCTTTCATACGGTATACCATTTTATTGACTATTTTTCTGGTGTTTTCTATGTCAATATTTATTATTTTAGTATAATGAATACCGTCATTTAATTGGGATTCGCCTTCAATAAGATAATCACGTTTATTCTGTATTACAGTCGTGTTATTTTTATCGGCTTTATGAATACATATAGTATTGTCGATTTTAATTTCTTTATGCATTCACGTTCCGATTTAGACATATTGTATTTAATCTTCGGCATATATTTTGATAATTCGTGTTTTGTGTAGAAAATGTATTTTTCAATTGAATTATCGCCAATGATTGGAACTTGAAAGTTAGACTTAATTTTGAAAGGGTGGTTTTTAGTTGCTATGTGTACATTAGTACCGAAATAATATTTCAGTCGCAACGACCTCTCAAATGATTGAAAATCTTTTATCAATTGTCTGTGGTTACATTTGTTTGTAGGAACAAATTTTAAACCTTTTGCTTTAACTTTAAATTCAGTTTCAGTTATATCTCTTTTAAATAAGTTAAGGACGAACTCTTTATGAAAGTTTAGGTCCCGTTTCTTATTTTCAATAGCAAGATTGTGTTTAAATCTTATATGCTTATTCTTTGTTTTATTTCTTTTCTTGTTTTTATAATATCTTCTAGTATGACCTATGATTATCAATGGTGTCAGTGATCAATGGCAGAATTGCGCTTTGTTGAAATAAAGGTCATTATTAGAGCCTTATGTAATTTGAATAATAGATGATAATTATAACGGAAACCAATCGAATTCTTCGATTTGGGAATATAGGCGTAGCCACTGGTAGATACATGTAGACATACACTTCTTATTTCTGTATTGGTGTTATTATTTATATTCCCTTAGGAATATTAGCTAGTGACTTCTTTTACTTTTCACTGCCATGTATTTCATTTGTATTTATTAAAACACTAATTGTAAGCTTTCTCAATGAGATACACTGATGAATGATTTTATTTTTTGTTTCTTGATGTCCAGTGGCACATATTTCATGTATCTTTAGGACAATGATAATGGGATGACATAATTTCGTCTGCTAGTATAATAGCATAACTTCCGTTGATATCATGATGTATGATTGATTGTTGTTTCTTTAACGTCCAGTGGCACATAGTTCATGTATGTTTAGGACGATGATAATGTGATGACATAAGTTCGTCTATAAGTATAATAATATAACTTCCGTTGATATAATGATGTATGATTGATTGTTGTTAGTTTAATGTCCAGTGGCACATATTACATGTTTGTTTAGGACACTGATATTGTGATGACTTGAGGGTGTTTGCTAGTATTATAGTACAAACTTTCCTTGTTTATTGTCGGTCATGTTAACTTGTTATCAATTTCGATGTTACCTTCTAAGGTTTGACATGATATAGCGATGAAAAATGGTTGTTTGCTAATATAATAGTATAACTTCCATACTTCATTGACACACATATTCATTTAATATGTGCATGATTCAAGGTGTGTATTGTGTGACAATATTATTGTCACCTCCATTTCGATGAAACTGGATTATTATCATTTAATTAATTAATTAATAAAAATATGATTCAACATCATTTTAGATGTACATATTATTTTCCTGTATGTTCTATACATAGGTTTTATTTTGTATTATATTATTTTATTGTATATATTTTATATTTTGTCATTTCATTGTGTATACATAGATATTAGTTATTTACTTAACTTATATATCAGATTTCTGTTATTTACATAACATGGTATATGTATATTGTATAGGATGTACAATATTATAAACATATAGAAGGATGCATACTATTGCATTGTGCATATAGTATAGTGTCGTACGTAGTTTCTCGATCAGAAATACGTCGTACCATAGCATAAATAAGGATCTATAATTAAATAGAACCTGATTCAACGGGTGAGATCACAACTAGTGAAATATTCACCGTATCAAATAGTTTTATAAAAGACCATAAACCCACTTATTCATGGTATGGTATCCATATTTCTGACCTGACACTACGTACTTTTTATTGCTTAATTCTTAAGAACTGTAATATGCAATGTTTCGGGTTCTTTCGGAGAATTCAGGTAAACCCTCATCAGAGGCCGACCTTTAGGTATTTATTTCGTATTTATTTCGTATCTAGTATCATAGATAGATGTGTGTCTGTTTCATAACAGTTTTTAGTTTATTAACTACACGTGCATACAGGTCTACGTTGTAGCTAGTCTTTTACAGACTGAAAAACTGACCAAGTTGATCAGCACTTATGTTCAATTAATGAAGAGACTTATTGTCTTTATTTTCATCACTAATTACTTAAACATAATTTACACGGGATACAATAGAGATAGTATTTATCAATATCATATCGTTGAATTCAGGGTATACTGGCGTGTTTGTTTTATGATCTATATGATAATATACAAAAGTCGCCATGTTTAGCATTAGAAGAACTATGTGTAGGTACCCTGCCGGGTAGAAACATGGACATATAAGAAACCGTCGGTTATCTCAGATACATGATCTATTGAAATAAATCGGTGTCATGTCTTTACTACATCTGTTTCACAGTATACACTATATTATAAAGCTTCCTGTGGAGGGTTCTTCGACTTAATGATTAATTATCATGTCGCTAATATTCTTATTGTTTTGAAACCCATATCTGGTTTAGATTTAAATATTTGTTTGGCAATCGGATCTTTCTGAATTATATAGCAGAACTTTGTTATAATCTTTTAAGATATTCAGCATTATAATGATACGTTGTAATGAACATATTTCTGCCCGTCATTTTATTCTTATATTTTATCTTCCGAAGTTTTAACTGTCTGTCTTCGTGACGAATTTTGTGCAATATTTGACTGACGATTTCTTTCGTGTATCCCCGTCTATATAATTTATCTATAAACAGTTTAATACGTTTATTAAATTCGTCCTTACTGCTGGTGTTTCTAAGTATTCTAGTCCTTCTCCTTTAATAAAAGAAGAGAAATAGTTAGGAGCATGACTCGAGGTTCTATGTAAATACTGAAATTTTTCAGTGGGTTTGGTGTAACAGTTTACATCTAATATTCCAGATGTCATAAACCGTTTTCCTTTAAATAATACCACATCTAAGAATTTCATAGTATGAGTATTTATTTCAAAAGTGAATTTCAGCAGGTTATGTTTCTTATTTGCTATTTCAAATAGTTGTTTATTTGCTCACTGCTTCCATTAAATATAATAAAGCCATCATCTCTCATTCGTTTATGAAATTTAATATTATCTTTGTATGGATATTGTTCTATAATATTATTTATATGGTCAAATATAGCAATATCAGATATTTCCGGGGAAGCAACTCCGCCCATTGAAACGCCAACGATGTGTTTATATATATGCGTTTTCATTAAAGGTAAATTCATTTTTGTCAGTAAAATACTAAAAATATCAAGTAGACTTTCTGTAGATGGTCTTTTAATATCATATTCTTGATTTACATGGTCTGTAAGCGTATTTTCTATAGCCGTTTTAATTTCATTGAAATTAAGATTAGTATATAACGATGTTATATCATAGGAAACAAGTAAATCACTTTGTTGCGTGTGAGTATTTTCTATGTATCTGATAAAATCGCTAGTATCTGATAGATATGTATCTTGTGTCTTCACCAATGGAAGAAGAAAATAATTTAGGTATTTTCCAATATTTAGTAGTGGTCCCGATCATTGGCTAATAATCGGTCGACCTGGTTCATGTACTTTTCTTTATTCATACATTTATTTTGGTACATTTCTAATGTTTCCGTACTAAGTTTGTGAATCTTAGGAAGGAAGTAGGCTTTGGAGTTTTAAATGTTTTACCCTTCTCGTAAGAATTTGAAAGACATTTCGTCTATTTCATCATTTTCTTTCATTTGGTATACCATTTTATTGACTATTTTTCTGGTGTTTTCTATGTCAATATTTATTATTTTAGTATAATGAATACCGTCATTTAATTGGGATTCGCCTTCAATAAGATAATCACGTTTATTCTGTATTACAGTCGTGTTATTTTATCGGCTTTATGAATACATATAGTATTGTCGATTTTAATTTCTTTATGCATTCACGTTCCGATTTAGACATATTGTATTTAATCTTCGGCATATATTTTGATAATTCGTGTTTTGTGTAGAAAATGTATTTTTCTATTGAATTATTGCCAATGATTGGAACTTGAAAGATAGACTTAATTTTGAAAGGGTGGTTTTAGTTGCTATGTGTACATTAGTACCGAAATAATATTTCAGTCGCAACGACCTCTCAAATGATTGAAAATCTTTTATCAATTGTCTGTGGTTACATTTGTTTGTAGGAACAAATTTTAAACCTTTGCTTTAACTTTAAATTCAGTTTCAGTTATATCTCTTTTAAATAAGTTAAGGACGAACTCTTTATGAAAGTTTAGGTCCCGTTTCTTATTTTCAATAGCAAGATTGTGTTTAAATCTTATATGCTTATTCTTTGTTTTATTTCTTTTCTTGTTTTTATAATATCTTCTAGTATGACCTATGATTATCAATGGTGTCAGTGATCAATGGCAGAATTGCGCTTTGTTGAAATAAAGGTCATTATTAGAGCCTTATGTAATTTGAATAATAGATGATAATTATAACGGAAACCAATCGAATTCTTCGATTTGGGAATATAGGCGTAGCCACTGGTAGATACATGTAGACATACACTTCTTATTTCTGTATTGGTGTTATTATTTATATTCCTTAGGAATAAAATAATACAGAAACAAAATGTATGTATATAACATACAAGACACTGATATATATATATATATATATATATATATATATACTGGAAAATGATACCGAATCATATCTGACTAAAACATGGAAGTAATACTATAATACTAGCAAACAACCTTATGTCATCACTATAACATAGTCCTTAAACATACTTGAACTATTTGCAAATGGACGTTAATCAACCAACAATCAATAATTCATCACTATGTCAAACCTAAGAAGGTAACATGGAAACTAATTAGAAACTACTGGTGATCCGATAGATAAATCTGTTTAGGTCAGAAATATTGATACCATACCATGAATAAGTGGGTTTATATGGTCTCTTTATAAAATCATTATCATCGTCCTAAACATACATGACATATGTGCCACTGGACGTTAAACAAACAACAATCAACCATACATCATGATATCAACGGAAGTTATGCTATTATACTAGCAGACGAAATTATGTCATCCCATTATCATCGTCCTTAAGATACATGAAATATGTGCCACTAGACATCAAGAAACAAACAATAAAATCATTCATCAGTGTATCTCATTGAGAAAGCTTACAATTAGTGTTTTAATAAATACAAATGAAATACATGGCAGTGAAAATTAAAAGAAGTCACTAGCTAATATTCCTAAGGAATATAAATAATAACACCAATACAGAAATAAAAAGTGTATGCCTATCTACCAGTGGCTACGCCTATATTCCGTAATAATTATCATCTATCATTCAATTTACATAAAGCTCTAATAATGACCTTTATTTCAACAAAGCGCAATTCTGCCTTTGATCACTGACCCCATTAATAATCATGGGTCATACTAGAAGATATTATAAAAACAAGAAAAGAAATAAAACAAAGAATAAGCATATAAGATTTAAACACAATCTTGCTATTGAAAATAAGAAACGGGACCTAAACTTTCATAAAGAGTTCGTCCTTAACTTATTTAAAAGAGATATAACTGAAACTGAATTTAAAGTTATAGCAAAGGTTTAAAATTTGTTCCTACAAACAAATGTAACCACAGACAATTGATAAAGATTTTCAATCATTTGAGAGGTCGTTGCGACTAAAATATTATTTCGGTACTAATGTACGCATAGCAACTAAAACCACCCTTTCAAAATTAAGTCTAACTTTCAAGTTTCAATCATTGGCAATAATTCAATAGAAAATACATTTTCTACACAAAACACGAATTATCAAAATATATGCCGAAGATTAAATACAATATGTCTAAATCGGAACGTGAATGCATAAAGAAATTAAAATCGACAATACTATATGTATTCATAAAGCCGATAAAAATAACACGACTGTAATACAGAATAAACGTGATTATCTTACTAAAGGCGAATCCCAATTAAATGACGGTATTCACTATACTAAAATAATAAATATTGACATAGAAAACACCAGAAAATAGTCAATAAAATGGTATACCGTATGAAAGAAAATGATGAAATAGACGAAATGTCTTTCAAATTCTTACGAGAAGAAGGTAAAACATTTAAAACTCCAAAGCCTACTTCCTTCCTAAGATTCACAAACTTAGTACGGAAACATTAGAAATGTACCAAAATAAATGTATGAATAAAGAAAAAGTACATGTACCAGGTCGACCGATTATTAGCCAATGCTCGGGACCACTACTAAACATTGGAAAATACCTAGATTATTTTCTTCTTCCATTGGTGAAGACACAAGATACATATCTATCAGATACTAGCGATTTTATCAGATACATAGAAAATACTCACACGGAACAGAGTGATTTACTTGTTTCCTATGATATAACATCGTTATATACTAATCTTAATTTCAATGAAATTAAAACGGCTATAGAAAATACGCTTACAGACCATGTAAATCAAGAATATGATATTAAAAGACCATCTACAGAGTGTCTACTTGATATTCTTAGTGTTTTACTGACAAAAATGAATTTACTTTTAATGAAAACGCATATAAACAAATTGTTGGCGTTTCAATGGGCGGAGTTGCTTCCCCGGAAATATCTGATATTCCTATATTTGACCATATAAATAATATTATAGAACAATATCCATACAAAGATAATATTAAATTTCATAAACGAATGAGAGATGATGGCTTTATTATGTTTAATGGAAGCAGTGAGCAAATTAAACAACTATTTGAAATAGCAAATAAGAAACATAACCTGCTGAAATTCACTTTTGAAATAAATACTCATACTATGAAATACTTATATGTTGTATTGTATTAAGAAAAACGATATACCTCAACTGGAATACTAGATGTAAACTATTACACTAAACCCACTGAAAAATTTCAGTATTTACATAGAAGATCGAGTCATGCTCCTACCTGTTTCTCTTCTTTTATTAAAGGAGAAGGACTAGAATTCTTAGAAACACCAGCAGTAAGGACGAATTTAATAAACGTATTAAACTGTTTATAGATAAATTATCTAGACGGGGATACACGAAAGAAAGCGTCAGTCAAATATTGCACAAAATTCGTCACGAAGACAGACAGTTAAAACTTCGGAAGATAAAATATAAGAATAAAATAACAGGCAGAAATATGTTCATTACAACGTATCATTATAATGCTGAATATCTTAAAAGATTATAACAAAGTTCTGGTATATAATTCGGAAAGATCTGATTGCCAAACAAATATTTAAATCTAAACCAGATATGGGTTTCAAAACAATAAGAATATTAGCGACATGATAATTAATCATTAAGTCGAAGAACCACTCCACAGGAGACTTTATAATATAGTGTATACTGTGAAACAGATGTAATAAAGACATGACACCGATTTATTTCAATAGATCACGTATCTGAGATAACCGACGGTTTCTTATATGTCCATGTATCTATCCGGTAGGGTACCTACACATATTTCTTCAAATGCTAAACATGGAGACTTTTGTATATTATCATATAGATGATAAAACAAACACGCCAGTGTACCCTGAATTCAACAATATGACATTGATAAATACTATCTCTACTATATCCCGTGTAGACATATCTTGAAGTAATTAGTGATAAAATAAAGACAATAAGTCTCTTCATTAATTAAACATAAGTGCTGATCAACTTGGTCAGTTTCTTCAGTCTGTAAAAGACTAGCTACAACGTAGACCTATATGCACGTGTAGTTAATAAATTAGAAAACTGCTATGAAACAGACACACATCTATCTATGATACTAGATACGAAATAAATAGCTAAAGGTCGGCCTCTGATGAGGGTTTACCTTGGAATACTCCCGAAAGAACCCGAAACATTGCATATTAAATTCTAAAGAATTAAGCAATAAAAAGTACGTAGTGTCAGGTCAGAAATATTGATACCATACCATGAATAGGTGGGTTTATGGTATTTTATAAAACAATTTGTTGAACCCAGTTTGAATTCGTATGTATGCAAAATTACACAGAAAATGTTAGAAGATTTATAATTGAATAACACATTGTGGAAAAGAGATAATTTAAAACATTTACAACGATAAAAACCAGAAAACAGTTTCATTACATCTAAATGGTGACGTTTATAAAAATGAAATTGTCTATACGTCAAAGATAGTTAAACATTGACCAAAACATCAACATACAAGACATTCTTTAATTTTCCGTATAGAAGATAGTTTAACATGTTAAACAAGGAAACCAACTGGTGTGAAAATCGATTGCTTTAAAAAATGCTTATTGTGACATCTGGCAAACCAATTTTCAAAGATTGCAATATTGATAGATTTGTCTTCTTCATTTTCTACGTTGGAAAAGTTCATATCTGTATGTTTCATGTTATTAAAAGAAACAGTTTAGTTAAGGTGTATATCTTTGCAGTCGAGTGAAAGTAAAGTGTTATGGTCAGTGTCCTTGTAGTTGTAAATGCCCGTTTTTATCGTCCAGTGTGTGGTAAGGATGGTAAAACATATACCAGTGCATGTTACGCTAGATGCTCGTAAGTATTCTGTTTGCCTATATCGTTCTTTTACTGAAAATGCTTTCGTTTGAAATCAAACTGTAGCTCAGCAAGATATTTGCCTGGTTCAAAGTTTGTTATATTATTAATGATATTCTGTTTTACATGCAAGCATTCTTATGAATATCAAAATTGAAGCCGCTGGACAGAAAAATCACGATTTGACCTTTAAACCCAGGATTTTTGTAATTGTTTGATACATTTATGTATTTAAAGAGCCTATAGGAAAACGATAGTCAAATGTGAAAAAACGCCAGACATGCATCTTGACATTGTTATAATTGATTTAATCATGGCGTTCAAACAGGTTTGAAGTGAGATAACCCACGCTGATTCATGGGACATAACACTGCATAATAAAAAGAAACTTTGGTGAACTTGAATACCATTGACATACTACAGTTTTTGTAATTTATTTCATTTACAGGTACAGTATAATGATTTTTAAGACGTAAAATAGTTAACGCCAGTTGTTTTTCATTATCCTTTTACATAACAGAATATTCATATAAAAATACAAATGTCGAAGAATAACAATCAAGAAGATCATTCGTAGAAATTTTAATAGGCGTATCCGTCACACATTTAACAATCTAAGAATAAACTAAGATAAAGATATAAATTCACATGAACTTTTCTTATCCAAAAAAATGCGCTTGAATTTTTCTTTCATGTGCGAGATTTAGAAATACGGAGGCGTTAAATACGATGCCTTGTGTAAATAGAATTCAATGTTCCCTTCACGGAAATACATGGCATCAATACGGAGCAAAGCGCCTGTCTCTTCTTAATACCGAGTGAATTAGAAATCTCACAAGTCATTCCCATCTTCACAGTAAAACCCATCTTTTAAATTCATGTTTTATGTGTTTTTGTCTTGTGTGATATATTTGCAACTGAGGAAAACAAAATATGAATTAACAATTAACAATGTGTTTGAGCTTTTGAGTTTGCCATTTGCTTAGGGACTTTCCGTTTAGAATTTTCCTCGGAGTTCGGTATTTTTGTTATTTTACTTTGTAAAATAACTTGATTGATTGATTGGTGTTTAACGCCTCTTTCAACACTATTGTCCTATTTCGTGGCGGTCAGTTTTTATTAGTTTTTATTAGTGGAGGAAGCCAGAGTGCCCAGAGAGAACAATTGACCGTCGGTGGAAAACTAATTAGCCTAGTCAATTACTATTGGAGTCGATCGCACCTGCCACGTGCGGTTATCGAACTCACAACCTCAGTTTGTTTTGACAGGCTACTGTTATAGTAGTTCGAATACTTAGAACAATTGGCTACAAAGGCCCCTTTGTAGGATAAAGAACAGATGATAAGTAGACATTTTTTTTAGCATTTTGTGTTGTCTTTTTAGCCCAAATTATAACAGTTACAAGTTTCAATTACAAATTACATGTTGAAAATTCAATGTACATGCACATATAATTTCATATTATAAATTTAAAGTTGCAAAATGTTTTGAATATTTAAGTTCTCTGAAACATGTTTAATCCCGCCACACATTATGTATGTGGCTATCCCTATGTAATTCAGTTATTTTCGTTGGTTTTTGTCTGTTATATAAGTTGAACCCGTATTGCTCAAATGTAATTTACACATTTTTCTCATTGGCAATCAGACCTTATCTCCTTATTTTATATAAAGAAACCATAGTTTTATAAATTGAACAATACTTATACCACTTTAGCTTGACTCACATCAAGGAAGTTTAAATACAATCTTCAACTTAGTTTCAAGATTACGTAGAATTGTTAATGAAATGAATAGATTTTTTCTAGTATGAATAAATTTTGATAGTGGGCAATTTTAGAAGACATTACAAACTGAAACTTTTATCCATTAGACAATGTTTAAATCGACGATGCTTGCAATTGAACAACAATAATGACATTGCAATGCACTGTAGTCGAGTCTATTTCAATTGCCTCCTTCCATCAAATTAAAATAGATAATGGGCCTTTATTACTATTTAACAGAATACGAAACTATAACAGTGATAGTTAATAATTATAGTAATTAATCCAATAAGTTTTAATCGTTTCAGGGGCAAAGCTGTAAAATGTAAAAGACCTTGTCCATGTTATCACGTAAGTATTTTAAAATCAAAATTACATATTATGAATTTAATGAGATCATTCACATCTTCCTCAATATTTGCAATACTTATACATAAATATACTTACGGTGTGAGATCGGAACTGAAGATGTAGTTTTTTTTTATGCATTGTCATTCAGCTAAAAAATATAAAGGTACTTACCCATTTACAGTAAACAAATTTCCATGATGTAAAAAAAAAAAAAAAAAAAACAAATGACTTCAGATATGCATATTTCAAATATGTATTTTTAAACTATTCTTAACGACTTGAATCGAACTATATATTAATATAGGTCTTTATTCTTGTTTTGTACAACATTTACCATTCAGTTGTTACTCACACCTCTATTACACACAGTACTAAGACTTATAATTCCAAATTTGTGAAGGATAATCTACAGCATCAATGCTTTCCTTCATAACAAGTTCTCATCGCAATTAACTAGGTGATTAAAAATACACCCATGAGATGTACTGACCTACTCATAATTTACCTGTGTACATACAGTAACTTCAGTTTTAATTCATCGTTTAATTGAATAATTACAATTGTGTGAACAAAACACTGAATTTATTCTAGGGTAAGTATATTTAACCCTATAAATTCATATAAAATCTCTTCTTGAGATTTCAAAAATAACCATTTTATATGAATTTGGTTAAATATACTTACCATGAATTTACATTTATATTATATAGAATATTCACTGATTACCAAGCAGTGTCTCATCTTGGTGGAGGATAAATTTTCTCTCAATTTACAACATATAAAAACTATGTCAAAATTGTTAAAAATATCTATAATCTTGAAACCAGATCGAAACCTCAAACTTCGTGATAGCTACTCAGTTGTGTCTCTCGTATTGCTAATGTATACATCACGTCCTTAAATGATAAAAATTCATTCAAAAACAATAAAAAATAGACAATATATCACAGACTTTGAAAAATTGTTTGAGACTAAATCTGAATCGAGGAATGAGAAAAAAATGAGAAGTCTACTTTCGTTGCACATTGTAAAGTAATCCACAACGGAAATTAACATCTAAGAAAAATGGCAATATCTTAACTACACTGGGCTTTGCCGAAATTCTCAATTGCATACAATGTAAACTAGGAAAATATGGCAATATCGTAACCACACTAGGCTTTGCCAAAATTCTCAATTAAAATACAATGACACTAAGCAAAAATAGGCTATGTCGAAATTCTCAATTCCGTACACTGTATAGTAGGAATAAATGGCATCATATTAACCACACTAGTCTTTCCCGATAATCTCGATTCAATACAATGTAAACCAGGAAAAATGACAATATCATAACCACACTAGGCTTTGCCGAAATTTTTAATTGTATACAATGTACACTAGACAAAAATGGCAATATCGTTTCCATTCTAGTCCATGCCAACATTGAATGAATTATCAGCATCAACGTAATATTATTTGTATGAAATATTTGTTTTCTGTTATCATACATGTATCATTCGTAAATACAATGTAGTTTATATTTTCAGATTGGTTAAAGATCTATGTAGCCATCATTCTTTCCGTGGAAGAATGTGTGTTTACGTAAAAAGATATTCTGTTATATTTAGAAACAATGCTAAGATGTGAATTTAAAACCAATTATGAAAAAAACAAAATACATGCTTTTCTTCTTCGTTACGCTTACTATTTTCTCTTATGTGAAGCAGGAAATGCCTATCCTTCCAAATGACCGGATATCATCACCAGTTTTTGAAATGGTCGTGTTGCTCAGTCTTCAGTTTTCTATGTTGTTTTTATATACTGTTTGATTTTTGATTGTCTTTCAGTTTGTGCAATGGCATTGTCAGTTTGTTTTCAACTTATGAGTTTGAATATCCCTTTGGTATCTTTCAAATCTCTTATATCGTTTTAGTTCTACATTGCCAAAGATTTAAGTGTAGTCTTGTCCTTCTACTAATGAGCAACTGTATTTTAAACAATTGGAGGTAACAAGGTTGATTTTGTTTACAAAACAAGTGAACACTGCAACCTCTCATCTGTTTATGACCTATCAGTTCAAGGAGGTAGAAGATACCAATTGGTGGATATAACCCCACAGGTCAATGGAAAACAAACAATACCACGTGCAAACCAAAAAACGACGAAAATACCAACAAGTCACCAATTGCAAAATACTAAATATTTAATTAAGCAACACAAATACCACCAAACACGAGGAGAGCTAGGCGCTCCATGTGGAAATTCTGTTCCTGCTTTGGTAGTTGCGGCCATCGTGTTGCTCATGGTGAATGAGGCTAGAAGGAATCTCTTCGGTAATTGAGATCGTATGTGTACATATTTTTTATTTCTTGAAAAAATATCAAATCTGTGGTTGAATTAGTGTTCATCTTGTCCAGCCACGTGACAAGACTAACTTGACACACAGTGCTGAAACGGGTCAATAGTAGCAGCACCTGTGTTCATCCAGGTGTGTTAATTGGTTGAATGTTACTCAATTTCGAGATTTTAGTGTGATATATTGTAAAGAATTATATTTTTTTTATCAACACATGTCTTTTCACCAAACTCTAAAAAATTAGAAAATACAACAATGCAAACAACTTCATTGTACACACCTGTCTTGGAATATCATTAACTCAGTTACTGTATCACATAGTGATATTCATTACCAGGTTATTTGACTTTAAAATGCATCTTCATGTTCACTTATCTTAAACAAAAGTAACCAAAAAAAGCAGACTTTGTCATTATGTTGGTTTCTAGTGACAACTGGTTTTCATGTGGCATAATCTTCGTCTTTTTGAAATTGGACATCTCTATATTTGTCTTCTAATTTTTCTTTAATGTTGTCAATGCATACAATCGATTTTAGCTTCTTATCCGTAAATTGATCAAATTTAGTTTTGGTTTGTAGCATTGGTAAGTTTAATTATTTTGAATTTGATTCAGTCTTTAAACTGGTGTCATTTGAATATAGTATTCGCAATAGGTCATGCATATACAATAAATATAACGCACCCAGTTTCGCATCATCTGAATTTCATCCGACATCCTCAGTTTTTGTGTGTTACCATGATTTTTCTTAATCGATTTATGAGATTTGAACATCATCAAACCACTGTTGTCTTAATATACTTTAAATCGAAACTCTCACCAAATTGGTAGTGGAAAGAAAAAGGTCACCACCAATTCAATTCTCTTTATGATAGACATTTTTCTATCTTTCCGAAATGGCAGTGTTATTTTATAGAAACTGTTTTTTCAAATCGTCTGGTTATTGTGCATTTTTGTATTTTGGCTTAAGCATGAACAACGAAAACCCATCAATGTAATACCAAAGTTTACTCCTTTAGAAATAGAGAGACGAAAGATACAAAAGGGACATTGAAACTCATAAGTCGAAAATAAACTGACAACGCCATGGCAAAAAAAAAAAAAAAAAAAAGACAAAGGCAAAAAGACAAACAACAGTATTCAAAACACAACATAGAAACTAAAGACTGAGATACACGAACCCAAGAAGTAAATTTCTGGATTTATATTCATTACAAGATTTCAACTATTCAACATTTGGACACTCAAACATGGATAAATACATTAATACGTGACCTTTAGTTGCTAAAATCTATGTGATTAGATCTCTGGTAGAAAGCTCTCATAGGAAATATGTTGGGTTATTTTTATATTCGTAACCATAGAACCAAACATGAGCAAAAACCTTCTGATGACAATTTCATCCTCGAATTTTTAATTAAGTTTTTGTAAAGTAAAAAAAACTAAACAAAATAATTGCCTTATCAAATTTAGCATTTATCAAAATGTACATGCAGCAACCAACTCTTCAGAGGAAGTGTGTATACCCAACCCAGCGTGAGGAAAATCATAAATGGAAGGTATGAAATGTGTTTAGGTTCAATGCTCTTTTAACTGCAGCAGAAGTTATTCGTTAATTTTACGCGACTGTCATACAAGTAAGTTTAGCTAGCTATAAAACCAGGTTTAACCCACCATTTACTACATAAGGAAATTCCTGTACCAAGTTAGGAATATGACAGTTGTTTTCAATTCATTAGATGTGTTTGAGCTGGATTTTTCTATTTGTTAAAGGGAATTTCCATTTTGAATTGGAGTTCGTTTTTTTTGTCATTTTACTTTTATATACTCATTAGACACAATGATACTACATATACACGATAATAAAACCAATTGTTTTGAATGGAAATCGGAACGACAGGCACAATTGTGCTGTACACGATAGTAAAAACAATGTTTTAAATGACAATCGGAACGACGGAAACAATTCTGCTGTACATGATATTAAAAACAATTGTTTTGAATGGCAATTGAACCATCGGACACAATTATACTGTACACGATAGTAAAAACAATTGTTTTGAATAGAAATCTAAACGACAGAAACAATTCTGCTGTACACGATAGTAAAATCATTTGTTTTGAATGGCAATTGGAACAAAAGACGAAATTATACTATACACGATAGTAAAAACAATTGTTTTGAATGGAAATCGGAACGACAGACTCAATTGTGCTGTACACGATAGTAAAAACAATGTTTTAAAAGGCAATCGGAACGACAGACACAATTCTGTTGTACACGATAGTAAAAACAATTGTTTTGAATGGCAATCGGAACTATGGAATCAATTCTGCTGTACACGATAGTACAACCAATTGTTTTTAATGGCAATCGAAACGACAGAAACACTTCTGCTGTACACGATAGTCAAAATAATTGTTTTGAATGGTAGTCGGAACAGCAGACACAAATAACACTACTGGACGAAAAACAACTGTCCATACCAGTAACAGTCGTTGTACGACTGTCTTAGTCTGTGGAAGACTGAAGATCGACTGTCAAAGCAACTGATACAGTTAATTAATGTCTGTCCCAACACTTTTATGGGTTGTGAAAATCAAAAAATGTTATCAACAGTCATTTAAGGACTGCTGCAGTGATTTACGGCGTTGTCACAGTCAAATACTATTTATTACAGTCTTTCCAAAAGTTGTGGCAGTTGTATAATGTTTGTCCCAACCTTTTAATAGTTGGGACAGTTGAAATTTGTTTGTGTCAACTTTTCAGACGTTGATGCAGTCAAAAATGTTTGTTACAACGTTTTTAGAGTTGGGACAGTTGTAAAATGTTTGTTACAACTTTTAAAGGTTGTGACAGTCATAAAATATTTATTACAAATTTTAAAAGGTTGCTACAGTCGTTAAATGTTTAAAACAAACATTGCATAGGTTGTTGCAGTCGGTATATGTTTAATACAAATATTTTAGCGTCACGTTAGCAACTCAGTGTAAAAAAATCACGTCTCACCCGGCTCTCAAGATTTGATATAGTTGTGAAATAGCCCATAATTTATACTATTATCATCTATTGTGCAGTTGTTGACTTGTTTTGTTTTTATTTATTCATTTTGCGATCGTTGTTTGTCTTTCTTTGTCGTTTTCCGTTTATTGCCATATAGCATTGTCCGTTCATCATGTTTTGACACGTGCGTTTGACTTTCCTTTAGGTATCTTTACTTTTATTTTATCTATTCAGATTCGTTCATAACTGGTTTTACATACCAGAAGCCTTCGTTTAAAAATAGAGTTTTAATATTATTGCAGAAGATGCTAATGAATTCATTCAAATTTATATTTAAACTGAAAAGTTTTGATAAATTCTGCGGAATAGAAAATATACCGTGGGTATTCCTGAAGTAAATTTAAAGAATATGACTAAGGTACCAATATTGTACAGCATAATAAAACCGTTTTAATTTGAATTACTCTCCATGAGGGACATTTCCGATGATAAAAAATTAATAAATTAGATCTGTCAAGTTTCATTAAAACGGAAAACAATTCTTCACCGTGAACAATTTACCCTCTTTATTTTCTTGTCGGCAAACTGGACCTGCAGGTCGGCAAACTATATTTTATACAGGAAACTTAGGTACAGATGTTAGACCACATGTACAATATAAGCTGAGCTTGAAATTACAATCGGTGAGTAGAAATGAACAATATTTTAAATCATGTCTATCGAATAATCATGGATCCAAGATTTTGAAGGGAAAATGTGCACATTTGTTCTTCCTACAGATAGGCTATGTATGAATCGACGTTCTATATCACCAAACTCGTGCATAGTTGCATGTTCCAAGGCAAAGTTAGGATTTGGGCTTGTAAAGTTGTGCATCATTGAAATTCATGTATGACACCATTCCCCATCCCCTTTTATCATGTGTATGTCATGTAATCCCTTATTTACTTTGCATACATCACCCCAAGGGTGACAAGGTCAAGGAATAAAAAAAAAGTTACTCTTGATCTTCATCGTCTTACTGTTAAACTCTAACATGTGGGGCATTATAGTTAACTTTTGTTGTGCGGGATGGCCTTTTACAGGACCTATACATCATGTACATATTGTATGTTAATGTATTGTTAACTCTCTGGTCCTAAATTTGCATGAAATACTTGTCACTGGACTTTTTATAACCAACAACCAACCAATCCTTACATGTACATATCCATATAATTGTGTTACTAATGCTGGATTACAAGTATTTCCCTGGTTTTGCTTTGTCAGCTGATAGTTTTCGTTCTATTAAGAATGCATTGTGACGTCACAATTTCCATTGAAAAAACATGCATAGTACAAATTAATATGACGGGCGTACGAAAACATATGATCTGACCATAAAATGTTATGAAAATTATTAATTTTAGTGACTTATTTAGCAAGTATGCATTTTCATTTAATTTTTAAATAATTCCAAAATCATGGACAACAAAACATGAATATATTTGATAATATAAGGCATTGAATGTGAATATGTATTAGATGGTTCAATATAACATTAATCATCAAAATAAAACAATACTATTAAATTAATGTTCCTGAAACAATGCACAGAGTCATAACAGTTGCCATTTAAACACAGTTGATTAAACAAAATGTGCTAATTCAATTAGTAATTGTTTCATCATGTACTTAAGGATTCATATTGAACAAGGGTTGTGGAGGTTGTTGCATCTTTTCTCAAAATGAATAATTACAATGAATAAAATATCTATAAATATTTCATCATGTTAATTGCTTCATGGTTTTAAGTTAAAAGAAATAAAAACATATTAAAAGAGCAAAGTTAGCATCTTAATTATATTCTTTTAGATTTAACATAGAATATTAAATCACTATACATTTGTAAATACTTTGAACCTAAACTATATATTTTCATGTCCAATTTTTATATAAATTGTGCCGTTAGTCATATTTTTCTACATGTGTTAAATTGTGTTTTGGTTACTTTATTGTTGCCTTACTGTTGGGTTGATGCATCATTGATATATATCCCACATCTCCTTTCATCATATGCATTCACATCTGACTGCAGATTTTTTGCCTTTTCTACATAATTATTTTATGTTTAACATTCAATATTTGGGGAAAACATAACAAAAAAATCTATCTGTTAGCATAATTTTTTTTATGTAAACATGATATAAACTTTTTAAAGTATTTTATGAAGCTCAAATTATTTTTATAGATATTGTATTATCAAGTAAGTTGTCATAAAATTTACTGTGTTAACTGCATTGTAGTTTAAAAATACCTGTTATTCAAATTCGAAATAAATAATTAAAATATATGTATTTACTGAAAATGAATTCATGACCATGCAAATGTGACATTAAAATAGGTAATAATCAGGATGTTGACACTGGATAGGTAATAATCAGGAATTCTTATATACATGCTATAGCTAATATACAGATTAAGACACAATAGTTTATTGCCTTGGGGGTGAATTTTAAACTGTCATGGGTATATATTGAAGATGATTTTATGATGATGTTCACAAATTATAATTGTCCTCTTCAAAATTTGGATACATTTTTCAAAATAAATTATAATTTAAGAAAAATATGAAACAGCAGGATATAATATTATTTTGGATATAAAAATGCATATTTTAAAAGTTATCTGAGTATTGATTTATCAAAATAAAATTAGGTAAATAACTAATATAAAATTAAGAAAGTGTTGTCTGAGCTGCAAAGCATTATTTAATACAAGCTATAATAAGTAAAAAGTATACCGGGTAACACAAAAGATGTAAAGTTAAACTCAAGGATTTAAAACATTAACAGGGAGGGTTAAGCCTTGGAATAGAATATATATTTTCCTGATTAACTTTAGGACAAAGATTCTACATTTACATCACAAAGGTTTATTCATTATATGCACTTGACAAAGGAAAGTCAATAGCATCTGTATAGTAACAGTGCATTTATTTATCTATTTTTCATTCTTTAAACTTTTCTCTGTAGTATCAATCTATTTCATATTAACATGAACAAAAGAAATAACCTGTTGTGTTTTAGAGAGGAATAACTATGTCCATGATGTCTGACTTTAAAGAATTGATGAAATAAAGTATGATGTGAGCCTCAATAAGACAGTAACCCTTCAATGAAAGTACACAGTCACACATAAAAAATCATTAATGTAGGAAAACAGACAACACCATATATAGAATTTAGACCCCTAAAAGATTTATTCTACTTGTTAATTGGGACTTAAAATATAATTGTATAAGTTCTAGAAATTTTTTGTCAATCAAATAAGGATTGCTAGTTTTCATCTAGGTAAATACAGTTATTGTAATTGACTTTCTTCTAAGTACCATACAATGTATATAGTATTATATTAGTTAAAATTTTACTGTACTTTAGTCTCAATGTATATTTTTTTGTAGAATCATATTGGTTTGAGCATGATTCCACTTACATTGACTTAGAATATGAAGCCTGCTACATGTGCACTTTGATGCATAGGAAATATAGATGTCACTGAGTCACTCTTATAGCTGCAAATTGTGAAACAGTGGATTAATTCATTATTTTGTGCTAGTTGTTTATTGTTTTTGGAAATAATGAATAGCGCTTGCAGCATTATTCCATGATGACGATGTGATGTTAGGATTAAATTGGACAAGAAAAAAATTGTGCATTGTACAAATAGGAAACTTACAAATTGTATTAAAGGAGGACCACATTACTGGATGACTAAATACCTTGGATAATCATGATAATTATTCATTTGGTATATCAATAATCAATTTGGAATAACAAGATTTCATAGTTTCAGTGCCATGATAATAATAGTGCAATCATACATTGTATCTGAATTCCATGAATACCTTGGATAATTATTCATTTGAAATAGCAATTTGGAATAATGAAAATTCATAGTTTCAGTGAATATTAATAATAATAGTGCATCATATCTGAATTTATGAATACTTTAGTGGATAATCAGTCATTTTAATAAAATAACAATTTGGATAATGTGAAATTCTAGTTTCAGTGAAATTTACAATACAGTGCATGTATATCGCATCTGAAGTTTATGTTGGCATTGCAATTGTTAACTACCACCAGGGTGTGTAAAAAGACCTTAACCACCCATGAGGGTTTCTCGTAGTCCGTCACAATTATTAAGTGTCAAATGACTGCCTGCTGTACTTGAAGTCTGAATTAGAATTAAATAAAAATCTAAATTAGTGGCCAAGCATATTAAACAAATAAACCATGTACTTCAAAGTATAATTTTATATTGTCCCTCCTGCAACAAAAGTTGAAGTATGCAAGAAATAGGTATTACAATCTGGCAGTGGCTACAGCGTAACCTATTTGTATAAAGCTTCACCAGGTACATTTTAGAAGCTTAAAGACCTGGATACTTCTTTATGTTATGAAGTTTCTGTTAGTAACTTGTCCGTTGCACTTTACCTTGTTTTCATGGCTCACTGACTTTTGAAAAAAATATTACTGTTTGAACAGTCATACAGTGAAATACTCTCTTACATGTATAACATGTATAACGAGTGATTGGATAAATTTATATGGTATATAATATGGGTATCTTGAAAGGTCTACATGTCTCATTGTTTGACAGGCAGGGTTCACCTGACCTTGACTTCATTATATGGATCAGTGATTAAGGTTATTCAGTTACTTTGTCAAGTTTGTTTTCAGATACTACAAGCAGTAGGAATGGTAGGTCAACTATATCATGTATATTTGGTATATGAAATGATTGTAAGGTGAATATGTCTGACTGCCAGACTTGCATCAGACTTTGACCTCAATGAAAATGTCATGGTTCATTGAACAATGTTTAGTTTTGTGGTTTGGTGTATTTTCCAATGTTTCTCAGATGCTATAAACTACATGTACATGCATAATGCATGACATGTATAGGATCACTATTTTTGGCGTATTGGATATTCGTAAGTTGTACAAGTTTGATTGGCAGGTTTTAAATCTGACCATGACCTCATTTTCATGTTTCATTGGGCGATGTTTAGTTTTCATGGTTTGGATGTTAAGTCTATTTCACAGATACTATAAACCACTAAATTTTGGGTATGGAATGTCAGTTTGTAGGGTGTACATCATCTGTCTGGCATGGTTAATTTGACCGTGACTTCATTTTCAAAGGTAATTGATAATATAAAGTTTATGTGATACTTGTACATGTAGTAAAACCTTCATACATGTATTACATTTTTTACATTCAACATAAATTCAATTTTACATGTAGGCAAAGCAGACATGACATTTCAGCGTGTGCACAGTCACTCTTGTTTACATCACCATTGATAATGTCTACCATCATGACCATGTTGATTATAGCTGCTTTTGTTAACAGAAGTCGGACAACTATTAACAATTGTTATAATCATGATAATTCACTTGATAATATTGTAGTCTTGTATAAAGAGGGACAAAAGATACCAGAGGATAGTAAAACTCATAGATTGAAAAAATAAACTAGGGTGTATAACATGTATAATGTACAATAACCAGAATAAGGAGATGTGGTATGATTTTCAATGAGACAACCATCAACTGTAGACCAAGTGATGTAATTGTTAGTAACTGCACTTCCTTCAACAATGAGCAAAATTAGTAACGCATAATCATGATAATGAAAAACCTATAACAGGCCTAGTCATATTGGATGATGTAACACAATGTAAACAAGTTTAGATGAGAAACCCAATTTTGATTTAAATACAAAAGCAACAAACAATCAGCATGATCAGTTGGCGATAAAATTAGGTCAGTTAATAGATATAAGAAGATGTGGTATGATTGCCAATGAGACAAATTTCCATCCAAGTCAAAAATTTGAAAAAGTAAACCATTATACATGTAGGTCGAAGTACAGTCTTCAACACAAAGCCTTGGCTCACACCGAACAACAAGCTATATAGGGCATCTAAATTACAGTTATGCATGTTTAGAATTTGAAAAAATAGTTCCTGGATCATCATTTCTGATGTCTCCCATTTTATATTTTATAGGCCCATTGAAACATGAGTGATGATAAATGTATTATGGTTTACCATGTTTACCAAAGACTTATCTATAGGTGATCCAATATTAACAGGCTTCTGCCCTTATTCATGTTTTTCTACAAATCCATTCTATCTGTTTTGAATAAATGCCTTCTAAATATATATCTTAAGATGTTTAGCAACATTTTCAATATACACAACATGCACAATAAGCATTACAAAGGCATACATGTATTATGCACTATTAGTGAGCTGTTTGTTATAATTTAATTATAATATTTATGTGAGGTTTTAATTTGCTATGATTTTTAAAACTTCTAGCAAAAGAAAACAAGCAACCTGAAATGAAAAAAAAAAATATACAAAAAGTGGTTCAAAAAAGGGATGATAATTGGATTTTTTTTGTGGCTGTACAATTAGAATTAATGTATGGACTATGTTTGTACATTATACACATATATACATGTATATATAGCATGGTGTGAAAAGCCTATGTAATACAAATAGACTAAAACATGATAATAAACTGGTGAAATTGAGTAAACTGCTATTATGAGACATCAACCCAACAACAACTAAATAACAATCTAGAGGTCAACATATATATATATATATATATACGTCTAAACACGTCAAAACTTGTCAAAACTTTACGACAAATTCATCCATTGGAGAACAAGTGATCATTGATGGGTGATACATGGCTGAAATCATAATTACTCAAAATATCGACACAACAATGTTAAATAGAACTGCATTTTTTTAATAAGATTTATTATTATTATTTAATAAATAAAACGGTGTGGTACGTGTTTACAAATTAGACAATTTTTCACCGAAAACCCAATGACATAGAAGTTAGCAACTGAACTGGCAAATTTGATAAGGTCAGAATATTAATTTCCAACATATAGGCAGCCAAATTATATATTTTCACTCAGACCAGGGCCAGAATACTTATTTTCAGTCCATCCTTCTATTAAAGTGAGTTAAAAAATTGTATGATTTAATCAATGATTTTTTCTAAGGGGCGCTCTAATAAGTTTTGCTGGTAATACATAATATGTACTGTTTTCATCACTGATTGAAGATGAATATAATCAGAATAATGGACCCATTTGCCTAATTTATAAATGTGACCATTTTAAAATTTCTATTAATCTAGTAAAATTGTTAGTTTTCTTTACTGGTTGAATAATATATCAATATTGGACAAGCATTTATATGATTAAATAAATTGAATTTAAAAATGGAAATGGGAAAAATATTTTGGGTTAACGTTAGTACGACATCTGATCAACTGAAACCACAAAGAGAATCTGATGTCAGTCTGTAGAATTTAACAAGACCGGACTCTAAAGAATACAACAAGTTCTAAACCGTGATGTGAATAAATAAAAGATTTGATTTCCTTGTCTGAAACAATGCAGGTTTTCTTGTTTTGAACATTTCAACTTTCACTGGTGCTAGTTATTTTGTCGGTCTTATACAGTACGTCCATCTATTTATAAATACCTTTTTACAAAATATGTATGGTAAATTGGTTGAGAAAATCCGGTGAAAATATGAATGATCTCGAGTGATAATATTTTTACTTCAATCATGAATGCCGAAGTGCTATTTATCAAGGACATTTGAACTTTAAATAGACCACTCGGTACAATATCCAGTACAAAGTCGAGTAAATATTGAACTATTCAAAATAAAATACGGTAAAATAAATTAAATTTAGATAGATTTAAGAATATTTTTGTTTTCCATAGCTGCAAAAGATGCGTTAAATGTTCATTATAGCTTTGTTTTTTTATATGTATAGAAATCAAAATGGTTAATACGGCAATATCTATAATTTTGCAAGAAAAAAATGTAGCCCCAAATAAAAACTCAAAATAAGTGTGTGAAATAAGCCCTCGGGCGAAAAATTAAACAGTTAAATATGGGGATAAATTTGACAAGTGTGTATATTCGGAGTTCCCGCTAGGTTTACAGTATATCATGTATATTGACTGTTATTATGAAGTAATGTGATTCGTAAAACTACGCGTATTGAAGACAACCTTGTATGCATGAATGATTTCACTCTAACTAATTTAAAAAATTAAAAGTTGTAATTTAGATAATATTGAAAATTGTCAACTGTTAATACAGTTAAAGATACATTTGGGGTAACCTTTTCGATTTATCTGTAAGTAGTTTTAAATGCGAATAAAACCGTCCTGTGTGAAATTGCAGGTATCTAGTGGTGGTTCCGATTTTGTTCGAAGAGATGAGCGGCGAAGTATTGTTAAATAATTATATAAATTTAGCACATTCACTAAATAAGCGGGGAATACCAAAATGTTCAGCGGCAAATATTTCAAAATACTATTTTTTTTAAATCAATTTCTATCTTAAGTTAATGTATTAAATGGTGTGATAGTTGTCACAACCTTCATTATATTGCACGCGGTAAAATTGTTTTACAGATAATTTAACCTATCCCTGACTGTCAGAAATTTTGTATCCGTGACTTTTAAGTCTTAATGACTATCAATGTTTGGAAGTTGCTAGACTTATAAATTAGCTATGAATATATAATGGTTGTAGCAATCATATTTTTACTGTTACAATCTTTTCAGCGTTTAAACAGTTTATTTATGACTGTTTCAACGTTTTCCGTGTTGGGACAGTTGTTAAATAACTGTTACAACTTTCAAATGATTGCAGCAGTCTTATTGTGACTGTGACAACCTTTTAGGCGTTTAATCAGTTTATTTATGACTGTTGCAACGTTTTCGAGTTGGGACAGTTGTAAATCAACTGTTACAACTTTGAAATAGTTGTATCAATCCTTTAATGACTGTGACAGTTATTTCTAGCGTTGTTGCAGTCGATTTATGTTATAGACAAACACTTTTAAAGTTGGGACAGTTACAAAATAACTGCAGCAGTGACATTTAACAACTGTTACAACTTTAACAAACATTATCAGTCTTAGAACAACTGTTACTGGTATGGACAGTTGTTTTTCGTCCAGTAGTGTAACTGCCCACGATAGTAAAAACATTTGTTTTGAATCAAAATCTAAACGACCGACACAATTGTGCTGTAAACGATAGTAAAACAATTGTTTTGAATGACAATCGGAACGACAGATACAATTCTGCTGTACACGATAGTAAAACAATTGTTTTTAATGGCAATCGGAACAGCAGACACAATTCTGCTATACACGATAGTAAAATCATTTGTTTTGAATGGCAATTAGAACAATAGACACAAATAACTGCCCACGATAGTAAAAACATTTGTTTTAAATGGAAATAGAAACGACAGACACAATTGGGTGGTACACGATAGTACAAACAATGTTTTGAATGGAAGGGGAACGACAGACACATTTCTGCTGTACACGATAGTAAAAACAATTGTTTTGAATGGCAATCGGAACGACAGAAACAATTATGCTTTCACGATAGTGAAACAATTGTTTTTTAATGGCAATCAGAATGACAACAAATATTCTACTGTACACGATAGTAAAAGCAATTGTTTTGAATAGCAATCGGAAAGGCAATCATAATTCTGGTGTACACGAAAGTAAAAACAACTGTTTTGGATGGCAATCTGAACGGCAGACAAAAGTCGCCTGTACACGATAGCAAACACAATTGTTTTGAATGGCAATAGGAACGGCAGACAAAATTTGCCTGTACACGGTAGTAAAACAGGATAGAAATGCTCGGCAAAGCCTCGCTTTCTACCTGCTTGTAAGCCTTGTACAAATAAAATGTATGTTTCGAGACAATGTATGGTTATTCTATATGTTTATGAGTACACCATACTTTACAGAAATGAATGAAGTCTGTGCTCCTTTTTTTATTTCTTGGTAATTAAATTAGATTAACAGACTGAAAATGCCTAATATAAAAAAAAAAAAAAAAAAACAACGCTATAATCTATATTTTTAAATGTGTTTTTGCAATCATCAGGTTTGCACTTGTATAAAAGAACACTTACTCATTAGTGTATTGTGTGTGCAGTAAAATATATAGACACTAGACACTAAATAGAGATTACCACATACTTCCCTGGTCTAAACGGTTAAAAGTATACTGATTCAAAAAGTTTTTATGATGGCGTTCCAGCAAAACTGCATACACGTACAAATGATATTACAATCCATAGAAAAATAGTTATCATATTAAGATGGACAATCTTTAATAGTTAGCAAGAGAATACATAATATATATAAAATATTTAAGAAGATTAAATAAGGGGAGGATACTAATAGCCTTCGTAGAGTCTTAACTTCTTATTTTAGACATTTTGCTTATTTGTTATTATCCCTGGATTATAGTATAACGACAAAAACGTCAACAATTCAAATAATAATAATAATAATAATAATAATAATAATAATAATAATAATGAAATTTCTACTACTATTACAACTACTACAACTAATAATAAAATTTAAATAAGCAAGAGTACTAATTATAAGAAACCAAAAGTAATAATAATGATATATTATCAATATTTGTATCATTATCAAATACTTATATGTTATCAGATTTTATTACAATAATACTACCATGAACTTCTTAGATCTAATATACTTATGATCAGCATTTTGTTTAGATCAATGGCTGTCGCTAAGCTATTGAACAGAGGTAATACAATACAAATAGGGGATATAATTACAATCCGAAATAAATTAAGACAAAAACTTTGGGAATCGAATGAACTCCAAAAGGAACGAGACTGTATGCATCGACATGGTAAGCGTCTCCGGCTATGGATGTATCACCCTCCATTCGAATTCACAATCAGTCAAAATGTCACAATTGGAATAGGTCAAAATCGGTTAAATTTCTGGTCAGATGACTATAATGGCATCTAATTATATATGAATATCTAAGACCGCGAAAATATATCGCAAGTGAGTTGAGACACCGACACATTGTATCGGTCAACCAATTCGTGATGGTGACCGTCAAACCTATAAAGTGCTGATTTCATTCATTTTCCTCACAATTCTGTTGAAGCAGTATGTGTGTATCTAGAATAAAATAAACGAGGTAACAGCACGGTAAAAATAGGAAAGAAAAACAATAGTGAAAAAACTAGATAATAAAGAAACGCCTTTAAAATATGTCGAGCTCTTATTTCATTACGCTTGACCTTCTTATTGCCTCAGTGAACTGAAAATATACATTAAAGAACGCAACCAAATCAATTGAGGAAATACTTTAACTATATACTACCGGTTAAATAATAACATAGGTACGTATAACCGACACTAAAATCAACACATGTGGAGCAGGATCTGCTTACCCTTCCGGAGCACCTGAGATCACCCCCAGTTCTTTGTGGGGTTCGTGTTGCTTAGTCTTTAGTTTTCTATGTTGTGTCATCTGTACTATTATTTGTCTGTTTGTCTTTTTATTTTTGGCCATGGCGTTGTCAGTTTGTTTTCGATCTATGAGTTTGACTGTCCCTCTGGTATCTTTCGTCCCTCTTTTCCGTATAAAAGTATGCAATGTTTATTGAAAACAAAGTTTTTTCCGTTCTAAAATAACATAATGTTGGTAATTAAGAGAAGATTGCACACAGCAACATCGTATATATATGAAAACAGAATATTTAGCTATGAAATATGTATATGTATTGAACTTAAATGCAAACAACAAATGTAAAAGAATAAAGTACAATTTCAATGGAGAATTAAAAATAAGTGAATTTATAAATTCGTGTTCATGAGAAAAAATAAAAAAAACGATGATTGAACATTGAAAAAAGTAAAACAGCACTTATATAACTTTGCGTTTAAAGCAGTACAATATATAACAAGTTAATCATTCCAATTAGCAGTAGCTTGATTCAATCAAAAACGTCACTGCAACCTGGGAATATCAAACCTTAAAGAGAGAGCAGATACCAAAGTAAAATAAAAAAAAAAAAAAAAAACTGACAACACCATTGCCAGACAAAAAAAAAAAGAAGAAAATTGACGAACAAACAACAGTAACAAAGCACTACTCAGAACACTAACGATTACGCAAACTGAACCGGATTAGCTATAGGAGCTTCGTGCTGGACAACATGAGAAAAATTTTCGGAACATTTAAGTTATATAATCCGGAAATTCAGCTCCGTCAAATTTTATTGGCTTCTCTATAGTCTGATAAGACAAAAATGGGTCATCTTATCTCAGCTGGACATTTTATCATTAATTTTGGATATGTAAGGGATTTGCAAAGAAAAGGTAAGAAGTAGGTGCGCAAACTTTTTTAGCTTTCAGAGAAATTATAGGTCTCAGTGGAATAACCTGTCTGGCTGTTAGATTTAACAATGACCTAGTGACGAGAAGTTCTTTGAACAGTTGAATTATGAATGCTTTTAAGTCAGCTTTAAATAATGAGAACTGGAACCGTATGAATAAAGATCATGTTAATCGCGCACATCTATATAAGTTTCATTCATTATTAGTATTTATACTAATACTATTACACTACATGACGAGACTTTCTCACTAGGAGATTTCCCAGACAATGCCAGATGAAGGGTCTGTAAAAGCATAACAGCATTTTAAGCGCTGTTCCTTTGCTTTTTGTTACTTTGCTGTGCATGTACTGAATTTTGTGTCATGGATGGATACCACATATTCTTTGTTTTTCTATTATGGCTTATGTTTGACAAAATGTACAATGGTACAGAGTATTAAAGTACAATGTATAAAGTTGAAAGCAAAATTTGCTCTCAAAGACCAGCTTAAAAAAATGGCTTCTGCGTAATGACGTTGTAGCAGAGACATATTATATATATGTCTCTGATTGTAGGAAGCCATCAAGCAAAAAAAGAGAAATAGCCTTTAATTTCAAAGCATGGGTAATCGTAATCAGATATCGTAATCAGCTGTAATCGACTACATTTTGCAATTTAATCACATGTAATCAGTAATGATGTTAATTTTGATTACAAGTAATCGTAATTTAATCAATTACAGTGGAAAAACAGGTAGAATCATGATTACTTGTAGATTACTTTTAGATTACATTCATATAAAGTCTTTTAAACTGAGTTCTATTGTGCGCATTACTATGTGATTGTTTATTCTACATTGGCTAGAGGTATAGGTGAGGGTTGAGATCTCACAAAACATGTTTAACCCTGCCGCATTTTTGCGCCTGTCCAAAGTCGGCCTTTATTAGTCTTGTATGTTTTTTTTTTTTTTTATATTAGTTCATTTATATTGTCTAGTGTGACGTCGATTTTCACTGAACTAGTACACATTTTTATATAGAGGCCAGCCTCCGGGTGCTGGATTTTCTCGCAGTGTTGAAGACCCATTGGTGGATTTCGGCTGTTTTCTTCTCTTTGGTCGGGTTGTTGTCTCTTTGACCCATTCCCCATTTTTATTATTATGATTCTTTGTTGTATACAAATTTTGTATATAAAGATATTTTTGATAAAAAGGTTTGAATACAAAATTCATCAATCAAGTGTTTACTATGGTTGACCATGATTTAATATGACTGATCCTATTTATTTTTTAACAATTTCGGTTTTTCAGTTCACTAAATGAATTTAACCTTCCAAATATTTTATTTTGAGATTGAGTCCCTGTGATATAAGATGCCTGTTTTGAAAACATTATGTGATCCCTAATGGATAGCATCTCCAATTTTAGAATCAGACTAAATATGCAATTTACACAATATGTTTTATTAATTATAGTACGGACATGTATGGACATTCAAGCATATAAAGTCAATTTTGGGGATTTTATTCAAATTCTAAATTTGATGAATGACATAAACGAGCCTACTCAAATGATAATGGAGTTATAAATCAAATTCGTTTTACTTACCCACAATTTTTATAAATGTTATTTCCATAACATTTTAATATGTGCTTTTAAATATCCAATATTGAAATTTTTCATACCATCATATACATCATGAAAATATTAAACTATAGATAAACATATTGATTATTGCAATCAATACAATTCATTTTAATTACCCAAACTCACCTATTATTTGTCATAAAATTAGAAGTAGTGATTAACACCTGTAAAAACATATGCATATGTCAATTATGTCACCTTAGACAAAAATACTACTTGATCATAAAGTTGTCTCCCTTTGATCAGTTTTTTTCTTGTTCATTAATTGAAAATTTGAACTAGGCTAAAATATAAACAATAGCAATGTTATTTCTTTTACAAGGAAATAACTCTTGAATTTTTTATTTAACAATACACATGTTACACTGCTCCTGGTCTAGGTTCTTAATAACATGCGTATATATATTTTTCACTAAAATTAGCTTTTTTTTATGTCAGGATAAAATGTTTTCAAAATATTTTTTTATATCACAGTATACAATGCAATCATATGTAATCCAATGTAATAATGATTACTGTAGAGAAAAGTAATCGAATGTAATCGATTACATTTAATTAGCAAAGTAATTGTAATTTAATCAATTACTTTTTAAAGTAATCGACCCCATCCCTGTTCATGACGTCATAAGGGGACGACCTTTTGATTTTCAGGGTGTGGTTGATGTGGGGGTATTACGTACAAGTTGGGGATCATATACTGGCCTCCCCATGTCGCTAAAATTATTTTTGCTTGAAAGCAACAAAAACAGGGAAGCAGGAGGATTTGACCCGAAGACAAAGGTACAAAATGTACAACGGTAGGTATAAATTGAAAGAAAAATTTGCTCTTTAAGTCCACCCAATAAAATATGACTTCGGCTTTATGACGTTGTAGGAATGAGTCAAGCGAAAAAGTAACCTTTCAAAACGTCAAAACGGGATGACCATTTGATTTTTAGATGAAAGAGGAGGATAAAATGAATATTGAAATAAGCATGCATAGCAACAGATGAAAATGAATTGTCACTACGCAAAAAATCCTCCTGGCCTCCCAAAATATCAAATGGACATCTTTTAATTATTTGGACTAGTGGCCTTGGTTTGGACTAGTGGCCTTGGACACCCTATTTTGGACATTTTATATAAGTATCTATGATGAGTTTATTGTAAGGGTAATTAGAACAAGAGGTGAGGGAATACCGATATTTGTGTGCGCTGTTTTTAAGTGACATATCATATTTTTATATACATGTAATACTACGAAACTTAAATACATGTACAAAGATGAATATATGAATAGATGAACTGTGTCCCCAAAACTAATAGAATAGAAAGATTGACCAATTTTTATAAAACTTGGTATGACCTAAGCTTCGGGAATTTAAGACTGCTGACCGAGTGTCATGGCAATAAGATTTATTTTACAGACAATAGGACCATGTTTATTTTTAACGTTTTAACATGTTTAATCCAACTATTTCAACTATCACAATTTGGGCCTAAACAATTAAATATTGCAAAAATTTTATTTTTAAATGCCTTAATATATCATGTTCATTCAGCATGCATTTACAGCAAATGAACACTCACTTTATTAATTAGACTTATGATTGTTTATAACAATATCAGGTAAATTTATACTGTAAGACATATTTACATTTAAAATACATACTGAAACTGTAGGAAATAGAAAAACAAATGTGTAACTTTGTCTCTGCAAAGTTTTATGTGCATACGTTCATTGGAAATAAAGGGAACAAGTATACGTACATGTAGGTAGGCATGGATTCTTTTCGTTTTCTCTCCACCTTGCATAACTGAGACCTGCAATTACTACACAATAAGAGTTGGTGGCCTGTATGAAGTATGTATAAAAGTAAAGAATTAGTCCGCGGGGGTTGTGGAGGCCACTGGCCCCAAGTAGTGTGTTTAGGGCAGCACCCTGGTAGGATCGGGAAGGGGGGTATGGAGGTGCTAAGTCTCTTGGAAGCTCTGAGGATTTAGCAATTAAAAAAACAATTGTGATGTTAAAAAAATTATGTTTCTCAACAGTTTCTCTGTTCTGCTTTATTGTCTTTAAAATTGTATGTTAATTGATAATACTATAACAATTGTAACCTTTGTATGAGGTCGGTACGAGGATATGCTGACATGAAAGAAGTATATTGACTGAATAGGAAGTCCTAGTCGATATACTTCTTGAAGTTAATATACCCTCATTTAGACCTGATGCAAAGGCTACAACAGATATGTAACTAAGTAATGTTACCACGGGGTAGCGTGATACAGTATTGTAGTGCATAAATTGCGGACTTTATTTAACATGTTTACGCATTAGATTTGCTTTGATTTGGGGAGGGGGGTATTACGTACAAGCTTTAAAGGGGGAGGGGGTCATATACTTGCCTCCTAATGCCGCTAACTTTTCAAAGCAAAGCTAAATGCGTAAATAAAGTACGCAATTTTTGCACTCCAATAATGTAACGTCACACTACCCCCGAGGTAATGTTACTCAGTTACATATCTTGAAAAGTCCCGTAAAGGATGAAAACGTAAGAACAATGACATTTATATTTTATTTTCTTCTTACCTGATTTTTGTATTTTTCATGAATAAACAAATCAGTGCACGACTTGATTTAACATTAAAATAGTTTAACTCGAACTCTAAGTCGAAATAATACCCGAACTGGAAATTTATCACGAAATTGAAATTGAAAAGCAATTCAGACATTTACTTGGATTTTGACTCGATTTCTTCTCAGATCCGACGCTTTACTCGAAATGTAACTCGAACTTTAACTCGCACTCGAATTATAAATCGAACTAGAACTTACTCTGAACTGTGAGAAAATAAATAAAATCTGAGAAAATTTAATTTAATACAGCAAAATATGGACTTTGCAGTATCTATACAAATTGAAGGGGGTGAATTTATACTCACAGCTTTATATTGACAATAAATAATTTCCATGTTCTTAATACATGTAATGGTGTAACGATGTTTTTGGCTTTAGTGGTGACTTTGTTTACTGCCCCTTTATCATAAATAAACTTAATATACCTCCACAGTTGCTTGCTTTACATCAGGTTTCAAAATTGAATTGTACCCCCGAAAAATATCTCTTTATGACTAAATCACTTATAATAGAAAAAGATAAAACGGTTTGTAAAACGTCAATTACAGCTATTAAAAAGCAATTTTGAATGCATATTTTTCCACTATAAGTTAAATAATCTGTACTAATGACACAATTTATAGTTATACAGCTTTCAGAATTTTCTGAAATACGTTGGAGTAAAAAATTAGCATGACACTAAAAGTTTATAAATTGAATTAAAAAGAAAAAAAAAAAGTTCTCATCCCTTTGAAACTTGCTATTTATAGCACGGCTAATCTTATCGCATACTTGAGGTATATGTTTCATACCACGTAAAGGTATGGATGCGGTTTACAGAAGAAAGAATAATGGATAAAAAATTAAATAATAAAGACAAATGGGTATACAAAAATAAGAATGGAGAATAATAGAGAATAATGGGATCTTTAAACATAAAAAAAAAAAAAAAATGAGAATAATGGGAAAATTAAAGAAAAGAGAAAAAATTGCTAACAAATTAAAGAATACAGAACTGAAGACCCATCCAGCCAGACCCTCATGGACTTTTAACTTCTTTGTGCAAACAATATTTTAACATGTCAGTCACCCTTGAATTTTACTAAAAATTTGAAACATAACAGTAATGGAGTACTATTTAGTTGTTTTGCTACTGTCTGTATTTGATTTGCTTGGTGCATTTTATGTAAACACTTTAGAACAAAGAATAATCCAAGTTAAAGACAAGTTTATTTCAACACAGAAATGAAATAAAGAAATCGAAAGAACAATTAGAATCGACCAGAAAGGCACTTACACAAGTGAAAGTAGAATTGGAATCGACGAGAAAGGAATTTAAACAAGTGCATGTAGAATTGGAATCGACGAGAAAGGAACTTAAACAAGTGCATGACGAATTGGAATCGACGGGAAAGGAACTTAAACAAGTGAGGGTAGTACTGGAGTCGACGAGAAATGCACTTAAGCAAGTGAAAGTAGAATTAGATTCGACGAGAGAGCAAATTAATATACTTTGTAAAGAAATAATAGAAAAAGACAATGCTCGCATGAAAAAAATAGATGTAAATGCGTTACGTGAAGAATTAAATGAGGTTAAAAGATAAAAAAAAAAAAAAAAAAAAAACAGTCAAGAGTACACCCCGTGATACTGGTATATAATTTAAATCATACATTTAAAATACTTAAGTGCATTTGTTTTCACCACATATTTCATGGGTTATTGTAAAATTCATTTTTGTGCCCAATATGCATAACATATTTCCAACTGACGTTAGGAAAACTGTGATATAAATCAATTTATCACAGTTTGTAATAGTGGAAAGAAGACGACTACCGAAGCAACGATCGATGACGGAAGGGATTGCTCCTTTACAAAGTTATCCCTTGTGCATCTTTTTAAGACTGACAGGCTAATGGCAGCTAGTCCACTGCTCTGTACTTAACTGATTTACCTTTCAAGCGTAATGTTTTAATCAATAAATAACATAATTAGTTGTGACCTATTTTGGTTCAACGTTTTTATGTATCAAGGTGTAATACCACCAAATCATAGTACGTCACATCCAGTTTCATACGAAAAAGAGTCGAAAAAAACATTCCCTTGAATTTGACAGTTGTAGGATATTAACCCTGCATTGCAGATTTAATTTCTGAGTCATAAACATATATCGTGGGTGTTTCAAAGAACCATTCCTTTTATATTTGGTGTTTCTAGAAAATATTTTGGAAACTTAAGGTGATATGGTTACTAAAGCTTGTGAACAGGAAAAAAGGGGTGAAAATTTAATTGGTTTCATTCCGGTGATGGTTATTATCTTATATGCAATGAACTGTTATGTGAAATTTTAAATATAGTACTGGACAGGATAAAACTTAATCATGCAAAGTATTTCTTTATTTGAAACAAAGATAAACTCTGCACAATATTTTGAATTTTGAAAAATGCCAATTTAACAGACTAATAGGGGAAAAACAATGTTGGTATTTATCCTATTTAGGGAAGCTGCACATATGCATGCACCTTTGACCTTGTTTATGTTACAGAAAATACCTTACAGCATTATCTTCATTTACAAGTTGACTTTCAAATGGTCCAATTCCGTTTGACAAAGTAATTGCAAATGTCGGCAATTCTTATAATCCAAGCAGAGGAATATTCACAGCGAAGTAGCATCTCATACCCTAAATCTTCCATTCAAAAGGGGAGACCAGATGTGGGCCAGTGGAACTCCTGAGCATAAGATATACGCATCAGAGCCTTATAACGTATTTTCATGAATATTGATTGCAAGTGGAAAATTTAATTAAACATACATAGATCAATAAAATTGTCTTTGAGTTTCTCTTCATTGTAACAGACGTTTAAGGTGGTACCAAACACTTTGACTAAAATTAATTTGGCTCGTTTAATTTTCATAAAATTTTGACAAAATATTTACTTTTACCCTTTGACAAAAATATAAAATTTCAAAAGACTGGAACAACACACTTTATCGAAAAAAAAAAAAAAAAAACATTGGATATATAGCAGTTTGACAAACACTAATTTTGATCAATGAGAAGCTTAATATTTCCCTAAAATAGAACGTGATTAAAACGTTCAGCTGATTTTTACAGAGTTATCTCCCTGTAGTTTTATGTACCACCTCAATGTCTATTTGAATCTTTAGAAAGCGAATTATTAAATACTATATTAAAAATAGCCGCGGTGAACACAGTTTATATGGTATGCAACAAAATAATGTCCTCTTTAAATTTATGGAAAAAATAAATGCTAAGAAAATCATTTAGTATTGTTTTAAAGGTCAAAACACAAATAACGTATAAGAATCAACACTAAGGTTTTTCTTCCCTTATGCATAAATTGCATAAGTTTTATCTGGCACAACGTTTTTGGAATCTTTTATTTTAAATGCTCTTCGACTTTGTATTTGATTTAACGTTTAAACTGTTTAGATTTGAGCGCAAATGATAAGTCTCCGGTAGACGAATCGCACGTTTGTACTAACAACTTATAAGCTTGTAATTGTTTTTACAATCATTGAGGTGATGCCACTGCTGATAGACGTTTCGTTTCCAAAGTCATCACCACCCCAGTAGTCAGCAATTTGTGTTAACATGAAATATCATTAATATATTAATTTTCTGAAAAAATATTGTTGATAAAATGGTGAATTATGCGAAACATTTAGATTTTCCCATTCCTCAGGCATAGTTTTTCTTAGCCGTATTTGGCACAACGTTTTCGGAAATTTTGGTTTTCGATGCTCTTCAACTTTGTATACGATTTTAAATTCAATAGAAAGAAAAAAAAAAACACATAAAATTTTCGTTTAGTCACAACATAATCCTACAAATGCGATTTTTATATTTTTTTTTTTTTTTTCTTGATATAAAGACAAACACTATATGAAAACCCTTTACACAATCATAGGTTAGAGGACATACGATGAATATATTTATTTTGTTTCTATCGCATTCCGCCATGTCCTTATTAACTTATCATGGTCATCTTGATAACTGATGCAGTCTTTAGTCTTAGATAAATGATTTGTTTTATTAGTTGTTATTGGCTTTGAACTAGCTGTCAGCAACTGCGAGTACTCTCAGATCTGTACTTTGTGTTTTTTTGTTTGTTAGGGATGTAATAATACCCTTCCACGTCCGGTCTGTGTTTTTGTTAAAATGTTTTTCTGTTTTGTGTCATATTTGTTTTTCATAAATTGATTTAGTATAAATTAGGCCGTTGGTTTTCTCGATTGAATTGTTTCATATTTTTCATGTCGGGGCCTTTTATAGCCGACTATACTGTGTGGGTTTTTCTCATTGTTGAATGCTGTACAGTTGCGTATAATTGCTTACATCCCCTTCTTTTGAACTTTGGTGGATAGTTGTCTCATTGGCAATCATACTACATCTTCTTAATTTTGTATTTGCTAATAAAAATGATTTGAAATGCCGCAGAAGGTAGCATAAATGCTAGCGTGTATATTTTGGTCAACCACTTTCCATTAAAAATTGACAGTCAACACTGAGGTTGTGAGTTCGAACCCCGCTCGTGCGGGTGCACTCGACTCAATCCTAATTGACTAGGATTGTCAGTTTTCCTATCGAAGGTCGGTGGTTTCTCCGGGCACCCGGCTTCCTCCACCAATAAAAACTGGCCGCCACGAAATAGCCCAAAAGCGGTGCTTAAAAGTGGCGTTAAAACACCAAAAATAAATAAATAATAATTAAAAATTGAAAAAAAAAAATACGCACGAATATCCTTTGGGATTCACCAGTTCACATATCATTCATTACAGAACTTTCACGTGTAAAAGGTTTTGTTTGAATACATGATCTCCATCGCAGCTGCAGATCGATCAGCGGTATCATATCAGTCTACAGGCTGTGGACAATCATATATTAATCGATACCTATACCTAAGAAAGAATTGGAATTGAAACACATAGTGCGACGGTTGTTTACGATTTTCAAAGACTACTAAAACATGCCGCTAGTTAGTTTAGACAATCTACCTGAACGTGATGGTGACCGTAAAAAAATATGTAGTGTCGATTTCAGTCGTTATTCTTCATAACTCTGTTGGAGCAGTAACTTGTAAACAAATTTTAAACTGAAACGGACATTTTGATTTAAACAGCTCTGAAAATACCGCACAATTAATCAATCAAACTAATCTAGTGCGGTAAATTCAGTACTTTTCAGACAATTCGCTTTTCAGATTTTTCAAATGTTGTAACGATCAAAATAACCGTTTAAGACTAAACATCTGTTTACCAGTGAGTTTTTGTGTCATAAGCAACATGCACGATAAAAACGTATTAACTAAGATATGTAAACGCTGTATAACGGAGCAAAGGATATGTTACTACTGAGACATGGGAAGTTTACAATTGGAAAGTTGAAAACACCACGTTATGTTCTCGTATATTTTATGATGATATGATACTAAACTCCTAACGGTAGGATTGTGCTTGATTTTTATATGATGAAGACATATTCTTTCAATCAGTTTAATTGAGGTCTGGAGCTGGCATGTCAGTTACTGCTAGTAGTCCTTTGCTAATTTATGTTCATCATTGTCATTTTGTTAAGGTTCTTCTGTTACCTTATCTAACATCGGACTCGGACTTCTTTAAACTGAGTTTTACTCTGCGTATTAATGTGTGTTTTTGTTATTATTTCACATTAGCTAGAGGTATAGAGGGAGGGTTGAGATCTCACAAAACATGTTTAACTCCGCCGCATTGTTGCGCCTGTCCCAAGTCAAGAACCTCTGGCCTTTGATAGTCTTGTATGTTTTTTTCAATTTTGGTTTATTTATATGTTTCGGAGTTTAGTGTGACGTCCATTTTCGCTGAACTAGTATATAATGTTTAAAGGGATCAGCTGAAGCCCACCTCCGGCTGCGGGATTTTCCGCTGTGTTGACGACCAATTGGTGGCCTTTGGCTGTTTTCTGATCTTTGGTCGGGTTGTTGTCTCTTTGATACATTCCCCGTTTCCATTCTCAATTTTATTGAGTCAATGAAATGTAATAATTTTTCACAAATTATTCGTATTTTTCTTAAATGTCTGTCTAAACAGTCTTAGCACTGTCTTGATATGTCTCAACATATTCTTAGAAGTCTGACTTTGTCACAACACATTCTTAACATTCGGAAAAGTTTTACCCAGTCCGATTTTATGTAAACACGTTCTAAAAAGTCTGGATACGTATATATTTGATCTTGCTGAATAGATGTAGTAAAACATGTATGAATGTCTCGGCTCGTATTTTCTAGAGCTTATTTAAACATGTTTAATATGTCTAGATCTAGACCAATAATGATATAAAAATTAGCATGGCCTTAACCAAATATAGCTTCAAGTGACTATTGTTAATAGTTGAATTCGAGGATTGAAAAACTCCAAGTTGTTTTATTTGATTTGTTGATGATTTAACAGTACATATATATGTAACAAGCATTTAATATACTAGTATTGACAATTTTTTTCAGACATTTTTCAAAATGCCTGAATCAATTTTATAGAATGAATTATTCACAAAAACTGAGAAATTGAAAGTATCGAACAGCAAAGCAGTTTAATCTTTGATAATTAACATATTTTTAAGCTTGATTTTTTTTTTTTTTTTTCAATATTCAAAATAAGTTCTACTGAACTATTTAAAACTCCCACAAGACAATTATTTGTTATATCATATGATGCTTGGACGGCACGATCTATTACACTTTTGTCCTGATTATTTCCAATAGGTTGGATCTTATACAAACTGATTAAGTATTATCAACACAGTGTGTAATTAGGAGCTAATCGGTTTACTACCAGTTTAAACTTAACATTTAAAAGTGTTCTATGATAAATTCTTTTGTTACACGAAACAGTGAAAACGAAGGTGATTTTATGTCTTCCTGATCACTTTGATTGTATCTTAATACAAACATCCAAGAGAAAGGTAAGGATTATCTTATTTTTCAATATCATACCTCCATATTAAATATTAGGCAATGGAATTCAAAAACAATTGATATATTAAAGTGTAGGCATTTATTAAGAGTGTCAAATAGTTACAATAATTAAATGCATACTTTTATACTTAACAATAAAATAAATTTTTAAAAGAACTGAAACAACTGCATCTGTTAGAACGACGAAACGTTTTTAAATTCAATTTTGCCGTTCTTGATTGGTTATTATTGAAATTATCTACACCAAGATGTTTAGGTTAAAATTCATCTTGTTTTTGTATGTTTTCTTTTCTTTAAATTTTACGTATTTATATTTTTTTGTATTTTGTTTATGGGCAAAGATTGAATATACCCTTTTCAATATTTATATATTTTGAAAACAAATTTTTTTTGGCAAAAAGACAATTATATAAAGTATATCACAAGGTCATTTGCACTCGCCCACATAAACAACACAGATCAATTACGTTCGTCAGTCGAAACCGATATTTCATACAAATATACAAAGTGACAATCAAAATCCACATGTTGCCTGGTGGTAAGCCATTTGTATCTTTTACGATTATATTTTCGTTGCCTATAAATACTTCTAAAAAATCTAGAATAAAAATCACAGTGCATATTTAATAAAATTAGTGGAAACTTGTTTTGATTTCATTATACCAAAAAAAGTTAAAAATGATTAATTAAACAAAATAAAAACCATATACAAACATAAGATAAAGACGTTTTAAACCACAACTAAAACATGCAAACAATGTATATATAAATATAAAACACAAACACAAAACCAAGTGAACGAAATAAAATTGAAAAAAATCAAAGAGAAATGCAACAATCCTGGTTGAGATGATGAAAACTAAGCTTCAATATATTTTACAATGCCTTATCCTAATGAATAATTGAAACAGCAGGATTGTACTGTATGCCTCGATTATGAAATAATGTTTTTTTCTTGAAAATCAAGACGGCTTAAACAAATCAAATGTTAATATTATAACTCAATAGCAGCACACATATTGTTATTAAAACATAAAAACATAATAAAGTGTTGTGCCAATAAAGTTAAATAACTATAACAATTAAAGGATTGTTTATCAAATTCTATAGTTGCATTTCTGTAAATATCAGCAGTGCAATTTCCCATAGGAACTCCTTTCACGGCTAAAACTGTACCACTTTTACTATGAAGTTTTGAAAAAAATTATATCCTAGAATGGAAAGTTCATATACACTACTATTTTTTCAAAGGTCAAAACATAGGGTTGTGCAGCATATTTTCAACGTTTATATGCCCCAAACTTCTAAGAGTTTAAATTTACATTAAAATTCTATACTACCCTACCTTGACTTAAGATATTGGAATATTTAGTGCATATTTAAGATAGAACACACTATTGTAAGTTTTATTGAGGTATTTTTTGTATTTCTAGCTTGTATTTGTTTTTTATACCGCGGTCACAAAAAAGCATATTTAGGTGTTACCGCTTACTTTTGGGTTATCGACAGGAAAAAAAAAACACCCCACCAATAATTTTCAGGAAGGATGTATGAGTTTCAATGACTGCGAAGAGTAAATATAAGCACTTCTAAACAATTTAAATTACTAATATGCATATATTATGAATTTATTTTGCATTCAGGGCTTTATGTAAACTATGCATACTGTAAACTGTGGATTTATGCTGAATCATCATAGTTAAGGCCAAGGATTTTCTCAATCTTCATGAACTATTTATTAAACTTCATTTTTGAGTTAATTTCATTAAAATCTCTGAGATTAACCAGATTTGGTTAAATTCTGTATGTTCTCTTTTTTTACCCAATATAAGTTGCATTTCTGTAAATATCAACAATGCAATTTCCCATAGGAACTCTTTTCACGGCTAAAACTGTACCACTTTTACTATGAAGTTTTGAAAAAAATTATATCCTAGAATGGAAAGTTCATATGCACTACTATTTTTTCAAAGGTCAAAATATAGGGTTGTGCGGCATATTTTCAACGTTTATATGCCCCGAACTTCTAAGAGTTTAAACTTACATTAAAATTCTATACTACCCCTACCTTGACTTAAGGATTTCCAAAGATTTCAATTTTATCGCAATGAATATGTATATTTACTGGTAACATTCCCAAGTTATGTCTCTACGAGATGAGACATAGAGATCATATCGGGGAACCAGTACGTAAACAAAATTAATTATCTATGAATATTAATATCTCCCCAAAAGAGGTATGGTTCGAGAAACAGCTGTATTTACAAAATACAACATATAAGAAAGAAGTACACTACATGTAAGTATCATATAAATGCATTGTTATGACGAAATGCGCATCTGGTGCAAAAAAAAAAATGGCACCGTTACTTTTATTACCAACACTGGTCGATACCTTTGCTGTTTGACTGTTAGTCCCGCGGGTATCACCAGCCTAGTAGCCAGTACTTCGATACTGGCATGAAAAAACGGCTATTGTGTTATTTAAAATTGATGTTTGGAAATTAATATAAATTGAGAAATACATGCAAAGTTCTGATTGCGTGTCCGGTTTTTGGCTTTATTGTTTGTCCTTTTTAGTTTATAAGCTCTTCATTTTGTTGATAAGTTTTGGATTTACAAATATGTTGGCCTTCAGAATCACTGATATGAAGGGACATTTGTTATTAAAATGCGCATCTGGTGCACAAAAAAAAAATGGTTCCGTTAATGTTATAACACACGTGCCATTGTTTCAACTAAAAACTACTACCATCTTTTAATCAAAAAGTCAGAAAGAGCATACATATATATATGGGGTAACAGCAGGAAACTACATACAAGTAAGGGACATACTTAAAAATATAATTGTGAAATGTTGCAACACTGTCTTTGAAGTTCAACAATTAACACATTAATAGAATAAACAGTCATTTCATTAATTTTCTATGAAAAGTAAAATTGTATACATAAAATAATCGTTGCTGAAAATTAATGACAAAGAATATTGGGAGTTTAACTCTCTCCTACTTATACTATTATATAAATCATACTTAATATCAAATCAAAAGGAGATTGTACGCTGCATCTGCAAATTATTCTTAATTAGATATTTGATCTCCAATTATTTTTTTTGTCATCCAAGTGAGATTAAAGATTTTGACACGGGTCTTTGACATAACTACGTATGAAATGTATTATAATTCTTCTTACAAATACCAACGTGCATTTCCTAATCTATTTTACAATCAACTTTTGTTTCGGTTTATTACTCAACTTGAGATGCGGAATATAATGTGTTGAGCTGTGAAAACTATAATTATAAATTTGTTTTTAAAAATGACATCTTTTTGTACAAGATCAATAGTTGTCCCATTGCATTGGGTAGTATTAACTCGTTTTTAATAGTTTTATTTGGTTTCATGTTTGACTGAGACATATGGAATCATTTGTGCAAAACGCCATTTAAGCCGCTGATTTGTGTTGAAAACAATTTGACGTATACGTATATCTATTTTTGGAATATTCTACTGTTGCTAACTGACTACTTTCCTACTAAAACATGCAGCTCTTTATGTTTAGGTCATTAAACATATTAAGATTGGTTTTTCATTAAATTTGATAGTTTAATTTTGTTCGCGTGTATGTTGTGAAAACACATACAAAATTAAGCATTAACCATATAGAACATACTGTCAATCTCTTGTAGATAACACATGTGTATGGTGTTTTTTTTTTTGTTTGTTTGTCAAACATAAAGATTAAATTAGTTATTGTTTATTAGTCAAATGGACCAAGTTTGAGGAAACTTTGGCTGCCGCTAGCTTCGTGAAATTATATTATTTTGATATCCATTATATTCATATAGTTGGGGTGGCTACGTTAACAACTCTCTTTTTTAAAACTCACATATTAACATTTTTGTTGGTGATAACAGTTAGTATCCTTAAGACTTAACATTAATTTTTGATTTTTCAAAACAGTTTGATTCCAATCTGATTAAAAAACAGTTCCTGTATCCAAGCTTTGCTTTCAACGATATGAAATGATCTGGTCTACTTTCTGTTTAAAAGAACTTTCGGGATCCTATGATTTGTCGGATTAATAAACATCTTCGAAAATTTGATGGCCGAAATTCATTAGCTGATGTTATAATTACCAGAAAAGGCTGAAAGAAAAACCGAGTGCTGTCAGATCCGTGTAAACAAATTTTGGACACAGGATCTGTATTTTAATCAGATCGGTTTGATTCAAAATTGTTATCATCTCTGTACATCTACGATTACTCTTGGAGCATTTCTATTGTATTCTTATATATATGTATCTCTCTGGTACTGCAAAGCTTCATTTCAGTTTTTTAACAACATTCTCTAAATAAAAATGTATACAATACTATTCATTCTATCACTAAGTGATTTTTTTTATCACCTAGTACCCTTTGTAATAATATCAATTGTTCAATCATCGTGTTAAATTCATGTTTCGGGTACATTTGATAAAAATGAATGTAGAAACATCATTTTCGCGCTTAGAATTATAGTTCTTTATCTTTGTTTTTCTTCACATATGATACATTCTTCATTGACAAAGTCTTCTATTATGAAAATGTTATCATATCAACTGTCTGCTGTAAACAAAAGAGAGTGTTTAAATGAAAATGTCTTTGTGAGCTATTTATATCATAATACATGCTTTGATAAATGATTCCTTTAAACTGAAGGCAACGATGAAAGCTTTGTCATTTTAAGCAGAGTTACTTTCTTTTCACAACTGCTGTAATGATGTTTCTACTTTTCCTTTTGAAATGATAGAAATGTTATTTAAAAAGTTTCATTGTTGCTTTAATTCCATGACTTTTATGTCTTCGCTTTAAACTAATATTGATGTTTGAAAGGAGTGAAAGAAAATCCTGAAATCCTTAAAGTAAATGTCTGAATCACTTCAATAGTCTTCAAACTAACAACACATTAAATGAAATTACATCTAGAAATCAAATTGCTATTTAAATGGTATATCATATGCGAAAATTCACATTGCGTAGGTCTTTAAATGTGTGTAATAAGACTAAAAGAGACTACAAAACGTTTGCGTCCGCAACAATTTTCTATTCTGATAAAATACACAAGTAATAATGACCCCTAGACGTGTATTATGATTCGAGGCTAGCACAATTGATAAATTTATGACAATTATCTGAATAACACTATTAAATGCATCAAAAACAAAGCTATAAGTAAACTAACACCACAGACTACCGTATGCAATCTAGCAATACTTACATATTTTTCTTCAAACAAAATGGTATTTCTCAGCTTCAACCTTTTCGTAAAAAAAAATTCCATGTGTGTAGGACCATTCATTTTCTGTAGCTATCTCCCAAGGCAACGTCAATGACGAAAGCTTATGACGTCATACATTCTTTTCCGATATAACTCGAGAAGCGTGAGTTGTACTATTATCATACAGAAAGATCATGGGTTAATTTGAAAAAAAAGAGTGAACAATATGTTTTATTTCTTTTATCTTAGTGGATAATAAAAGCAACTGCTTCTGTACTGCAAAACCTCGTGCTTATATAAAATAAGAAAATTTGGACTGCAAATGTGACAACTATCCAAGGGAGTACAAATGAATCGGATATAATCGACTATACATCACCGTACGGCCTTCAACAATGTTTAAACCCAAACGGGAAAATCAGCTAAAAAAGGCCGCGACATACTAAATGCGAAACTATTAAAAAAAAGCACAGGCAACAGACTCATTTATGACAAACCAACAAAGGGAAAACAAACATTACATCAGCAACAAGCGACAACTACAAAATTACAGGCTTCTGGTGATCTTGGACCGACACACATAAAAGGTGGCGGGGTTAAACATATTTGTGAACGCTCAACTCTCAACTAATTTGGAACAATGATGTAAAAGCACAACACAAACTGTAAAATGAATTGGAAATGACTTGACTCATCAGATCGGCACGATTTGAATCCAACTACTTACATAAAGACAAAAGACCCAAAGTACCAATTAAAAATACCGTAAACCAACTTATTTTCGCTGATACTTTATTTCGCGTTTAGCCCTTACTAGCCCATTTCGAGGCGATTTAATTGCATGATTTTCAAATTTTTTTTATGTAGTTAAATAAGGAAAGATTCAAGTTTTACATAGTCGCGACGATTTATATTCGCGTTATTTTTCTACTCGTAAAAGTCGCGAAAATAAATAGCTCGCGAAATTTGAATGGTTTACAGTATTCCTAGGTACTGAAAACTAGTTAAAATCAAATAATAACTAATAAAAATTTGATGTTCTGCAAGATTTAAATATCAGTATACAACTAACGGACTCAAAGCGGAGACTTCATTAAGAGTTCGACAAAAGAAAGACTAGGATGGGGGTAATTGAAAAGAGTAATTGTAATTGACTGTAATTTATTACAATTTCTCATGGAATTGAATGAAATGTGCGATTGGGTTTTTTTTTAATTATACGTAAGTGTAATTTAAATAATTACATTCCGAACAAGATGTGTAATTCCAATTACATCCCAATCTAAATAATTACATCCATTGTTTAGATACTTATGAAAATATAAAACCAACAAAAAACATCCTGTATTATGTAAATGAAGATTAATACAGATATATTTTCCAAATTCAAAATATCTTAAGCAAAAAAAACAAAAAACATGAGAATAACAGTAATTATGTCAATATGGTAATAACTGAATACATTGAACTGCTATACATATAAATAATTTCTAGCATAAATTGTTTGACCTAATACAATGAGCACATTCAATTAAAAAATTGTTCTTTGACCTTTTTCTATTGGATGTCTTTTCCTTTTTCGCTTTGTTTGTCAAAACTTATTTAAACACCTAATGTCCGATATTTTAAAATAGTCATGTATGGCTTGTGTACGAAAGCCCAGAAGGATTATTCGAGATCCGATATTCGAAATTCGAGATTCAATATCTGAAGTTCGAAATTCGGAATTCGAAATTCGAGATTCGATATTTGAAATTCTATATCCAGCGTCACCAATCAGAAGAATGCTTCTAACTTGTAAATTATTTTAGACCAATGAACTATGTTTTTACATAAATGATATTGAAATTAGCGGGTTTATAAATACACGTGTGTTTTTAACTGCATAGTGTAGTAAATTGGTTGTCATGCAGGAAAGAAATAAGAAGGTATGTTTTTATTTGTATATTGCACTATTTGTTTGTAGTTTAATTCAACTGCACGAATCTAATTAAGGTGTATTTGCCCCACTACACGATTGAAGCCTTACATGCATGTACATGGCTACACACCAAAAGAGATAGGGGTTAATCATTGACACTTGTATGCTGATCAGGTTGTAAACATAGCAAGCAGTAGCTGTGGAACATGCAGTACATATAGTTTCAGATAAAGGGGCGGCTTCACAGGTGGAATGGAAGGGTGATTGTGTAAATGGTCTCATGCTATACAAATTTATTTTGACCAGTGCCCCTTTCGGAAGCTATAGAATCCCAAAGGCGCGCATTGAAACTTTCTTGGGAAATCACGTTTTCGAAAATCGGTATGCATTTAGTTTTTGTCTCAGGCATTTATAGGGTAAAGGTAGCCTTTCTACATGTCCCATCCTAATTTTCTTTTTCTTCTTCTTCAATTTTACCCCTTTAACAATTTTATTGCGATAATAAAGAGATTTACAGTATATTGTATTTAACACCTGCGTAGGAACCTTTCTCCAAGGGCAATCAGTATACTGATTGCCCTTGGAGAAATCAGTATACTGGCAGTTTTCAGTAAACATTTACTAAATAAATTAGTAAGAAAGAAATAAATAAAAGAAAGGGAATTGTAGTAAATCTAGGGTATACGTACCTTTTTACAGGTATTTTTAATAAACCATTATCTAAAATATTTCACCAATTTACATATAATACACCAGTATGTCATGTCTTATCGAAAGAATGCGAGAATTGCGTTTTAATCTAATTTCTATTTCATGTAGAATAGAGAATGGAAACGGGGAATGTATCAAAGAGGAAACAATCCGACTACAGAGCAGAAAACAACCCAAAATTCATATAAATATTATTTAATATTACTAATGGGTTTATGATTATACTGAATGACCATAGAATAATTATAATAACATTGTATTCTTTTGAGGCAGTCGGTTTTTACTATCTTAAGCATTCAAAGTACCTACTCATTGTACTTCTGCCCACTCCATCTTGCCTGGATTATTGAAGTACTGATGTTTATAACAATCCGGTAGTTCTCATTATAATAGTGATTCGTGATATTAAAACCTATGAGTTTAATTAGGTATTTGAAATCCCTTACTGCTTACAGATTGAAATATCTAGAACAACATCATGTGTTGGTCATCTTTTTGAAGGAAATGTGTCCTGAAAATTATAAAAAAAAAATTTTTTTGAGTTAACTCCCCTTTTGGTAATTTTTTGTGCATTCTTTTGATTTATAAATCCTATGACCAAGAAGAAACCGACGCTGTATCTGTAAGTGGTTCCAAACATGCAATAAAATCATTGGATTAGTTTCCACTGAGAATTGTCCCTTGTCTGGATAATAACTGTATTAACTTTGTTTAAAGGTTTCAATGATAACATGGTCTAAAGTGAGATTATTGAACTCTTTTTATGACTTATTAGGTACAATCATGCAAATTGTCCTGAAATATACAAGATTTTGTTAGTCATTATATGTTTAATTTTTTGTTCCACTTTCATGCAAAATCTGATAATAACCGACCTTAATCGATCTTTATTTTCTTCAAAGTTATTTTTTCCCTTTTCAGGACAATGGTTTTGCCAGTTTACACACCAGCCCTTCATCGGAACAATAACATGCCAAGAAATGAATTGATAAGTAGATATTTTGCCCAAGGATACACAAACAAGGAAATTTCTCAAGCGCTGATAACGGTACATAAAATATCCATAAGTATTTCGCAAATCAAACGTATTTTGAGAAGTCTTGAATTAAAACGCCGCAAAGTAAATCTTCAACTCCCTGGCATTATTTGTCCGATCTACAAGATAATACAAAACAGTGGACAATGTCTAGGTTACCGTGCCATTTGGAAAAGACTTACTACTGAATTTGGTTTTGTTATTCCATGGAAAAGTGTAATGGAACCTTTGGGTATGATAGATCCGGACGGTGTAGCAAGAAGAAGTAAAGGACGGTTGATAAGACGTCGATATACGACACCTGGACCTAACTTTGTGTGGCATATTGACGGTTACGACAGACTCAAGCCTTTTGGGTTTCCAATACATGGTGCAATTGATGGATTCTCAAGACGAATTATGTGGCTTGAGGTCGGTCCAAGTAATAACAATCCAAAAATAATTGCGCGGTATATTTTGGATACTGTTGAACAATTAGGAGGCTGTCCTCAAAGGTGCAGGTGCGATTTAGGTACAGAAAACACAGTGATAGAGGAAATACAAGTTCTTTTTCGTGCTCTGAGTTATAATGAGATTGTAAGAAATTGCTTCTTGTAAGGAAAAGTACTTCTAACCAAAGAATCGAAGCCTGGTGGTGTATATTACGTCGACAAAATGCCGATTGGTGGATCAACTTTTTTAAAGATTTACGCCAAAGCAACTTATTCAATGATGCAGATCCATTGCACGTCGAATGAATAAGGTACTGTTTTATTGACGTTCTTCAAAAAGAACTTAATCAAGTAGTAATTCAATGGAATCAACATACAATGCAAGTGAAAAAGAACAACGAGAGTCCAGGAGGAAAGTGGGACATTTTGTTTTTGTACCCGATTCATGTGGTACCCGCGATTACATTGTGAATTGCGACCAAAATGATATTTTATATTGTCAACAGGCATACGGAGAAAGTCGACCTATCCATGGTTGCTCAGAAGAATTTATTTCACTTGTAAACCTTATCTTGGCGAACCACGACAGACCTTCAGATGCCAACGAAGCTGCAGATCTTTATGGTCAATTGATATTTCGGTTAAGCCTTTACAATGAATAAATCGTTCTTAACATATAGCGTAGTTGCTTGTGATATTTTGTTATTTTGTTATTTTTCATAGTTAACCAATTACATGTTATGCTTTTCTGCTATACTCGGAACATGTTTTTTCATCAAAATTTGTATTCAGGCCATGATTAGCTATTGTATGGCAATTGTTTCGATTTTGCACTGCACATATCGTGACCCTTATCCGTGCATTCTGGTTACATTTGTAATTAAAACTCCTTCCCTATCCAATTAAAAAATTTCCTCGTGCAAATGAACACTTTTCAGGTCTCTAAATTTTGATTATTTGTGTGTCGCTGGGTTGTTATCTCATTGGCGTATATCACACGCCTCCTTTAATTCATACTTAATCATTTAAAGTACCTTAGGATAAATTACATTGACACCCATTAATTAACTGTATCTATTCACAAAAAAAAATTATTAATCAGAAAATTATTATAAGCTGGATAAACGTCAGTTTGGCAACAACCAAATTACATATAAAGTTAATCAAATAGAAAACGAAGAAACAGTTCAATGCGCAAACCTTATGAATATCAAACTTTAGCCTCGCATATGCCCGAGTTGTTCACCTTATGATAATTATATGATTAACCACAAGATGTTGTTAAACGAAATTGCATACCCTGCATTCATCATGCTTTTCAATAACGTATGGTCAAATCACTGAAAGACCCCATATAAATTATTGAAAACTATCATTCTGCATTGACAGTAATATCTTGGTGTAAATTCAAGTATTTAATACATACCAAAATCATACGTGATACAATATTGAAGTTCTGATCATTCCATATCGTCAGTCCGTTACCGTTCGTCTGTCTGTCCGTCCGTCCGTCCGTCCGTCCGTCCGTCCGTTCGTCCGTCCGTCCTGTCCGTCTCCTGTCATCGAAACTTCTCTGAAACTACACAACATAATTTCATGAAACTTTGTAGATAATAAGGACATACTATGTAGATGTGCATATCGAAAGGAAATTATGATTCATTTTTTTTCTAGGAGTTATGCCCCTTTGAACTTATTGGTCTCAATATACTACAGTCTGTCAGTCCTGTTCTTGTCATCGCAACTCCTCTGAAACCACACAACAGAATTTCATGAAATTTTGTAGATAATAAGGATATACTATGTATAGACGTGTATATCGATAGGAAATTATGATTCAATTTTTTTCTAGGGGTTATGCCCCTTTGCACTTATTGGCCTTAATATACTACTTCAACAGTTTGTCATCGAAACTCCTCTGAAAATACACAACAGAATTTCGTCAAACTTTGTAGATAATAAAGACATACTATGTAGATATGAATATCGACAGGAAATTATGATTATTTATTTTTTCTATGAGTTATGCCCCTTTGAACTTATTGGCCTCAATTTACTACAGTCCGTAAGTCTTGTTCTTGTCATCGAAACTCCTCTAAAACTACAAAGCAGAATTTCACGAAACTATGTAGACAGTAAGGACATATTATGTAGACCTGCATATCGACAGGAAATTATGATTCATTTTTTTTCTAGGAGTTAAGCCAACTTGAACTTAGAATTTTGGCCTTATTATTCTACTGCAACAGTTTGTCATTGCAACTCCTATGAAATTAAAAAACAGATTTTTATAAACTTTGTAGATAATGGGAACATAATATGTAGATGTGCATATCCACAAGAAATTTTTATCATTTAACTTTAGTAGGAATGTTAAGTCTTTTAACTTGGAAATCTAGTGAGATTTTGTTTGCCCAGTGACAATGTGGGGGCGTGGGGTATGGGAGCGTACTGACAAACGTTCTTTAATTGTACAAATATCATGACAAGTGGTTGAACTTTTACTGTTAACATGCTCCACGATGTTCAATGTAAAATGATCTGCGATGACAGCCATGTTGAATTTCGATCAGCACCGAAATCTTAGTTAAAGTTATGAAAGGTAGTCTTTTGATTAACAATCGAAGTGGCGGATGAAGATTTCTCAAACGGAAGGGTGGCAAATTATATGTTCATAGATATAGTATTTGCTCATATAAGTAATATAAAGTAATTAAATACAAGATATCTCGCATAACCCTTCATATCTATATCACTACATGTTAATCCATGGTCCTTAAATTTTGATTCTGAAGTCAAACTTAAAGAAGAGCCATTCTTGCGAAACATCTAGGTGAAAGTAATATAAGATATTTATTTTAAAAATAGAAATGCAAAACATGAACCATAGAACGCTGCATGTTTGGACGGTCAAGTTGATGTATAGTTCTGATACTAAAGCATTTGAATGATCTCAGCTGGTAAATATTTGCATAGAACATTTTTATGTAACATGTAGATGATCAATGTTAGATGACCAGCACTTAGAACAGTTGATATAGGAACCATTAATAGAAGTTAGTATCTTTTACTCTATAATTATTATTTTTTAATACACGCAAAGGAAGAGCTAGTGAATTTCACTGTAACATCAAAAGAGAATGGGTTCAGTGGCTGTAGGAAATATTTTCTTTTTAATCAGTATGAAAAATTTAAAAACGACCGACAGACCAAGCTCACAGGAGTCGAGATTCAGGCATGGGTTTTCGGTTACCGAGTTAACATTTACATTTAGCTTTTATGTCTTAGGTAGTTAAAGACCTTGGTAAACCACTTTTGGTACAATGGTAGCGTATGACTTGTACTTATCAGTCAGTCATATGTCACCTGACCTGACCTTGACCTCATTTTTGCGGTCCAGTGACCACATTAAGGTTTTGTAATTTAACCAGCTTTGCGTAATTTAATGCGTAAGTTTTTTTTTTGTAAAACAATTGATAACAGACCTAAACCCAATTACACAATCTAGTGATGTTTTATAATGTTGTGTTTTAGTAACTATGAATGGTAGCACAACAATATTAAGAATAATGGTTAGATTTTGAAAGTAGATGTCAGTCTGACAGGTGACACTTGGACCTTGAACCTCAATTGTAGTGTATGTTAATTTTTTTTTTATTATATCAGGTTTTATTTCAGTAACTTGAAGATTAAGAAATTATTTAGTTATATGGAGTACATATCGGTCCGATAGATGTCATCTATCCTTGAATACGTCAATGTTTTGTGATATGATATGTTTCTCGATTTCTTTGAATGGCAATATTACAATATTTGTTCTGTAAGTTGGTTATGACGTATGACAGTTTTGACCTGACGTTGACCTCAATATCAAATGCTATGTTATGTGTTTGTGCCATTAACAACATAGGACTATATTTTGTATATATATTAAATGTATTATTGTTTCATGGATTTTAAGTAAAACAACTTATTTACAAATTTTACAAAATCCCCACGTCTGGTAATTGTTTCAAAGAAAATGGCCATGACATCTACGTGTGTGAAGCATCGGATACAGATACCAAGTAATGGTAAGGGCTTCAACTGATTCATCATTGCATGTTGAATATGATAGTTTGATGATTGAAGTTTAATGAATCAATCTTTATTTTTTCCCTTTTACTCATAACTACGATTTTATTTTTCTCCCGGAAAATTATACTATGCAAACTGTTTGTCAAAAAGCACCCAAAGTAAGTTGGTCTTGCTGCTGCTAAGATTTGAAAGGAATGTTCATACAAACATTAATAAAGTGAATTAGTGAGTGCATGTTGTTTAAGGCTAAATGAACAATATTTCAGCTATATAATTGTGAGAAAAAAAAAAACAACTGTGTAATGCAAGCTTTCACATAAAAAATAAGAAGATGAAGTATGATTGCCAACCCTCGTCTCGAGACCAAATGACGGTCGAAGTTAGCAACTATAGGCTACCGTCCGGCCTACAACAATGAGCAAAACCCATGCCACAATGCAAGTTTTAAAAAACCCAGAAAAGACAAATATAAATTAGTTCAAACGAGAAAATAACAGCCATATTTATACTACACAAACACGCTGAGCTGAATTTTTATAGTGCTAGCTCACTTGATTAACTGTCCGCAGTTAGACAAGTCATTCCAACCGGATAAATTATTCTGACTCAGAGCTTACCAGTCCTTGGTATTTCTCCATTACTCTATGTGTTAGCAGCAAGTACCAATTTAAATAAAGTCTTTGGTTTCAACCGACCAGAGATCGAACCTCAATGCATGCGAGCACGCTACCAATTACGCCACATGGGCGGTACTACAATTATAGACGACATTGTCTGAGTGGTTGCAAGCTATATTTGTCTAATTTGAACATTTTGTACAAAAGGATTTTTCTACATGAACAAATCAGCTTTATTGGACTGGTGTTTTAAGAAAGAATTGCAAATTGTTAACAAAACACAAATTACTGGCAACAGAAGTTAAAAGATGGCAGTAACTCTCCATTGTGAATAGGCCTACGATGGTAAAAATGTAATGTGTGCTGCCTCAGGCAACACGTAATTTCAAGGAAGTATAAAACAGATTTACAAAAGATACGGAGCTTAAATTACGCTTCATTTTAAATAATCTATTTTTAAGTAATCATATCACTTGTAAGTACTTAAAACCGAGTATGAAACAGAATCGTGTATTGTCTGAGCTAATATACTATTTTCGACAATTAATGACAATCCCTGCATAACCCGATGCGCGTTAAGTATGCGGGGTTACACTGTATTTTTATGTAATTAATTAAAAAATTATGCTTTCCTAGTTTCATTCCGAATGGTTTATTAACAACAACAAAACACAACTATGAGGACATCCGAAATCCATAAAAGAATTCGGAATAGCCCATTGACACTCTAGTTAATGTGTGTTCACGCAAGACAAAATGCTTCAGACTACATATATCTTTACTTAAAGTAATATGATTACATATGGCATACAAGACATGCACATATTTTCTTACTTTAATAAATCCAAATATTTTTTTAATAAGTCTGTCCAAAGTAGCTACGGTTATCATTACACTTAAACAAACGGTCAATGTGTATGCCAAATGCTAAGATGCGAATTGTTGTTATGTCAGACACTAGTTGGTCATTAACGAAAAATCAAATCAAAATCAAGCAGATTTAGTACACATTGTAATTTGTTTCTTATCCTCCATCAGCCATGTCTACGACAAATCATGCAGTATTTTATTGGCAGTTGGTCGAAGTGCAGTGTCAAAATGAACACACTTTTTCAATACAACCATGACATTTTCTGGTATATCTGAACCTTGAGCTACTGGTGATACTTCATGTTTCATCTAATCTTTAATGGCTGCAACAGGATCTAACTCATCATCAACCAACAAGGCATCTTTTTCGGTGAAAAACTCGATAAAAGTTACACTAGTGACCACATGTCTGTAGACGGGGATGTATTTTCTTGTCGGAGCAAACATTCTGGTGCCACAAGTACTGCCTACTGTTGTTGTCATGGCTGCACCAACAGACTTCAATCTGCCTATTCCCATGTCACAAACCTTTGTTGTTAAGCAAACTTTTCTAATTAATATATTTCCCGGTTTAATATCGTGATGAAGAACCACTGGTTCCAAAGAGTGCATATATGATACAGCCTGGACCACTTGTTTCATGATATGCGGTTTGTCCCTAGCTTTGATATCCATATCAAGCTTTGTTTCTTCACTGAAAATAGCATCCTCCATATTGCATCCCATGATGAACTCATGCACGAGATAAATTGTAGTGTCGGCTCGAGCAACAGCCAAGAACTGAATAATGTTCGGATGACGTAATTTTGAGTTGATGTTTATTTCTTTTTCCACAGTACGCAGCATTGCAGTTGTTGCTCTCTTCTTGATTGGAATGGCCTTGACTGCCACTTCCAATCCAGTCCACTTCCCTTAATAAACGGTTCCGAAGGCTCCTCTTCCTACAATGGAGGAGTAGTCTATATTAAGGTCTTCTACAATAACCTCTGGAACAGCAAAAGGGTGTAGATTTGTGGCAATCTTCTTTTCTATTTTATCTTCCTTAGTGAAACCTTTTTCTATACTTGTCGACTGTAGAGCACTGTTTGGTGAAGTAGTAGTTATACTAGGCGATGGATGAGAGCAATCATTGGATATTGTTTTTGTTATAGAGCCACTGGTTGTGTCATCGATATCTGATAAAGCAATAATTTGCACGGCTTTTGACAATTGTTTTATATCAGCAAACGAGACTTCGCACGAATATATCCCAGGTTGTGTAACCACGATTATGTTCATTGATCCACTGCTGATCATGACGTTATCCTTGAACCAAGTATACAGAACATTCTCTGTGGTGCCAATTACTAGTCCTATCAAGAAATTGTCTTCATCGTATCCCCAAATTTCAAGAGCTTCATGAATGATTATACCATCTATGTTGATTCCGGCTGAGGGATATCGGGTCGTTCTCTTTAGTACTCCGTCTATTCTTTCAAATTTTGTATCTATGAAATCTTTCCCTCCAATTTGAATACTGCAAATAGAAAATCCATTGTCGCAAGGATTGTAAACTTCGTCAACAGCAACAGGTTCATCGAAAAAGGTGATATCTTTACATTGACGAATGGAACTGCATGAAATTATGGACGTTTCCTCGGAATACTTGGACAGACGTTCTTGGTAGTATTTAATAACAATTTCTTGTCTTTCTTTGACAGTCCCACATACATCAACAGGAAGAAGAATAGACCTTTGAGGTTGGTTAGAAATTGCTTGCTGTTGTTCTAGGCTTCCTGTTTTATTCGATACAAGATCCTCCTGCGGGGTTATGAAATTGTCTGACTGAATGGATACGCAGCTGCTTGACTGACCGTGTAGGGGAATGCCTGTTTCTTCATATTTTGAAATAAACGATTGATTCTTTCTCAGTTTTGTCATCAGATAGAATGTACATTTTGACAACTGCAGTCCATTAAATCTTAGATAGTTGCCTAAATTTGGTTTTGTTTCGTTCACTCTTTCAAATGTTAGTTTCTGACCAGAGGCATCAGCCAGGTATATTTCCATTTCCTTCAAATGACCATATTTAGATTTGCCATCAGGATAAAATACGTCTGTTCCCAATAGAATAACGTCATCGATTTCTAAATCAAGCGTTGATATTGGTAGTTGTCTAACACTGCCACCGTCGGCTTTGAAAACCTGTTTGTATCGTCCGGCCTTGTAGTGTTGCCAACCAATATGTAATTTTGGATTCCTACTGCAAGTAAACTGTTCATCATGCTTTCTTTTCAGTGTGTTCATATCCTGCAAAAAAGTAATGAAAACAGGTATACATGAGAGAATGGTTCTGGCAACACAAAAATGGTTTGGGCTCAAAGTCCTAACCTTAACAAAATGGTCAGGAAAAACTGCAAGCGGACTGACTGATATAATTTTGTAGTGCTTATATCGCATACGAAACTTTATTTAGGTAAACAAAAAGGGGTAAACTTGACGGCTTCCGGATGCCCGAATCATTTGCATTGATAAATATAGCCATTTTGAAAATTAAAACAGATAATTGGGCACAATTTTGATAGAAGACGGCTTCCGGATGCCCGAATCATTTGCATTGATAAATATAGCCATTTTGAAAATTAAAACAGATAATTGGGCACAATTTTGATAGAAGATTATCCAAGAAACATACCTACATGGTTTGGTAGAAATTGGCTTTGTAGTTTCTAAAAAGAATTGATACAAGTGTTAATCAACCAGAGGACAAAGCGGCCATACTAAAAATCTAGAGGGTCATTTGATCCAATCAAAACCATCAAAGGAACATGAATACCAACTTTTGTTCAAATTGGCCCAGTCATTTCTGATGAAATGCCAATAATGTGTGAACCAATCATAGGCCAGGCAGCCATATTGTATGTATGGAAGAGTCATAGGATTCAACTGTTATAGAGGACAATCTATAGAACATATCTGTAAAGTTTGATTCATACTGGTCCAGCTGTTTCTAACGAGAAGTTGAAAATGTTTCAACCAAATAGAGGTCGTCATAGGCATAATAAAATAAAAGAACAGAGTTCCAATGTCCCCCGCGTTGCACTTATTTAATATTTCCAAAGGGCATAACTCATTTAAAAAAGTCAATCGTCCACCATTTTAGAACTTGTCCGAGATATTGCTGATATTAACCTAGTGTATAAGTTTTATAAAAATCTGACAAGATTTGTACCCGTGAGAGCGCTAATTAGGCCATTTTTCATAAATTTAATATTTCCAAAGGGCATAACTCATTTAAAAAAAGTCGATCGACCACCAGAACTTGTCCGAGATATTGCTGATATTAACCCATAGTACAAGTTTTATAAAAATCTGACAAGAATTGTACCCGTGAGAGCGCTAACGAGGCCATTTTCCATAAATTTAGTATTTCTAAGGGACATAACTCTTTTGAAAAAATTCAATCGCCCACCATTTAAGAATTTGCCCGGAATATTGCTGATATTAACCTATAGTATAAGTTTTACCAAAATCTGACAATAATTGTACCCGTGAGAGCGCTAACGAGGTCATTTTTCATAAATTTAATATTTCTAATTGGAATAACTCTTTTAAAAAAAGCCGATCGTCCAATATTTTAGAACTTGTACGAGATATTGCTGATATTCAGCTAGAGTAAATTTCTATAAAATCTGGCAAGAATTGTACCCGTGAGAGCGCTAACAAGACCGGACGGACGGACACACGGACGCCCGGTATTTCCATGTCCGGGGACTAAAATCGAAAGGACCATAGGAAATGATAGTGGAGCATCCAACGAAGGAATATTACTGGCAAGTTTGGTTTACATTTGTCAAGTGGTAACAGAGAATTTTATTTTTTCTATTTTTAATCATTTGTTTATTTCTACAAAAGAGAAGGTCATATTTGGCCTCGATTGGGGTCATCAATCATAGATAAAAAAGTGACTATAATGCTATTTCATTCTGTTTATTAACATCGGCCATTTCTATTATGGACCAAAAACCCGAATATAAATTACAAACAATATACCCTAAGGAACATGTAGATAAAATTGGATACAATTGACCGCATTGTTTCAGATCTAGATAATATAATTTCGGAAAATATTTTAGCCCTAGACAATGACTAAGGACTACGGACGCCAAGTAATGGCAATAACTTGCTAAAAATAAGCAAATGCGGTACCTAGATGTGATTGACACACCATACTAGTACTAGAACTAAGTGAGTCTAGTTCGAAGAAACAGAGCTTCAATTGTTGTTTTTCACCATGACATCTGTTAATACCTCATATTAACGAATATAGCCAATGTCCGTACTCAGGAACCCAAGTTCATTGTTTTATGAAGCGAAATGTGCTACTTATTGAATTGCGTGGATATGAATAGTAAGACGGCACATTTTAAAGAGTGAATTAATTTAACTGATATCCGTATAAGAATTGTTTGTCCGCATACATTTGTAGAAATAAAAGCGTTTGTATCCAACCGGAGCGGAAGGAAAAAGGGAGAGGGGGGGGTCACTTCCTATATACAAAGTGATAGGACGTGCCGCTGGAAAAGGTAACATTTTCTAGCTTGACAATATGTGAATAGGTGGGGAAAACTATCAGAAATATATGATAAGGTCAATAAAGTTCATTTGTCATCTTTCTTGGTGATCCCGGCTGTGTTTTTATCCACAAATTTCGCTCTTTTGACACTTTGGTATTCCACTTTTCCACCACGCCACACGAAACCCAGCTAATGTGGGGAAAAGGTTACATTTTACCTACGCAATATATGAAAAGGTATACATCTATATAATCTAAATTATAGGAAAAGGGTGGGGTAATAGAACCCCAGCGGCACCCCTATTAATAAAGTATTGAAGTCCCCTCTCCCCTCACGAGGTTTTCAAACAGAACGGATAATATCATTTCACTACCAAATACAACCTACCGTATTTTCTTCTCCGACTGAACGTTTTTTCTCTACTTTTTTGGAATCATTCTTAGGATTTTTCTTTTGTTCTCTAATGGCCGTTATCATGTCCTTAATGTGCTGTTCTTTGTAACTTTCAACAGCGTTTCCTGAAAGATATATTCCAAATATTTAACTAGAAAATCAAATACCTCAATTCAAACATTTAAAGTTAAAATTCCGTTATTGGGATGGAATAAACTTGATAACTAAAAAAAAATCTCTCACCTCACTAGTTTGTTTTGAAACACAAAATGCAAATGCAAAATTCGCAGTGTCCAAAGTAGTGAACATTATATTTGAGATTCCTTAAACAAAAGTTAAAGAAATGTAACAGCAGAAAGGAACCATTAAACAGGAAGCAATCTCGGCTAGACATACATATGTTATATCTTATTGCAACTACTGCCCTATTTTTGTCACCCACCGCAAAGTGACGGTGGACATAGAAAAGTCGGTTTCCATCAGCTTTGTGTTTGTATCTCTTCTGATCTGGCTTGACCGATTGAGATGTGACACTTAATAATATTTTTGTATATAAAACTTCAAAATCTATATTTGAAAATGAGGCTGACAGAAATCGAAAATTTCAACTCTTGTCCTCAAAGTCTGTCGTCAATGGCTAAGCACGTTATTCGTGTGCCTTTTTACGACTATAATTATGAGGGAATCCGAAGTTTTGCTATACCTAAAATTTCAGCACTTTCGAAACATCTCGTAGGTTTACTAATGTCATCAGGGAAAGTGAATGCCGACGATTCGGCGAATGATTTACTGAATATCTAATTTGGTAGAGGCTAAATCACCCTTAATTTTTCGTTGAGAGAATAATCATTTAAAAGATAAAAGAATTTACCATGTATACCGATAAAAGCAAATACATGCGCACTTCGCAATTTTCATGTATATACATCATGGATCGATCAAGCATCACTTATACAATTAAGGAGCTTGTGGTATGCAATTGAAAAATTACGTTTAACTCTCACATTTGATACATAGTTTAAATTAATCGATTATGGTTAAGTTAGTGGACTATGTCACAGATTATATATTGCCTTGATATTTTGCATATAACTTATTCTCGTTGCACTTAAACTGAAAATCGAAAAAAAAAAAATAATGCATTTATCTCTTTTATTTTCTAGAATATTACTGATTCATTTCTTTCAAAATAGTTGAACATTTACATAGAAAGCACATAAAATCGGCGAACAAAGTTTTTAGATTTGTCTTAAAATCACCAAATCTCAAATTTCAAATCCACAGATTTTTCTTTAAAAAATTATATGTTGTTGGTATATATAATTATAGGTCAAAGTACGGCCTTCAACACGGTGCCTTGGAAGAACCAAGTGCCAATGAGCCATCTATCCATCCAAGTCATAATGTGTAAAAAGTAAACAATTATAGGTCAAAGTACGGCCTTCAACACGGTGCTTTGGCTCACACCGAACCAAGCTATAAAGGGCCAAAAATGACTAGTGTAAAAAATTCTAACAGGTTAACTTAAACCAACGGTCTAATCTATATAAAAACGAGAAACAAGGAACACTTATGAACCACATCAACAAATGACAACCACTGAACAACAGGCTCTTGACGTAGGACAGGTGCATAAAGTAAATGCAGCAGGTTTAAAAGTTTAATTCCATTTGGCCAAGAAGATTAAAAGGAGAAGATTTGTGTAAAAGATTAAAATTTTTAAGAAAAATAGTGAAAAATTGACTTTAAAGGGAAATAACTCCTTAAGGAGTCAATTGACAATTTTGGTCATGTTGACCTGGTGAACATCTGAAACTCGTTATATTTGCTCTAATGCTTATGTTTCAGAGATATAAGCCAAAAACTGCATTTTACCTCTATTTTGAATTTTTAGCCATGGCGGCCATCTTGGTAGGTGGGCGTGGTCATTGGATATATATTTTTTAAATAGATACCCTTAGGATGATTTAGGCTAAGTCAGGTTTAACTTGGCTCAGTAATTTCAGGAGAAGATGTTTGTAAAAGATTACAAAAATTTTTAAAATTGTGAAAAATTGACTTTTAAAGGACAATTACTCCTTAAAGGGTCAATTGACAATTTTGGTCATTTGACTCATTTGTAGATCTTACTTTGCTGAACATTTTTGCTATTTACAGTTTATCGCTATCTATTATAATATTCAAGATAATAACCAAAAACTACAAAAATTCCTTAAAATTACCAATTTAGGACCAGTAACCCAACAACGGGTTGTCTGATTCGTCTAAAAATTTCTAGGTCATCGAATACATTTTTAAAACTAGATACGCTACGGATGATTTAGGCCAATTTTGGTTTATTTTGGCCCAGTGATTTCAGAGGAAAAAAATTTTGTAAGAGACGAACGACGACGACGAACGACGACGACGGACGACGGACGCCAAGGGATGAGAAAAGCTCACTTGACCTTTTGGGTCATGTGAGCTAAAAACCTTATGTAAATTGCATTTTTGTCTTCAAGATATATATATATATATATATATAGATTTATCAATAAAATGCAATCACAGATGTACTTCTAAAGATAATAGTTCAATATAATACATAAACAAAGGATGATATAGTAACATTTGACAAACGCATGGAAAGCCAAAAACAAACATTAGATTCGATTGACTTTATATACAAAATAATGAATATACTCAGGTAAGAGGGCCCAGGTCGTTGGCTCGACATTCCTGATCTTTCAATCTTCATAATATTATTGTAACGGGGCTCTATTCTGTGTACTTTGATACTTGTCATTTTTTAGAACTATGTATACGGGATCGATTAATTCATATTTAACCCGCTAGCATAGAGAACACGCTATAATGTGTAATAGTATTGCCCATCAACTCCTTGATGTAATTGTCCACGCCATATCACTCCCCGCTAAACAAAATTCGTTTTCTCTCAAATTATATCAAAGTACTGAAGTACTGAACATCGGATGACCGCAAGTTCTTGTGGATGGTCACAAGCACTTGTCTTAGAAAAATAATTCGTAAGAGTTCCGAGGAACCCAGTGTCTCGACTACTATTGCTGTTAATCGCAGGCGCAACAAAAATGAGGAAAAAAAATAACAATATTCCTTTCGATGCAATCTTTTGATTGTAAGAAGCTTCTGTCCAAGTTTGGTAAAAATCCAGGATAGTTTATGAATCTAATAAATGTTTTAAATCTTTAACTGCAGACTGTTTGTAATGTTAACTGGAAGAAAAACTAAGTCCATTTATAAGTAAAATACGGAAAAACAGGTACAAAATTTTAACAAAATGTCCTTCTAGATACTAGCTTTTGATCATAGACAAGCTTCTGACCAAGTTTGGTACAAATCCAGGTTAGTTTAAGAAAGTTATTAAAATTTTAAAAATGTAATGTTAATTGGCAGAAACACTAAGTCCATTTATAAGTAAAATACGGAAAAACAGGATATTTTTTTTACAAAATTTACTTCTGGATACTATCTTATGATCATAAACAACCTTCTGTCCAAGTTTGGTAGAAATCCAGGATAGTTTAAGAAAGTTATTAAAATTTTAAAAACTTTAACCACAGAGTGAATGTTATGTTTCCTGGCAGAAAAACTAAGTCCATTTATAATAATACGGAAAAACAGGATATTTTTTTTACAAAATTTACTTCTGGATACTATCTTATGATCATAAACAAGCTTCTGTCCAAGTTTGGTAGAAATCCAGGATAGTTTAAGAAAGTTATTAAAATTTCAAAAACTTTAACCACAGAGTGAATATTTGTGGACGCCGACGACGCCGACGCCGACGGAATGAAAGATCGCTATGTCTCGCTTTTTCGACAAAAGTCGAAGGCTCGACAAAAATCACATCTCTAAACCTGAAAATGAGGTTAAGGTACATAGATATATTTTTTTCCGAGACAATTTCGTGCGTGGATGATGAATAAATGCCATGGAATTCAACCTCAACGTAATAACTATTATATTGTAGTGATACAAATCAGCGTACTCTGGTTTGTTGTTATATATTATATTAATATTTGTATATAACAGTTACATGTATATATAATTTTCATTAATTTGTATATCATTCTATTCCACTATTCTAATAATAGTGCAGTCCAAGTGCATGGTGGACACTCTTCTGTAATAATTCGATTTTTCTAATAGTTTATTTGAGTAAGCATTCATATTTTCGCGCAAAATGTTCTTGAGATATTCTTCCGCATGCGTTAACACAAATTTTCGGTGTTCTTGATTTGTTATTGATATATATATATATATATATATATTTCTCACGAAAAAACATTTTCATATCATTTATCTATGTTCATAAAAATTATTTTCATGAATATTTATTGATGAAATTAATATACAAGCGATAAGGAATGTTATTTTGCACACGATAATATCCGCGTAATTTTATGAGATACGTTCGGTTATCAGTCAAAAACGCAAGTCACGTGGATAGAAATGTCTGTGGCAACAATACACCGGAATGCCCTCACGCTCATCAGCTGTAAAATTCACACCAAAAATTACTATATACATAAGTAAAATAATAAGGAGGCAATATGAACTTTAAAGAAAATAAACTTTTTCTTTTCCTAAAACTTATTTGAATAAATATTTCCTGAAACTTATTTGAATAAATATATAAATAAAAGATATTATTATGCTATGTAATTTATTAATTTTCGTCGTGAATAGTTTTATTTTTATTCTTTTAAAATCTTAATCAACAATTATCCTTTTAATTTATTTTCGTGCAAACAACTTGTTACTTAAAACTCATCTTAAAAAACTACTGACCAATATAAATTTTCTCACAAGATTGTTCATTAACATCTGTTCTTAATTTAGACTAAACATTGCTTTGTGGTCTTAAAATATTTTGATAAACTTATTAATGTTATTGCAACTCTATTGTGCAACTCATGTACCGTATAAACTGTCACATTAATCAAGATGCAAGATCATTAAACTGATTAAGTATTAACCATCAACTCTTTGATGTACATGAAGTTGACCTCGCCATATCACTCCCCGCTAAACAAAATTCGTTTCTCTCGAATTATAAATTCACACCAAAAATTATTACATAAGTAAAATAATTAGGGGAGGCAACGTGAACTTTAAGGAAAATAAACTTTTTGTTTTGCTAAAACTTATTTAAAAACAATCTGAACTAATAATAAAAAAATTATTACTATGCCATGTAATTTATTGATTTTCGTCAAGAATAGTTGCGGAAACCTTGCAAAAAGTTTACTCTTTATAGTCTCAATTAACATTTATCCTTTCAATTAATTTTCGTGCATAGAACTTGTTACTTAAAACTCATCTAAAAAACTACTGACCAACATAAAATTTCTCACCAGATCGTCTAATAACATCTGTTCTCAATTTAGATTAAACATTGCTTTATGGTCTCAAAATATTTTGATAAACTTATCAATGTTATTACAACTCTACTGTGCAGCTCATGTACCGTATGAACTGTCACATTAATCAAGATGCAAGATCATTAAACTGATTAAGTATTGACCTACATAATACATATAGTTCGCTAACATATAGACAAATTACAAATTACGTCAAGAGAAATTTCTTTAGGGAAATTATTTTCTTCGATGTTTACGCAGGGTTCAAAGTGCCATTTTGATATTCAAAATATATAGTTTAAGACTACCGAATACCGTTGAAATGTCAATAAAATTTGGCGGTCTCTTAGACTAAATATAGAAACAGATCTTCAAATATACATTTGAGACCTCCGTACATATTTAAGACAAGAAGTTTTCACAAATTTCTCTTATTTGGATTTATATTTACATATGCTAATCAATGTTCTTTTTCCTTATACATGTATTCTCTATATGCTCCTTGTGGGACCTAGCTTAATTGGTAATAAAATATATCTATCTATGCTAAATTTCTTGCGGATTAAAAGACCAGAAGGGTCTATCTAATGCACCCCGCCCTATCCTGTGATAAAATGATTTTTGTTTCAGAGATCTTTTTACAGTTTTGATATCTATACCTAGCCTAACAGTAACTTACATTTAATTGACTTTGATATATTAGGAAAGTCTCACTGTCATTTAAGCGGCCTCCGGTAGTCTTTTGTAATATATTTTGAATATCAAACTGACACTTTGAGCCCTCTGTACATATTGAAGACAAAAAGTTTCCACAGATTCCTCTTATGGTATCTGTATTTTCATATAAACTTACTATGTGGTAAATTTGATGAAGATTGAAAGATCAAGAATTTTTATTTTGTGCAATTTTGGATTGGTTTGTTTTTCAGGACATGTTCCTTTCGGTAGTAGATATGTTTTCAACTACCGAAAGGAACATGTCCTGGAAAAGTACAAGCAAATCATCTGGTAAGAACAATTATTAATGGACGGAACCATCCGATAGAAAAGATCGCAGAAATAGTGGAAAACGAGCTTTCGGAAAATGTTCAAAACTTGCCCACCTATATTAAAGACACAACAGATTTTTTAAACAAATTAAATAAAATTGTTGGACGTCTCTTTTCGGTGTCTTATTAATTAATGTTTACGTTTTAATAAGAGAAAACGTGTTATGGGGGTAACGTTGGATGTACTGGAGACAAATGCCAAGTGATACAAGAAAAACATCAAAGTACAATCTTTGCTATAAAAAGAATTTTTTGTTTTAGTTTGCTAGTTCAGTAATAACGTGCTGATAATTCTGAATATACAGTAAGCCGTTTGCTATAATTTTTTTGGAAACCTTATGCAGAAGAACAATTTTATTGATGCCGTATATCTAACATATACACAGTAGGTGGAAACACAAAAGCAAAAGTAAAATAAACATTGTACTTCAAAATTTTAACACTGTCCGTCTTGAATCAAATTGTTCTATTCTGTCGATAGTGATTCTAATTACTTTTGTAAGATATTAAGAAGTAGCATTATTATTAGCTCCCTAAACAATTTAGAAGAAGCGAAATTCAAAACAAATTAATACAATCAACGAATGTCTATATAATACAAAAGAAAATTCTTTTTGCAAAAATAAGCAAAAAAGGGAATCGTCAACAATCATCATCAATTGTATTGTTCAACGAAACTCGCTTCAAAATTTATTTTAGTTAAAACATTTTGTATGCGAAATTGATGTACAGATTGCAATGGCCACTTATGTAATGTACAATAGTTATACAATAGCTAGATAGGAAACAAATCTTTTTGTTTGAAAAATTACGGATCAGTGTCCGTTTTATGAAGTCAAAGGAAAAAATATTGTTTTTTTGTAACAAATTCAATGATGAAGGATCAATTTGCATTGTTCGTTAAGGACAAGGAACAATTTGTATTTCACTTCAAATTGATAATTAAAACCTAATCATTTTGAAATCATGACTTAATATTGGGGTTTTAATAGAGCTTTGAAAGCACCTTCTTTCCTAAACTAGTAGTGGCACTAACTCCAGAATTCCTTGATTGATTTCCTGCAAACTTTACTTTGTTGTTTTGATTGATGAAAGGAAGCTACCTTTTAATTTATTGAATTATCTGGTTCTTCCATCCAGCGTTATGGGACTTACATTGTCAGATTCTAGTACATTGTTCACATATTGTATCATAACTTGAGTTAATTATGAATTCAATACACCATAACTATCAGATTTTTAAAATTCATGAAAATTGGGATTTGAAATGCATTTGAATAACAGTTCAATCTTTAGACAAAAATCATCCCCAATGAAGGATTTTACAGAGATTAGTCTTTGAATACAGTTAGATATTTTTAATCCTTAATTCTTGTTCGATTGAAAATTAAACATCTAATATATTTATTGTTTTAATATTTGTTAAAATTTATATTCCGTTATTTCTACAGAATAATATTACCCCATATAATTCCATAGTGACTGTTTCGATCGCTAAATCTTTCAAGTTTCTTGATTATATTGATTGATTGATTGATTGAATGATTGTTGTTTGCTTAACGTCCTTTGGAAATATATAATATATGTTCAAAATGAAAACAAAATTAGCAATAAATACAATTAATAGGTCATGTAAGGGGAATTATCGGGATGAAGGTTGGAAAATTTCGAATGCCACTAGGATGCCTTGCAACGGACCCCTCAAAACAGTTGTTGCAAGGGTTCTTTAATATGCAGAGAACCCTATACACGAGGCATTGGATTTAATGTCCACATTATGACCGAACTTGACTTCAGCTTGTACTCAGCTAAATAAACAGTTTCAACATAGAAATAAGAACATCTCTCCACCAGAGACCAAATGACGAAGTAATTAACAACTATAGTCGATCTTTTATCCAAGAGCAAATATCTTATATTTTGCAGTCAAGTTAAAGAGATATTTTAAAAGCAAATTTAATAACTATTTCATAACAACAAGTTATCACTCATGCGTAGTCAAATCTTTGATTTTTTATACGTAATTAATACTAAATTTAGATTTTTAAAGTGCATCGACAATATCAAAAATATCATATGTTTTGTTCAATCTATGGATTTCTTTTAAAACAAAAACAAAACAAAAAAAAAAAAAAAATAAATAAACAACATGAGAAAATAACAGAGACGTAATATTGGCATTAGTAAAATAACACTTGTTGGTACTAATGTACCAATAACGTCTATACAAGGATAATATTTATCCGATTTCAGAACAGCTGTTTACTTGATGGTTTGATGGTTTGTTTTTTTTCTCTTAAGACATTCAATAAAGATTATTAGATATCATAACAAACGTTTAATTAGCTGTCCTGGATTACAGGAGACGGAAGCAAGTAGATATTTATAGAATATACAGAGCAAAAAGGTGTATCCTGTGTTAATATGACTAAACCGAAATGAAGGTTATAAATTAACGAAACAGCAATTTAACAACGATGTAAATAAAAAGGTTGAGATTAATAAACAAATTATTTAGACCCTGCCACAAGTGCATATGATATCCGATGTCAAGTTCTTAGCAAGCTGTTGTCTATTATCACATTTTAATGGTTTTTTAGGAAACATTTGGTAAATTTTTGAAATTCGATGTTTAATTTATCATTTAACCTCTGTACGTAACTATTAAGAACATGACATACTATACATGCACATATCTTATGTGGAAGATCGTCGATCTAGATGTCTTTGTTATATTTTGTTCGTTTGTTTGTGTAATTGACTTCTACTCAACATCTCCTTTTATTCACATCTAAATTACTGTCATATGAAAATAACGAGATATGGTTTGCTTGCCATTTAGACAACAGTCAGCAGAAATTCTTTTTTTTCTTTGTTAAAATTCAAATTAGATTTTCTTCGTTTTAGGAAGCACAGATACATTTGAACTGTTGAGTGGATAGATAAAAATAGTGAAAACAACTTTATCAATTTCATGCGTCCAAAGCGCTTTTGTGGGTTTACCTTCATCAGGAACGCTCAAAGTCGAATATTTTAAAGCCAATGATATATAAGAACCGAACCAGTTTAAGGGTATAAAAAAACGAACTTCAAATAATAGCCAAAACCATCTAAGGTCAACTTTGTCTCAGGGAGTTGAACCCCATGGTATGGTTCTACTCACTCGGATTCTGCATTAGGAGTTTCGTCAGCTTTTTTCATCTTAATCTTATCTTGAGAAAATGTTTTTTCGAGTTTTGAACATCGGTATACTACTGTTACCTCTTATTAAATTAATTTTTTTTTCATTCAACAACAACATAGCAAACGCTGTAATATCTTACAATTATCTAAATTTCAAGGACGTCATCACGAGTTGGTTGATCGTTATGAAATATCTGTTTCACAAAGGACGACGGGTATGTTCGAACCACAATCCCGTCCTGCTTTTCCCAGAATGTGACCTACTGAATTAGACTCATCATCGGGTTTGTACTAACATGAGCAACACAACGGCTGCCACATGTAGAGCATGATCTGCTTATTCTTCCGGAGCCCGAGACATCACCCCACAGTTTTTGGTGGGGTTGGTGTTGCGCAGTTTTTTGTTGCCTATGTTATGTTTTGTACACTGTTGTTTGTCTTTTGGTTTTTTTCTCTTTTTGCCATGACGTTGTCAGTTTATTTTCTACTTTGAATATCCCTTTGATATCTTTCGCCTCTCTGCTAACAACTTCTCAAGTGACACAGCTATCTCAGTGAAGGTCATTGAGGAATTACCTAAATCTTAATTTTTCTTGGTGAACTGCTTTGCAAGTGGACCACTACTGAGAGACACATGGAAATATTAGACAACATGCAAACATAACCGTTATGTAATCAATTTTACAAATTGGCTAAATGTTACTCACAGATGACTCACCTTAAAATACTTATACTATGATGTCCATTATTACCACAAGATGGCTGATATGATATAGTTAAACAAACTGTGATCTGAGGACCCGACATAAAATAGACGATTGCAAATGTAAAACAGATTAATCTTTGCTACGATTTTACAATTTAAATTCATATTATGCTTATATATATATATATATATATATATATATATATATATATATATATATATATATATATATATATATATATATATATATATATATATATGTACCTCCATTGACTTATTAGTTGTAAGCCATTTTGATAATGGCTTTAAGTATTCATCTTAGAGTTGACAAAATGTCGTTTGTATCAAATTTCCTAGATTATAGTTAAACTCTACAATTAAAATCGACACAAAAAATATTTTTTCCCAAATAGACTTCTGTATTTATTCAATTAAGATTGAAGAAAACATACTGACTTGCATTATGAAGTGGAAATACATTAAGTCAATGGAATGTTAATGTGAATATGATTACATGTGCATTTCTTCTGTTTATTTGGATTATATTTTTCAATATTTTGCTGATAAAACAGGATTACAAATAATATTCTAGATTGTCAAATTACGAAGCTGTATGACTTGACAGCATATGTTACCGGATAATGTTCAATGCTGCACATTTCTTATCGTACTTAAATAAGAAGCAATACTGTTGAAATCATTTTTGATAAATTTAATATAGAATAACTGCCATTTTTGGATAAAATATACAACTGTTAGAATCCAAGGTAAGATATGACTCGTAATATAAGGGAAAACATAATTGATTGATTGGTATCTAACGCAAATTTCAGCACTATTGTGCAATTTCGTGGCGGTCAGTTTTTATTGGTGGAGGAAACCGGAGTGCCCTGAAGAAAACCACCGACCTTCGGTAAGAAAACTAACGATCCTAGTCAATTAAGAATGGAGTCGAGCACACCTGCCACATGCGGGATTTGAACTTACAGCTTCAGTGTTGAAAGGCTAGTGATACAGTTGTTGGACTACTTAGACCATTCGGCCACCGAGGCCCCTTTGATTGAATCATCTGATACTCGGATAAAAATCGTGAAAATATAAAAGAAGAAAAAGAGAAAAAAACCACACCCGCACAGTATAATTATTATATTTCATGACTATAAAAATTCCACATAAATGATTTCCTTGACAATTTTTTTTAAAACAACATTATATTTTCAAATATACCATTTCCGATTTCGAAGAAGATAATAAAATATTTTCATGACTTCACAAAAGATTTCAAATTTCTATTTAATCATAAAAGAACATGTTTATTCCCTTCTTTATAATAAAGAATTGAGAGCTACTTACATAAATATACAATTATTCATAAATACAATAACCATATTGAACAAATTATTATAATAAACCTTTCAACCGACTAACACTTTTCTAGTTTTGAGTCAGGTAAATGCAGCAATGTTTGCGTTTTTTTTTTTTATTTCAGATTTTTCCTTCAGTAGTGATTTAGATAATAATGAGACGAATGTTGGTTTTGCTGTTTATATTTATGAACCATGTTTACGAATCCTGTAAGGATCTACATTTAAGATATTGAACTTAAACTTTCTTGTTCTTTTTTAATTATTTCAATGCCATTTAATGTTTATAATCTGATACCAAATCACCTTAAAAGTTGTTTTTCATTTCGGAACTTATTCACATGATAAATTAAAGAAGTTCCTTATATCTGTAATTGACTTATATAATCTATCGAGCTTGATGGCACCAAGGACATCTGCTAATCCCATACGGCAAATAGAAGCAATTTTATTGCAACACTGAATGCCATTTGTTGACAATTGATCTGACAAAATCATTTGATTAGATTATTTTTTTTTGCAACATATGTTCAAACATAAAAAAAAACAATGTGTAGGTTCTTTTTTAAATAACTGGAATATTGGTTTAAATTACGAATATGACAGTTGTTTTCAATGCGTTTGATGTGTTTGAGCTTTTGATTTTGCTATTTTATAAAGGTCTTTCCCTTGGAGATCGGTATTTTTGTTATTTTACTTTTTTTAAAAGGAGAAAATACTGCGTAAGAGGAATAATTTAGTGTAATCAAATGCCAATGAGAACAAACGGGGGTCCAGTATTTTTGATGGTCGGTGTTAGTTTAATTTTATAATTCATAGATCAGATACTTAGTCAAAATGTAACATTTAAATCATGTCGATACTGAAGTAATGGGAAATGGGCGGATGGTATCCTCGGGAATAGAAAGTCCAACAGCGTCACAGGTTCATTAACAGTAGTTAACAGGTACAGTACCGATTTCATTGTGCCGCTACTGATGGACTGTAGGACCTTGTCTAACCAACTGCCTTATGAGCATTTTTAGTGTATTGGTATTATGTAAATAAATTCATCATAGGTACCAGGATTGAAATTTTGTATTTGCGCCACACGCGCGTTTTGTCTACAAAAGACTCATCAGTGACGCTCGAATAAAAAAAAAAGTTAAAAAGGCCAAATAAAGTACGAAGTTGAAGAGCATTGAGGACTAAAAATTCCTAAAAGTTTTGCCAAATACAGCTAAGGTAATCTATTCCTGAGGTAGGAAAATGATTCATCTTAAAATTATTTGTGGATTAATAGTTGAAATTCATTTAAACAAAGTGACAGCTCCCATAAGTTAACCATAAATACAAATAGTTTGAGTGTCACTGTTAAAGCTCATTGAGTCTTGATGGTCATACACATCGTGTGTTTGGGTTTCAAAGACTTTAAGTGTCGAGCGTACATGAAGAGAAAACCATTACCAAGGACACTGAAACAAGTATGAAACTTTCTAGAACTAAAAAAATGTTGTAATGTGATTTGTTTATCTGTATCCCAAATAAGAACAGCACATATAAAAACGAATCAAATACATGTGCGAGGAAAAAAAGAACTCATTTTCAACCTTTATTTTGATTAGAGTACATAAAAAGTGTTTTTCTAATTTCACGACAAAACACAAGTCTTATTTAGAAGTAGAATTTCAGTAAGTTTTTCGTAAAATGTCGTAAAAGGTGAATAAGTTTGAAAGTTGTCTTTAATCCTTGCCTACAGTCGTCTATAAGCATCGGCTCTGGTATTGGTATGATTTATATATTCATTAGTAAAATTTGTCTTGTAATATGCATAGTGAGTTAAAAAAAATATATAATAATTTACAGCTACTACATGTTTTTGTCCAAAAGATGACAGTCCTGTTTGCGGAATTGATGGCAAAACCTATGATAATGAGTGCCAAATTAAATGCTCGTAAGTAATAATGTACTTTAATATTTGACTTGCTCTGAAGGGAAGATTGATTATTTGCTTTTAAAGTAAGAAAGATCTCGAAGTATTATGGTGTTTAAATATTTTTAATTTTTAGATTTTATTTTAAATAATTCTGTACGCAAAGTGCCAATCTTTTATCCGTAAAACACTGACATTTTGTAAAAAAAATAATATATAGAATTCGTTGTTTACCTTTTCATGTCTGAGATAGAATGATTTTTATTAATACCAATTAGATCTTCTTCAAAATAAGTAAACTTTTCGTTTTCTCGTTTGAATTATTTTACATTTGTTATTTAGGGGTCTTTTATATCTGACTATGCGGTGTGGGTTTTACTCATTGTTGAAGGCCGTACGGTGACCTATAGTTGTTAATTTCTGTGTGATTTGGTCTCTTGTGGAGAGCTGTTCCATTGCAGTCATACCACATCTTAATATTTTAATATTATATACCTCGTTTGTATTCTTTTTTCGGATCATGGGTCATGCCGATCTCCTTCAGTTGACATTGATTAATGACATAGTATAACAACTTAACTCATTAAAATGAACAAACAATTTCATAGTTCACAATCAAGATCTGGATAAAATAACGTGCTGTTAAACCACTGTACCAGGTTAGAGAAGGATTGGGCGCCCGCAAACATGTTTAACCCCGCCATTTTCTGTATGTGCCTGTTCCAAGTCAGGAGCCTGTAATTCAGTGGTTGTCGTTTGTTGATGTATATCATATTTGTTTTTCCTTCATATATCATTTTGTCTCTAGTGGAGAGTTGTCTCATTAGCAATCATACCATATCTTATTATTTTTATATCATAAAGATGTATAGATTTTTTGATACTGGTACGTCAATAATTTGGTTTTACAAAATTTCTTAATAATACACGGTATGTATTCGGAAAATACATGTAACAAGTCAAGTTGTGGCAATTGTTTTTCACTTGTTTCATTGATTGATAGCGTTTGATGTTGTCAGTTTTTATGGACTTCCCTTTTTAAATATGCCTTGGAGTTCGATATCTTTTTGCAGTATAATGGCTACATGTATCTCCTTGCAATTGTCTCCTATTAATCATGTTTAATATAACGTCACGTTTCCAGTTTTTACCTTTGAGTTTTGAGTTTTGTTAAAGTTTATCGAATCAACACAATGCTTAATCGACTTGATCCCTATTTAGTTTTACATAATTATGGTTCAACGAAGTTATTGCAGGTATGCTCAATATGACAAAAGCAGATTGGAAATTCTAATTTCAGTTTAGTAAAAGTTAAATGCAAAGGTAAATGTCCCTGTACTGATGATGTGTGTCCCTGTCCAAAAATATACAATCCTGTTTGCGGAGTTGATGACAAAACATATACAAGCAAGTGCAAAGCTAAATGTGCGTAAGTATTAATGTACAATATTTTCGGAAAATCCAGTTAGACACTTGAAATTTTGAATGGCAACCATTTTTTAGATGGCCGTCATTCTAGGTAGAAATAACTATTTTTACTATTAAAATTGACATGCATGATCAAACTAAATGGTCGTTGTTTAGATATTAAACATGATCATTGTATGTATATCAACATAAATGAACAAAATTGTATTTTTACTGGTAATTATCTTTTTTTTTTTCTTTTATGGGTTTTATTCACATTTTTTTTAATTTATTTTCTCTCAAATAAAAAAAAAAAAGTAGAATAACAAAAGTACCAAATTTAAGGTAGTTCAGGGGTATACCGCCATCTTGAATTGTACAATCACAGTACATAATCGGTCTAGTTCTTTGCCCAAATCTGCAAATTTGGAGACAGATTTGCAATTTATTGGTTACACTGTTTATTTATATAACGAAAACTTAGTGATTCATTGCATTATCGAAAATGTTTTAACAAATACCAATTATTTGTGTTTTTAGAATCAATTTTTCCAAATAAGCCATTTAAGGGGAGATAACTCTTTTAGTAAAAAATGTATACTGGACATATAGAGAAATTTTCATTTTTTACTTGTAGCAAGAAAAAGAGTTCAGTGACACCATTTCTTTCCATTTTCTTAAAATATATTATAAAACCTATTTTCTCATATTTTATTTCAAAATTCTGTCTTATAGATTTCTTTTTATGCACAAAAATGTGTTTTTTCATGAACAATCTAAGCAAATTTTGGCAATTTTGAACAACTCGTACCTTTAAAAATAGGGCGGTGACCCATACTTTTTATTATTTTTTTGAAAAAAGCATAGTAAGTCTTCATTTTGGCAAAGTATAAGAAAATTCTGTCATTTATTTTCTATACCCCTGAACTACCTTAAAGAAAGGAAAACAACTGGCAAAACCAAATACTAGAAAACATCAAACAACACGATTCTATGGAAATCCCACTCCATTTAATTAAGTGTGAGCAAAACAAAGTCAAAATATGTTAAAGTGACAATAATTGGGATAGAGACGTCAATATAGTCTAATAATCACAAATACTATATGAAAATATAGATAACGAAGAAAACAAAGTCAAATGATATACGTAAGCACACTCCTCTAATAAAGTACAACAGGAAAAAAATAATAAATACACGGAAACATATTCATAACACCACCTTTACACTATAACTAAATGGCGGGATGTGTAAATACCGAAACACGCTCAAACGTAATCATCAAAATTAAAAAAAAAAAAAAAAACAGAGGTAAAAGAAATCGAACGGACAATCAAACATTGAGGAAAAGTTCCTGTCAATAAATATATTCTAGCCTTTACACAGAGCTGTCCAAGGGAGACTCAAACGATAACACTCGTGCGTGCCGTGACATTCAGTTTTGGAGCCACACTTCGTAAAATGTTGGCAACTCTGAGCAATTGGCGGAAGTGCTGTCCAAAAAATTTGCCACATGTCATCTTGCTTTTTCGAACCCTAGTTAGAAGGACTTTCGGTTTCCATTAGATATATAGTTGATTGGCCCCATATGCAACCTGCTTGGTATGCAGCACGCCTAACATGTTGAATAAGAGCTACTTCTGTTGGGGGAATAGAGTCATATGACTCTGTTTTCGAACAAACAATTCCAGTCTTGCTTTATCAATTCTATCAATGTCACTAAATCTGTCATACATAGCGACTACGAACCTCTCAAGAATATAATGATCTTCTGCGTCAATAGTTGGTGGGTACTGACTGAGTTTTATAAAAATAATAGACGCCCGAGGACAAACATTTCATGTTTGCCATGCACTCCTTTTTCCCTTACCACGGAATGCAGATATGACATCACAGCCAGTGAAAGCATGGAAAAATAGAAGGCCCTTAGACTTTTCTCAGTCAATTGACAAACTTATATCATGTATGGGAATCCACGCAAAGTTTTGTCCTTGACCAAATACGACCCATAGCTCTTCTACACCAAAACGCTGCAGAATTGGCAGAACACTGACCGCAATGACAAGGAAATATGTGTCGCTGGATTCAATTAAAGTGATTTTGTCACCATCAGCTGCAGTGTGTTTTGCATGCAAGATGATTCGTGTGTCTGCTTTTTTGTGATTGCAGTGTTTCAGTACTTCAAGATTTATAGACTGATTGCAGACAACGCTTTCTTCTTCTTATTTTGTTACATCTTCACAATTTTCATCCGCCAGAAAGTTAAAGAGCTCAGTCTTGTTGCTGTTGTCTCGCATGAAGCTTCGCCAATTTTCTGGGATTTTTCCTTTATCAGTCACTATTCGTCTTCTGCCTATGCCTCGCTTTGATCGTGTTTCAACTTTTAAACTAGAGGACTAGTATACCTCAAACACAATATCTGTTCTTTTGTAAGTACAAATATAGGTTTGTACTTTGGGACTACCTCTAGTGCTGCATATTCCTCAAACGTCTTCGATTTCCTTAGAGGCAATGCATTGATGAAAACGATCCGTTCAAAATGATGACACCAGCTTCTGGCTCAGTATAAGGAAGAGTAAAGTAGGTCTCCAGGATTGTCGCAAGCTGCGATTTCTGACAGTTGTGGAGATTACCATTATTACTCATTGCAGCGGGAAAAGACTGATTCTCATGCTGAAAATTCCATGAGGTCACATTATCTAGACTGGTAGGATATGAAAAGTGTAGAGAACAGACGACAGTCATCCTTTTAAGTTTTTTCATTTGAATCCCCTGCTTCCAATTTTGACTTTTGCCGAAAGAAATCGGTCTTGTTCTTTTTGATTGGCTGATAGAATGAACACTCTTCTGTGTCCAGTCCTTTCATGAACTCATAGAAGCGAGTTTTAAATTTATCAAAATGAGAAGCAACCATTTAAGCGGCACTATGATGGGCAACACTTTTTGTATCTAGCGTAAAAAGTTCGTCGGTCTCTTCCATAATGGGATTGCCAATATCTTTCAGTATACAGCTTCTGTACCTTATCGAGGAAAGTCTTTTATGTTTTTTTTTCTGTCTGTTAGAGATGTCTGGCATTTTCTTTGGCGTCCTTGGCTTCAGATGCCGATTCATACTTAGCAAAATTGTGACTGACTTTAGGTTCGGCTACCTTCCAACGTCGTAGTGCAGATGGGTCTTCTGTCACACAAATTGCACCACCATCACCTTTGGTAACACCATTTGCTTGATCATGTGCTTGGTCAATAGCCTACGCTGACAAATTACGATTAAATTTGTGAACAACAAATTTTCCGTTATGGAATTCTTCAGCTAGCTGAGGATATGTGTGTGCTCAAGTAACATCATTTTTCGGAGATGAATGGGAAGCCATCGTGCATAGAGACACATTGTTATTGGAAAAAAAATGGGAACAACTCGCATAATGATTGACGGTATAAAGAAACGTCTGCTTCTCGAAATGATCGGACCAGGGACAAATTGTTAATTCCATTGTCAACACCGGATTGAAATTGTGTACTTTCAGTTTTGCGTCTTTTGTACCAGTCTACGATACTTAGCATATCCTGTGTTTGTTTACTGGCCTCTGAGTCTGAACAGTAACACATGTAGTCTTCTTTGAGTACCTTGTAATTGTAACCTGGTGCGTTTGCTATATCCTAGTGAAACTTTAAGCGGGAAGAAAGGATTTCGTTGTCCCCGAAGAAGCAATCCCTGCCTCAACAATGGCTCCTGTCCATCCATTATTTTGGAGGTTTCCAATGGACGTAAATGCTGCCGTGTCAATATGCAGATTTCCTTTACATAATGACAAACTTGTCTTCGCCATACCTTCCGGGCCAATGCCACTATATTTGTTTTGATAATGCATAGATTGTGATCAACAGCAATAATTCAAATGTGCAACCGTGTCTTTGATCTTATCCATGACATGCCGTTTTGTGGCCACTGAATGGGGTTTCTCACGGATGAGAGGTAACAACGATTTTACTCACATCAAATACTAGACCTCTTTTCTTGGAGGCATGGTGCGCCGACCATGCAATGTTGTCGTCTTCATCAGATGCTTTTATTCGGCTGACTCTCTCAAGCCATTCATCCTCAACTGTCACAAATCAATTTTGCATTCATTCGTGTGTAAGTCCAATGGTAAATTGGCTTTGGATGGAGTTGGATTCTTTTTCGTGAGGAAAACAGGGTAAATATTTGTGCAAGAATCAGGAAGTTCAGGAACTCTCTTTACCTTGCTGTCTTTAATGTGAATTGACTCACGCTTTTCCACTGCATTGCAAGCTGATGGATGCTGGAAGAGTGAAATGCTTGTTCCATGGAAAGAAGTTGTTGCTGTCGTTATTGTAGGATTATGGTATATGTTTTCCATAGCAGCTGTGGTAAACAACCTTTTCCTTATGAATATCTGACACCCTTCTCCTTCCCCAATGTATTTACTTTAATACTGCTGTATCTCCCAGTTATACTGACACTTCGAGCACCCGATCATATGGAATGCTAAGGCCAAGTTTATGCATCATTTCTACAAGGAGTCTTCTTTTTTTAGTTTTGGCATAGACAGACATCCCCAAACAAACGCAGCAAACGGGGTTTTGTGGTTTTTTGAATGCCTTTGAGTTGCTGCTCCTTCTCTGTACTTAGCATAGCAACTGTATTGTAAAAGTTGAGCCATTGTTAGATCGGTCTTAGATACACCAAAGCGTAATTGTGACTTTATATTCAGCACCATGCTCAATTCTGCACACTAACTGAAGAAGTGTTGAGGGAATTGCACTTTCAATATATCCTTCATGAAATGTTATAGAAAATCCTGACTTATGGTCAATCATGGCAACTTTGGCAAGGATAATAGCTTCTGAATAGTTGGCTGCTTGTGACAAGGCTGTACCAATATCCTTTTTGAAAGCTAGAAGAATATCCCTTCCCTTCTTATGAGCTTAAAGTTCAGGAATTTCTGCGATCATTTGTTCCTATAATCTAGTAGAGTTGACATCAGGTGTTTGCATTCCTAATTGTTCAATTCGTTGTTTGTACAGACTGGCTTTATCTGCAAGATGGAATACAACAGGATTAACACTACCTATGTTGTCTCCACTGCGTAGGTGAGCAGCTCTGAAAACAGAAGTGGATATAATTCCCTTTCTTCAAACAGTTCGCTGTCATTCTGATTTTTAAATTGTTAATAGGTAAGCCTTCTCCTTGTTGTACAGAGCTACCAGACAAGAATAGTGATACTTCAGCTCTTGTGCAACAACACCTTCTCCACTAAGTACAGTCGGAAGTTTTCTATCATTAAGGTTTCGGGCACATTCATTTAACCTTTCATCAAGCTGCATTGTCATGGCTTGTCGCAGTTCAGATGTCGGATTTTTCCATATCGCATAAAAAACACTCGACATTCATTGCTGATTCTTTTAACCTTACTTTGTCCATCGTATGCGGAGATCCTACTTAAAACTGACTTCTTCTTGCCATGTCTAGCTTGGTATTATTGAACAATAACCTACAGTTCTGGTGATATTTTGCATTGTTCCGTTTCAGTGTGTCTTCAATACCATCACCATTATCTAATCTGATAGGATTTAAAATAATCGGAAGTTGGTTGATGGCTTGAAAGATGGAATATTTGTTGCGATCATGTAGTAGCCACCATTTTCTTAATTGTATTAATAGTGAGTTGGTGGAGATGTAACATCTCCACCTTTTTTGTCTGTCTGACAAAGGCAACATTTATTCTAATCAGTTTGATATTTGGATTTCAATGGGGTCACAATTCAAATCCTTATAATATCTATCTTCACAATTTCAATAGACTGCTATAATTATTCTATCCTCATGCCGACTTAAATTAAACGCTGGTTATTTTAATGACGTTTTCCTGCTAAAATTATGGATATAAATCTTGAACTTTATAAAATTTAAAATGGTATTGCCTTATGAATTGTGAACAGTAAGTTTGTGACAAATAAGTTATATAGAATATAATAATTATAATATGAAATGTCTTAAATATATGATATAGTATTTGACTTATTTATAAAAGCAAATGGATTATTTGACCTGAAAACCATTGAAATTGAACTGCTAAGACTACTTTTATATTAAGATTTTTTTTTAATCAGGATTGGCGGCCATCTGGAAAATGGCCCCCATTTTGAAAAAAAAAAGAAAAAAGATTGTTTACGGTTTTTTCAAACAAGTATCTTAATGGGGAGTACTCATGCAAATTTTGATGCCTGTACAACAAACTGAACATATTTTCTAAATATTGACGTAACCTGCCGGGCTAGGATGGAAGATAAATTATTTACTTTCACAGTTAGAAAAATCTCGAGGTATTAACTATCAGCAACTTTATTTTGTAAAAATGGTGTAAGCAAAGTGCCAGCCTTTTATCCTAAGAAATACTGATTTTTTTTTTTCTCCAGAAGAAGTTTACATATAAGATTCGTTGTTAACCTTTTCAGTCTTTACTAAAATTCACCTATTTAACACAATGCTAAATTGACTTTCATTGCATACATGCTTTTCATAATTATTATTCAACTAGTAAAACAAAGATATTGTAAGCTCAATATTACTGAAAGGAATTGCATTTTTTTGAACAGCGTAAAAGTAAGATTAACTTGTAAGTGGTCCTGTAATTTGTGTCTTTGTCCACAAATATACGGTACTGCTTACGGAGATAATGACAACACATATAGTTATGTGTTTTACGCTTAATGCGGGGTTAGTATTAATTTTCTAATATTCGACTTTTGGAGGATGAGATTTATTTTGTCATTTCGCTATGAGACAGAAATCGAGGTATAAGTTGTTGTTTGAATGATTTATCTTAAAAATCAACAAATTTATCTGAAAAATGATGTAGACAAAATGTCTGTCTCTCATTCTGAGATAAAATGATTTTGATTAATACCAATACGATCTGCTCCAAAAGAAGTAAACTTATATACCTCATGTTATTCTTTTTTTCCGGGTGATGGGCCTTGCCGATCTCCTTCAGCTGACATTGATTAATGACATAGTATAACAACTTTCTTCATTATAATGAACAAACAATGTCATAGTTCACAATCAAGAGCTGGGTAAAATAACGTTATACAGTAGTATAGATTGTATACGACTGATACGTCCGTCATTTGGTTTTACAAAATTTCTAAATTGTACACGGTATGTATTCGCAAATATTTTCGAACACAACTTATTGGTAAATGTCTTTTTAACTTCCGTTCTGATTCGTTGAATGATAATGCAATTCAACAGGTTCTAGTTCTGTCTATAAATGAGCATAACATCAATAGAATTTAAAATAAAATGTGTCGCCGTTCTCTTCTGAAGGAATACATAAGTAGTAAAAATGCGTAGAATAAGTTATTTGAGGTAAATCATCAGATATCAATGTGTGTAGAAGACGCCTTTCTACAGTCCGTGGATGGTGTAAACTTCTCACTAAGACATTACACAATTACACCATTCACCATACACCATTATACCATCCAACCTGTGTCATTACACAATACACGTTACACCTTTGCACCATACACCTAACACATTTAACCATAATGCAATTAAATTTCAAAGAAAGCGTGCGACTACAAAATTATTTATTTATTTTAAAAACGAATTTTGATCACAATATTGTAAAATAATGTATAAAATTAAAAATCAGTTCTTAACAATACTTTGCATAGTTTTAAATGTCATACACCATTCCCGATCGCACGTTACACCAGGACATCATTCCCCTTACACCATACACCATAACACCATACACCTACCATTGCACCATATGCCATACACCATTATACCATACACGTTATTTTTTTTTTTGAAGTTTACACCATCCAAGGGTTGTACTTATGAACTTTTTAAGAACATAATTACATACTTGATGATGGATATTATGGCATGATTGATAAAGTTGATTGTCATATTGTCACAGTATCTGTCTTTCGCGGTATAATGTCTCTGTGTATTTCTTTGCAATTGTCTTCTTTAAATCATGTTTAATAATACGTCACTTGTTTTAGTTTTTACCATTTGTGTTTTGTTAAACTTAATACAATCAACACAATGCTAATCGACTTTCTTCCCTTATTTTTTTTTTATATAAATATTGTTCAACGAATTCATTGCAGTTAAGTTCAATGTGACTAACATGACTAAAGGAAATTGGATTTTTTTTTTTTTTTTTTTTCAGTGGAGTGAATGTAAAATGCAATAGTAAATGTCCCTGTATTGATTTGTGTCCCTGTTCAAAAAAATACAGTCCTGTTTGCGGAGTTGATGGAAAGACATATGTTAATAAGTGTATAGCTAAATGCGCGTAAGTATAACAGAACTTTAATATTCGACTTGTTGTGAAGTAGAGATTTATATTTTGCTTCCACAGTCATAAAAGGTATTAAGATGTTTTCATAATTTTTAAATCTCAGCAAATCCATTTAAAAAAATAGTGCAAACAAAACACAAGTCAATCAGTCTCAGATACAAGGATTCTGATCAATTCCAATCATATCTTCTCCAAAAGAAGTAAACTTATACATATATAACGTATTGGTATCCTTTTGCGGGCCATGTTGATGTCAATCAGTTGACCATGAGTAATGGCTTAGAATAACAGCTTTAATCCTTGTAAAGAACAAGGTTATATTTCATTATCAGGATCTGGGAAAAATAACGCCAAAATGTTTTATTAATTGTTTGCGGCTGGTACGTCCGTAATTTGTCTATCCAAACTTTTTCAATTGTATGACGGTATGTAATAGCAAATGTTTTCTAACGCAAGTCTTTCGTAATAACTTACGAAATTACCGTCCAGTTAAAATGCAGACAACAGGTTATAGTTTTTATCGATAAGTCAGCATAGAATCAGTAGAGTTAATGTAAAAAGTGTCACCGGACGTGTCCGAAGGATCAAAAGTAAGAGCATTTGAAGAAATACGTAGATTTAGTTATCTGTTGGGAATAATAAGAAATAATTTATGCAAGCCATATATTTTTTGGATATTTTCACACGGCCCAGGCCATGTGGAAATGATAACAAATATATCGCTTGCATGATTTATTTCGATTCTAATAGGACAAATACGGTAATTTGAAAAACTGAAGCAAAGGTAAGATTGCCGTGTATATGGCTGTTCTATTTACCCCTGTAAGATCAAACGGGAAAACCAAAACTACAAATTTTGAATAAATATAAGGCTTGCATGAATTATTTCTTGAATAACCATTAGATAAAATGTGATCAATCCTTATAATTCTTAACCCAAATATTTTTTTTTTCATTGGCTACTATTTCTGTAAGATCCACAGTTGACATGTCGTAACTAAGGAGTGAGCCGTCATGTTGACTTGCTGAAATCCATGAATGTGCGAATGATTCAAAAGAATAGAAAATGAAACAACACCTACCTCAAAACTCCATTTTAATACGATATTCTATCCGAATTTAGAGCGTGTACGTAACGGAATAATCTTCAGCTTGAGAGTTTTCATTCGTATGACGTCATGTTTTGACATGACGTTAATGCGCCAAGATCATTCATGAAATTTCGCGGAATTTTAATTTTTTTTTTTTATTTTATATAAATTTTAAGATCTTAAGCATTAACTCTCTTTGTTATGCATTAGAGTAGGAAAAACGGTTCTGTAGTTTCTCTTTCGATTTCAATTTGAACACAACGAAATCCACATAGTGATGCACATATGTTACGATACATGTTGATTTACGTGGGAGGTAAACAGTAACAGCCTTTAATATGTACATCTCTGAGTCTGCGCCAAGTATAGATATATCGAGAATTTTATCAAGTTGTTGTTAACAAAGCGAAAGATGCACGTCATATTAGAATCTTTGCATCCACATTAAGAAGAAATCGAGGTATTAGAATGTTTGCATGAATTTAAACTCTCAGCAAATTTATCTAAAACATGGTGTGAACAAAATGCTAGTCTCTTATCCTCAGATGCCATCGTGTGGACCAATAGTATTTATAGATTTCCTTGATAAAGAGTTGCTGCTCACAAGGAAGCTATTTAACCAAGAGTTCAAGTGGTGAAGTTGAAATCATTCCTTCGTAAATTTTACGGACGCCATCACGAGTTGGTTGACCGTTATGAAATATCAGTTTCACAGATGATAGCGGATATGTTCCAAATGTCGTAACTGCAATCCCGTCCCCTTTTCCCCGAATGTGACCTACCAAATTAGACTTATTACCTGGTTTGTACTAACATTAGCAACACGACGGGTGCCACATGTGGAGCAGGATCTGCTTACCCTTCCGGAGCACTGAGATAACCCCCAGTTTTTGGTGCGGTTCGTGTTGTTCAGTATTTAGGTTTCTATATTGTGTTTTGTGTACTATTGTTTGTTTTTTCTTTTTAGCCATGGTGTTGTCAGTTTATTTCGACTTATGAGTTTGAATATCCCTTTGGTATCTTTCGCCCCTCTTTTAAGGAGCAATTATTCAATCTGATTTATTATAGTTTTAGTCTTAGATGGATAAATACCTCAGTGCTATTAAACATTTAAATATTAGATGTTTAAGCGAGTTTAATTTGTTTGAAAAGTTTAGATTTCTTTTACATGGAGCTGTTCAAACTCTTTTATGATAGGACATCCTACATTTGGGCAAATACTAATAAAATAATACTTTTTTAGGTTTTCATCAAAACGAAAGTAGATGTTTTTTATGGTAATTAAAAATTTAGCTGAATATCACAAACAACTCAATAAACGCTTTGATTCTTTTGCGACTGAAATTTTGGTAGCTGTACAAGTTCTAAAATAAAAATAAAGAAGTATTGAATAAATTCATAACATATAATAGGATTAAAATTTGTACACGAAGTTGATAAGCAGAAAGAACCTAGGTTGATTTATTATTAGGTGTTTGAAGCCCATTCTTCATTTTTACTTGTTTTTACAACTGGTAGTGTGCGATCTCACGTACAAATACGATGGATAGATGACTTAACAATCAAAAAAGTATTTTGTATAACAGTACCTGTTAAATTCATTTGCATGTAATTTACTCGAGAATAGTTAGAACTTGAACTATGTTTTAGTTTTTGTTTAGCATAAAAAAGTATAACAAAAATACCTCCAAGGAAAATTCTCAAAAGAAAGTACATAAAAACTGACAAAATCACGTGATCAATCAACAGAACGAGTGAAAAATAACCGTCAATTTCCTGACTTTTTTTATAGCAAGCTAAACCTCCCTCTTGTATGACAGCTGATTATAGTTCTGTTATATTAACAAAAGAGGACGAGCAACATAAACAGACGTAATATGTTAATGTCATAATAATTGGGACCCAGCAGCCAAAACTTTGTAATATACATCACAAATGATTAAAAAATTCATACAATTATATACAAATAATGCGACGTGGATGGAGAGTTGTCTCATTGGCACTCATACAACATCTTCGTATTTATACAAATTTAAATCTAACAAAGACGCTCACAAAATGTTTTGTGTTGTTGATAGTAAATTGACAAAGACGCAGATAAAAAGCTTTTGTGGCTGATAGTACACAACGTATGTAGTATAAACTTTTTCGATAAAGTACATAATAAGTAAAATATAAATGCAAGGGTTAACAAAATGGAAACAACACTGTAAACATATTTTGCGTCCGAATCGCACCTCAGGACCGACTTGCACCATGAACGCCCGATAGCAGGATGCATCAATACCGAGTCATGTAAAAAGTCATACGACCAAATGAAACATAATACCACGAAGACAAATAAAGGGAAAACTTTATTTTCAGACACTTAATGTTTAACAAAGTTCCATTCTTTCAACCAAATACCAAAAGTTCAAAACCGATCAGATCTTTTGAAAAGGAAGCAAACATCGATTTCTCCATGTTTACGTTTTATTTGATGATTCCGATCATACCCATCATGATTTTGTATAGGATGCTTTTGCATTGTTTTATCTCTATATGACTGTTTTTATAGTTGACAATGATGATCTTGGTAAGAACATATTTCCATTTTGGACCATTTGTATGCAGTTTGTAAGGCTCAAATTTGCTATTCAAATTTTTCTCCATCTATTCTGTCTAAGGATCAGAACGCACAAAAAACCTGTAAATTTCTGTTATAAAACGTGTCGCTCTCAAATGATTATATTTGTCTTCGCTGTTGCAGAATAATGAGTACACCAAGATTAATTTAGTTGCTGTCAAGCAATTAGTAATAGTGATTTAGCATATACATGTAATCGATTATATGGCATTATTGAATAGATGATATTGATAGAATGCATTCTGATTTTATTTTTCCAGTAGTAATTTGTTGTTTCTGTAAGTTACTGTTTTTACCTTATTTGTGTGTCAAAGTTTGTTATGTTTTTTCAGCCTGTGCATTCTTTTTATTTATTATTCAAATATAACAACGAATCAATTGCACATTTCTAATACTAAAAGGGAATTGTGAATATTTTTTTCAGTGGGGTGAGATTTAAATGCAAACGAAAATGTCCCTGTAATTTGTGTGCCTGTCCAGCTATATACAGTCCTGTTTGCGGAGATTATGGTCAAACGTATAGCAATGCGTGTGAGGCTAAGTGCGCGTAAGTATTGAATGCATTTGACTTTCAAATTTTTATTGGGAGGATGATTTATTCTTTGCATCCTTAGTTGGAAAGAGATGCCGGTGATACGATGCTTGTAGTATTTTTTAACTCTCATCAAACATGTTAATCTTGAAAAAAAAATCCAATATTTCAGCCTAAGAAAGAAATCGAAACCAATAATATCTTCTACAAGAGAAGTACACATATTTATTTCCGTGTTTACTTTTTTTTGTTTGTTGCGATTCCGATCATGTTTACAAGCATATTAATGGCATAATATGGCAACTACTATCCTCTTAATGACCAATGTCGTAGCTAACAATCACTATCTTTGAAAGATTACGTCATAAATTTGGAACATTTGCATACGGGTTGCAGGTCTGTAACATTCGTCAATCATATCTAACGCGCCTATTTCGTAATTACTGACGGAATGATCCGTTGAATTAAAATGCAGAGCAGCACGTTCTAGTTTCTGTCTACAGATCTGTACAAAAAGTAGATTTATGAGATAAATAGTGTCACCGGTCTCCCGCGAGGAGTTACATGTGCCTGAACGTTTGCAGAATAATGAGTTTATACAGCAAGTTAGTTGTGGTAATAAAACAAGTATTAGTGATTTAGCTTAAAGATATAATGAATTATATGACATGACGTAACATATGATTTCATAGTACTTATTCTATTTGTTTCTGCAGTCAATTGGCTCTGTGATGCTGCAAGTCACTGTTTTCTCTAACTTATGTTCAAAAAAAAAAATTCTTCCCCCTCTGCATGAGCCTTTTAAATTATTCAATTTAATACAATTCACACAATAATATATCGACCTTTTTTTTTTGCGTTGTATATTTATATATATCATTCAAATTGTACATCGATGATATCGCATACTCTATATTACTAAAGGACATTGTTTTATATCTTCCTTAGTGGGGTGACACCAAAGTGCAGAGGTAAATGTCCCTGTAACAAGTGTAACTGTAGAAAAATATACCGTCCTGTTTGTGGAGATGATGGCAGAACATATAGTAATAGCTGTATCGCTAAATGCTCGTAAGTTTTGAATGCACTTTACTATTTGACCATACATTATTTTGGGAGGGATTTTATTCTTTCCTACCTAAATTAAAAAGTAATTTAGTGAGAGGATTTTTGTATTATTTTAGACTTTCAGGTAATCTAGGTATAAATCAAAGTGTTGACAATAGTAAACCTATTCAACTCGGTAATACAGGATATGTGCATGTTATGTTTTAAATTATTAAAATGAGGATTGTATGTTATGTGCGTATTTTGATTATCTAAAATCATGTATTGTTACTTTTCGTAAACATGTTTAAATATTCAAATTTTCTCGTCGTTTCGTTTGATTTTTTTCTAAATTTAGATTAATTCACATATTGCTTGTTCGACTTTCCTTCTGTTTTTCTTTTGGAAATCTACTAGTCAAATGGTAAAACGATAATCGTGCATACTTAATATAAATATACGAAATTTGAATAATTTTTTTACTGGGGTTAATGCACAGTGCAATGATAAATATCTTTGTAATTTATGTGACTGTCAAAATAACAGCCCTGTTTTATGAGTCGATGACAATTCATATATACATTTAATGCTCGTAAACTTTAAATGCACTTTACTATTTCACTAAATGAGTATTTTTGGGATGGATTTTATTCTTTGCTACTTTATAAGGTAATGTATTGGATGAGAGGATATAAAGAAAAGTGTAAAAAAGTAGATATTTTAAATTCAGTATTCACTCTTCTCTGGCCTTGTCGGTCCGTGTATATTTGCGTCCATTCGTTTTTCGTTTTGAAATATCAAAACAAAAACGAAAACGAAAGTGTTTTCATTTTTCATTTTGATTTCTCAAAACCAAAATGAAAACAAAAGTGTTTTCGTTTTCGTTTTGATTCTCAAACCAAAACGAAAAACGAAAGTGTTTTCATTTTCGTTTTTGATTTTTCAGAAACGAAAATGAAAATCAAAAGAGTTTTCGTTTTCGTTTTCGTTTTGATTTCACTAAACAAGAAAAGCATCTACATTTGGATTCAATTTCTGTATTTTGCTCTATTTAATTCTCGTTTTACGTCGTACAATGTTTTCTTTTCCTTTTATACAGCCATTGATACCCCGGTGTATTTACTACTTAATGTAGACAGAATAGACCGCCTGACTTATGATTTGAACTAAGGTGAATAATGAATCAAAGACTTTCAAATTTCCATGTTTTTATCTATAATAAAATATCAAATTATTATATTTAAATATTCAAATGAATCACAAATTTAAATAATACAATGAAATATTATATAAAGATGGTAAAAAAAACGATTGATTACAACTTCAAATTAACAAGGAGGTTACTACTTATCTGATAAAACTAGCCATGTCGTTAAAGTATGCACAGCGGTTATCAGATCAATAGTATTTAAATCGGAGATAATGTCGACGAAGTGAAAAGACTTTATAACTCTGAACAATAAGGATGCATGATCTTTACTTTTAAGTTTGAAAAGTTGGTTATCTAAGATTATTAGAATTGCATGATGACTGAGGCCAATCAGCCATTAAGGAACAGTCATTATTTATCAGCTGAGGGATCGGTGCATTTTAGGGGTCATTGCCAAAAATATCATACTGGTGGGGGAGTTACCATTAAAATATATTTTTACTGGGGGTCACAGGGCGGATCCTGCCATTTTAAAAGCGGGGTTCCAACTATATGTCCCCATTCAAATGCATTGATCGTCAAGAAAAAGGGGTGTTCCAACCCCGGAACCCCCTCTGGATCCGCCACTGGGTCACCTGATTAAAGTTTTATGACTGACCAGTATATATATAGATTGTTGACGATATTGAAGTGAGTGTCTTTGTTAAATCTTTGATAGTGTAAAGCACCAGCAGGATGCCTAATCTCTCAAGGTAGTGAATCCGATCACTCCTTTATATCACAGTCATCTCTTATGGTTCATTATCCATAGGATGTGTAAATTTACAATTCTAGTGATACTTAACTGTATGAAACATTTTAACCTAGTTTTGACCACAGGAAAGTTTCTGAACACGCATAGTCAACTTTCTAAAGTGTTTAAATCATTTTGATGTGATTCTTGGGATAGAAGGTGTGTATATTCTTAAATCACTTGATAATAGGTATAATCATTTTATAAAATTATTACAAAGATATCGAATAAGAATATTAGATAGTCTGGATGGTAGGGCTTTCACTTCTGTATTCTTTGATTTTTAAGGTAATTTTCTCTGTTCTTTATATTTTCTCTTTTCTTTATATTCTAACACCCCATTATTCTCTATTCTTTATTCTTTTTTCTATTTTTTCTATTCTTTCTTTCTTTTTTGGGGTCTATTTTTCTATAGATTTGATCCATTAGTCTTTATTCTGTAAACCCTATCCAGACCCTCATAAGAATACTTGATGGGCACCATAGCATTCACACATACAAAACAATACACGTAAAACATTTTCACGTTGAAAAATTATAATAAAATTGAGAATTGAAAGGGGGAATATTTCAAAGAAACAACAACCCAACCAAAGAGCAGAAAACAGCCTAAGGCCAACAATGGGTCTTCAACACAGTGAGAAAATCATGCACCCGAGGCGGGCTTCAGCTGGCCCCTAAACAAAATGTGTACATTTTTAGTTCAGAGAAAATCACACTAAACTCTAAAACATCTAAATGAACCAAAATTTTAAAAATATACAAAATATACAAGACTTACAAAGACCAGAGGTTCCTGACTTGAATATATATTTCTTTATCTCAAATAAATCTTGTACATATTTAATGAACCATAAAATCAGTAAAATTTGCAATGTGTTATTCAAATTACACTTCCTATATTGGAATACTGACTTTTTTGTAATCTTTTTTTCATTTTCAAATTATACTGTGTCAGCAAATGTACATTCATACCATAGGCGGATCCAAGGGGGGAGGGGGCTGGGGACCCGGCCCCTCTTTGTGGGTAAAATTTGGTTGCTTATATAGGAATCACTGAAGCATGACTGAAGGGACCACCCTTAGGTCTGTCAGTGCTCTCTCTCTTATAAGAAATTCTGGATCCGCCACTGATTCATAATAAAGAGTAAAAATCATTATTGAAAGTTTATCTATAAAAATTTGTAGAATTATAGGTTGCAGTAAAATAAGGTAAATTGGAAAAGAAATTTCTTTTTTTTCTTTCTTCGTCATCCCATTCATTTTCATTGCACATGCTTATGTATATAAACAAATTTGGTTTATAGTGACTTTAATAGCTTTACTTATTAAGCATTAGCATTTTCAAAATCAGGAACAATATGTATAGGTATGACGTCATTCTGTACATGAAGGCTCAAGTTAATATGTAATATTTTTTTTCTCATTAAAAAGCTTATTTTGTCAATTTTTCTACATGCACGTGTCAGATATTCTTATTTGTCAAAAAAACATCAAGAAGAAAAACTCTTTGTTATACTCAGGATTTCTCAAAGCCTGTTACTATGTAGCTGGTAGTCATCTACTTCTCACAACTGTTAATTGATGGCGATTTTTTGGGGATGGTCAAACGTTTGAAACTATGTTGTTAGGGGGGGCATTTTACGGTTTTTAAGAATGATGGGGGTTGCCAACAACAACTTTTATGTGAAAAATTTGAACCGACCCCCTCAGCTGATAAATAATGACCATTCCCCGAATATTACACGAACATTCAAACTTAGCATTTATGACGGTAATATGTATACGCTATTTAGATTATTTAAAAAAAAGTTCACACTCCAAGTCGAGGTTTAGGAGGCCATCTTATGAGTCACCAGGAAGCAGTCCAAAAGAAGATGTCTATCACGATGCTCGGAACATTATTGTACTTCCCGCCTTACTTGACTTATATCAAAAAATAAAACATGTGATAAAATTGCTACGACTTTTTTTTATTAAGTCACAAATCACAAAACATAAGGTTGTGCGACTAGTTGAGTTTCATCATTTTCTATTATTTTGCCATAATAATTGGTGGTTTATTTTGTTCGTTTTGACTTTGCGTGATGGCAATAACGATAGTTTGATAATCATTCATAACCGTGAACTTGTTGGACCATTTTTTTCAAGCAGTAAAGCATCGAAACTTAATTGTTGGCAGCATGTTGGGTCAACCACAGAAATAGCCATAAGCACAGGCACTTAAGAAACATGTGGCTTTCTTCCAATTTTTAGGAATAAAAAGGGGGGTCTTTGAAAGTGACGAGACCAATTTTCCCTGGATTTATTTCACTCAAAATCTAAAATTGGTCTGCACATTGCAAATTGAAGATGACATTATATATTGTAACAATGTTTTACATATTCAACTGAAATCAAAGTACTATTCAGTGCTATATGTTTCTGTTGAAGGCATTGTAATACAAAATTGCAAAGGGTCAGAGCCTAATTTTCAATATCTTTTATTTTCACTCGCAGGGTCCTAAATGTTTTTGATATCTTTATCATACTTGAAATGTTACATTAAAAGTTTGAATTATATATCTAAAATATCTTTTGTAATTTTAGTTCATTTATATGTTTCGGAGTTTAGTGTTTAGTTCAGCGTTACATGTTGCATGCTGTTGAAGATACAAATTTCCTTTTACATGTTTTTGTCAATTTTGCATCGAAGGCCGTCGATAGCCAAAATGAATTAGTGAAAGACAATGAATAGTTTTACTTCTAACACAATTTTGGATTTGGTTAACGATGACCTTCTTGTACGTTTTAGGAATAAATACTAAAGAGCAAAATTTGCCAAAATCGCGATTTTGAGCTATCTTTAGGCGTTTATAAGTTGGTGATACGTTTGAAATTAAGCGATCATATTGTAAAACCCTTAGAGTGTACACTTTGGGATGTGGTACTATGAATCTAAGTGAACTTTAAGATTAATAGACTTTTTAAATGGCCCTGGTTTGAAATAAATCAAGAGTTTTGGTTTGGTTAACTATTTTATTTTTGTTTATTCATTTTGACGATAACTACTTAAACGTTGCCAAAATCTTTCAAACATTTTCCGGTTTGGACTATTTGCAGGACCTTTAGGCGTTTATAGTTTTGTAATCTGTTTAAGAAGTACAGGGCGGATCCAGCCACTTAAAAAAGGGGGTCCCAACCCAGGATAAAGGGGATTCCAACTATATGTCCCCATTCAAATGCATTGATCGTCCAAAAAGGGGGTTCCAATCCCGGAACCCCTCTGGATCCGCCACTGAAGTACCCATTATATTGTTAGAACCATAGAGAACATACATTGGGTTGCGATACGTGTGGTAAGAATTTAGTTACAGATTGATATACTTTTAACTAGATGCTCTAAAGAGCCTGTGCCGCTAACCTAGGTCTATGTGCATATTCAACAAAAGACACTCTCCAACATAGAAGAAGAGAATAGAATTCATGACAAAAATCTCTGTTTCGTTGGACCTGTATTGCTGATCATTTAGTCGTCTTAAAAAAAAAAAAAAAAAAACAGTTTCTTCCCATCTTCTCTAGTTTTTGCTCAAAACACAAAAGAGGGCAGGAAAGTGACTCGTTAGTAGATCTTGCCTTATCGGTCATTTTGAGATTTAAAGTGTCTATTTATCTATTATAATTTTTATCATGTAAAGCAAAACCCCCAAAATGATAAAATCTTCATTAAAGGGCAATAATTCCAAGGAGACGTCGGACGATTTCCTCAATATTGTTAATTGTAGATATTGTCTTGCTGATCATTTTGCATATTAAAGTTTCTATCTATCTGTTACTATTATTAAGATACACATTTGTAAGGCAAAACGGCTGACGATTTCGACAATTGAACTTATTTGTAGAACTTTTCTTGCTGATCATTTTGGAATTTTAATGTTTCTCTGTATCTTTTATAGTTTTCAAGATAATAGGCAAAATGAAATAAAATGGTAAAATCTGCAATAACTCCTATAAAAGTCGCCTGACAATCTTGACCTGTATGGACAACAGAGCTCAACATTCTGAACATTTTGCTCATCTCAGATTTTCTCTATTCATAACGGTTTACGAAATAATAGACAAAACTTGCATTTCTATCCTATGTTCTATTTTAGTCATCGGACACATTTTCAAACTAAATACCTTAATAATGATTGTGGCCAAGTTTGTTTAAATTTGGCCAAGTAGTTTTAGAGGAGAAGCTTTTTATAAAGGTTAACGGACGACGACGGACGCGACAGACGACGACGACGACGGACGCCAAGTGATGAGAAAAGCTCACTTTGCCCATTTTTAAATGGCCATGGTGTGAATAAAATTAGGGGAAATTGGCCATTAGTCTTCCTTTTAAAATTATTTACAATTATTCAATGCGTTCTTTTGTACAGTAGATACGTGTTTCATGTAAGAACATAACGACAGCAAATATATACGGAAGCGTATATGGTCCTCGTCTTAGCTTAATATGTATCTCGGACAAGTTTAAACATCAGTGCAGATCAACTAAGCTTGATTTGATGAGAGTAAATACGATTATATAAGTTAATTTAAAATGGAGGAAAAGAACGACAATAAAAATAGTAAAACTGTTGTGTTTTTGCTGTACATGTTCTGATTTTGTGTCATGTATGGATACCCTATATCCTTCCTTTCTATCATGGAGGTTTAAAGTCATTGTGAGAAAAACGTCGTTAAAAATGAACGTAACGTTAAATAATGCATATGCTTTATTGGAGTTCATTTCTGTACTAGATTTAAAGTTTAAGTGTGCTATTAGCATTACAGATGAAATATAGTTTAAAGTCTTTTCATTTAACGTAAAATTAATCATATTCAGCTACTTGATGGTTGATATTCTGCACGTATTGGCTTTTTCAAAGCACTTTTTTTCCAGTGTTCTTTTCACAAGTAAATTGTGTATGACATGTTCCCTTGGTGCAGCCTGGAGTCAAATTACAATGTATAGTAACCCCTCTTCATCAGGTACGAGGTATTTTAATCAAATTATAAATACTAGTATGTATACAATGTGCGTCTAACTCCCAGTTTGCCATGCACCACCGTCCCTTGGTGGCTTTTGCAGTTAAATTACATATCCAATGAATTGTAAATATAAACAAAATGCTCAGCGGGACACAGAATGATACGACCGCAGATGTCGAACCATGAACAGTTAAGACAAGTATGGACACTAAATTCAAGCTTGATACAGCTCTGAATTTGAATTTTGATTAAATATTTGACACAGCATAGGTTTTTGACACAGAATGAATGTGGTCAAATACCTGAAAAATTAAAAAATTGGACTTTTATAAAATAAGGAGATGAGGTATAACTGCCACTGAGACAACTATCCACCAAGGTTCAAATAAAGTTGATGTAAGCAATTAAAGGTAACAGTAAGGATTTCAACAATGAGAAAAAACACTATACCAATTTGTAGGCTATAAAAGGTCCCAACATGAAAAATATGAAACAATTCGATTGAGAAAACTAACGGCCTAAGTTTAAACAAAACAATTAACGAAAAACAAATATGACAGACAAGAACCAATGACAACCACTGTACTACAGGCTCCTTACTTGAGACAGGCACGTATAGAATGTGGTCCAATATCCAAAATCTAAATACATTTGTACAAGGTTAGATTCAGCACCAAAAATTTAATCCACTAGTATTTATCAGTGGACAAAAACAGCTAAGTTTGTCAAGGGTTAGGTTCATAAAAATTATATATATATATATATTTACAAAAGAAATAATAAAAAATCAATTCACAAAATATCACTCATCATTAATACAATATCTTTCAAAAATCCATAAAACTTACCTTTAATTATTTTTAAAACGATCTTTTATTGAATAGAAAATATCAAACTACATTTATACATAATTTCTTCTATAAAATTAAAATTTAATGCGGTATCTATTTTAACTGTGAATCTACTTACACTTTCTATCAATTGTGCAATACAACTCTGAATTTTGAATATCATAGGTTTCTTACACAGAATGAATGTGGTCTAAGAACTTATATCAAAGTACTGAAGTACTGAAAATCGGATGACCGCAAGTTCTGGTGGATGGTCACAAGCACTTGTCTCAGAAAAAAATCACATCTCTATACCTGAAAGTAAGGTTGAGGTACATAGATATATTTTTTCTGTGACAAGTTAGTGTGGATGATGAATAAATGACAGGAAATTCAAGCTCACCATAATAACTGTTATATTGTAGTGATATAATCATTTGTTATCGGTATACTCTGGTTTGGTGTTATATATTATATCAATATTTGTAAAACAGTTATATATAATTTTCATCCATTTGTATATCATTCTATTATACTATTCTAACGATAGTGCAGTGCAAGTGCATGGTGGACACTCTTCTGTAATAATTAGTTTTCTAATAGATTGGATTTGAGTAGGCATTCATATTTTCCCACGTTTGTTGCAAAACGTTCTTTAGATATTCTTCCGAATACGTTAACACAAATTTTCGGTATTCTTGATTTGTTATTGATATATATAGATTATAACATGGCATTTTCATATCAGACCCTTATCAGCAATAGGTCATGATATCAGTCCGAGAGCCGACAGGCTCGAGGATGATTTTGACCATGGGCTGATAAGGGTCTGATATGAAAAATGACATGTTATGTTCTTTTTATCATATACTTCAGCAGAAGCCATACAGACAAGAAAACCTTTTTAAAACTTTATAAAATTCATTTATTGTATTATTTGTTTTTCATTTTTTTACTATGAAAATTTTCCTGTTTCTAAATATTCGTTCTTTATTCTACTTAGTTATGTTTTTCACTAAAATGTACCACTGAGGTTTTATTTTCTGGAATTTACAGAATGACGTCGAAATGCTTTGCGATAACGTTAAAGAAAGGCATGCGATAATAACCGGAAGCAGTTGATATAAACCGGAAGCAGTTGATATATACCGGAAACAGTTGATAACGAAAGTCATATCACACGGCTAAGACAATTCGCCATTTCAGAATCTAATGCATTCTGGGTAATATTTTCAAAGCGTACACCAAAACGTTATGATTGGTTTAAAACGTCCTAAACAAAGGATATTGAAACAATGACGTAACGTTATTTTCTTTTGGTGTACGAACAATGAGATTATCCATAGTCCTTTAGATTCTAAAAGGCCAATTCTTCAAAATTTAATGAATAAATATATGTACAAATAAGTTTTATCAAGGGTACAATTATACCATTATTTTCTACAAGTATATGATAAATATATTTCTCACGACAAAACATTTTCATTATCTATGTTATTAAAATTATTTTCATGAATATTTATTGATGAAATTAGTATATAACAAGCGATAAGGAGTGTTATTTTGCACTCGATGATATCCGCATAATTATACGAAATACGTTCGGTTATCAGTCAAAACGCAAGTCATGTGGGTAGAAATGTCTGTGGCAACATAACACCGGAATGCCCTCACGGCCATCCGCTGTAAAAATGAAATTGGATATTTAGCTATCATGATCCAATATCCAACATACAAATACATGCGTAGATTAAGTAATCAAAGACCCTTGATTTCAATTTTGTTAAAATCAAACTAAAATTGATTATGAACGCTTTGGACCTTAATGTGGACCAATTTGAAAACCGGGCCCAAAATCAAAAATCTAAATACACGGTTAGATTCACCAAAGCAAAGAACCATACTTGTCTATCTTATTTGTTAAAATCAAGCAAAGTTTAATTTAGGACCCTTTGGACCTTCATGTGGACCAAATTGAAAACGGACCCCAAAATAAGAATCTATAAATACACGGTTAGATTCTGCATATAAAAAAACCCCAAGAATTCAAGACTATGAATTAAACCCCATTGAATTGGTCAAGATATGAGCAACGTATGCAAAGTATAAGAAAAGTATTGTTTTAAGCCCTTTTTCCTAAAACGATTCATTTTAGACTTATACTGAAGTTATTGTCCGGAAACCAGAAAATCCTAGTTTTTTTTACCGATGTTTTGGTCCGTAATTCTTGAACGTTTTGGACCATAACCCCCAAAATCAGTCTCAACATTCCTTATGAAGTATGGAACCTTGTGGTACAAATTCATTGAGATCCATACACTTATAATTAAGTTATTGTCCTGAAACAAGAAAAATGTTTTTTCCCCTTAATTCCTACAAAGTTGGGACAATAACCCTCAAATCCATTCCAACCTTCCTTATGTAGTATGAAACTTTGTGGTACAATATCATAAAGATCCATACACTTACATGTATACTCCAGTTATTGTTTGGAAACCAAGTGTCTTCGGAAGACGACGACAAACGTCATACCATTATACGACCGCAAAATCACTCTTTTATGCAAGGTTGTGCATGAGATGGTAATGAACGATGGCTTTTTAATGTCCAGTGGCAAATTAAATGCATATTCAGGACGAGAACATGTTATTGTAATATGAATTATTAACCCTGCTTTGGATTATACCGACACACTGAGCGTGACGTGCTACTTCGCGATGTTATAGTTCGCAGGAAGACATGTTATCCTACGCGGATTCAATATTTTGACTCCGAGCCGACAAGTCTCTGCTTTTACTTATTAATGCCGCGTGCTTGTAGAGAAGCAGCAAAAAACAATTTTAAAAACTTTGGTTTGACCAAACCGAAATTCCCATAACCTCCGCAACTTCATGCACATCTTCACATTACAGTTTGCAACACTATGCAATGTCATTTGGTTCCAAAAAACGTTTAGAAAACTATGTCAATGTGCTTTCCCATAGGGTTTTATGCAGAACAATTATCGGAAATCTATTTGTCAAAATCAAACTCTTAACTAAACAAAGTGACTGTATCCAAGTTGTAGTTATTGCAGGAATACTGTCTTAATTTTAATATTTGTTTTGTTTTACCTTCTTAATTTCTCGATCATTTATACCGAAGTAACTATTAACCAATGTTTTACGTGGTTTCATGTGAAAGACAACTCTGTTCTTATGAACTGATTTTTACACCACCCAGGTATGAGTTGGGGAATATCACTCGAATATATTGGCCTGTTTGAAGTCAGGAGCCTTTAATTCTGTTGTTGTCGTCCGTAGCTGTATGCATATTTTTGTTTTTCTTCAATTATTGTTAATCATAAAGGGCCACCATTAATAAAATTATATTATTTTGCACGGGGGAGTAGTGGGGGATAGACAGGTTTTGAAAATGAAAAGTCTAACCTGGTGTAAATTAAAAAACAGGCACAAGAAAATGAAAGAAGAGTGACGCTACAGTACCAACAGGTGAAATGTACTGTTGTTTGTCCCCCTCCTAACCCTCCTGATAAAGATTAAACCAGAAAAGTGCTTTGGACGCAATCAATTAATAAAATTTTTCCATTTTGTCACCAGGAGCAAAAGAAGTTAAGTAACCATATGCTAGCAAATTATTGAAGCTCACGTCTTAATTGATAGTCATAAAATAAAGAGAAAACGTATGGTTACCAATAACAATCTACTGGAGACAGAAAACGTTGGTATAGGCAACTACTATTATGGTCTGGATTGGGGTTTCTTTAATGTTTTAGGCCATTTTTCTCTAATCATTATACTTTGTGCCAATTATTCTCTATTCTTTATATTTTAACACCGCATTATTCTCTTTTGTTTAATTTTTGGTTCATTTTCTCTATTCTTTATATTTGTTGCCCATTATTCTCTATTCCGTAACCAACCCGTGCACACTCTCTAGTATAGGTCACCATATAGCCTTCTCAAAGGAGTAAAAGTCATCACGAATAGGCCCGAATGGCAAAATGATTGAATGCTAATCCCATTTTGAATTGTGAACTTTCGGTATTTGTTTTTCAATCAAACGATCTTAATAAAAAAAAACAGATTATCGTCGTGAATGTTCGTGTAATAGTACTAATACTGACAGATGGACCTAGGTCATCAGTTTTAATCATCTTAGATTACTAACCTTTCACAACTTAAAAGTAAAGATCATGCATCCTTTTTGTTCAGATTGATAAAGTCTTTTCCATTCGTCGACATTATCTCCGATTTAAATACTATTGATCTGATAACCGCTGCAGCATACTTTAACGACAGGGCTAGTTTTCTTATCAGATAAGTAGTAACCTCCCTTGTTAATTTGATGTTGTAATCAATCGTTTTATTTTACCATCTTTATATAATATTTCATTGTATTATTTAAATTTGTGATTCATTTGATATTTAAATATAATAATTTGATATTTTATTATATATAAAAACAAGGAAATTTGAAAGTCTTTGATTCATTAATCACCTTAGTTCAAATCATAAGTCAGGCGGTCTATTCTGTCTACATTTTAAAGTAGTAAATACACCAGGGTATTAATGGCTATATAAAAGGAAAGGAAAACATTGTACAACGTAAAACGAGAATTCAATAGAGCAAAATAGAGAAATTGAATCCAAATGTAGATGCTTGTCTTGTTTAGTGAAATCAAAACGAAAACGAAAACACTTTTGATTTTCATTTTGGTTTTGAAAATCAAAACGAAAATGAAAACACTTTCGTTTTCGTTTTGGTTTTGAGAAATCAAAACGAAAAACGATAACACTTTTGTTTTTCATTTTGGTTTTGAGAAATCAAAACGAAAATGAAAACACTTTCGTTTTCGTTTTTGTTTTGATATTTCAAAACGAAAACGAATGGACGCAAATATACACGGACCCTTGTCGCACTTTTTGAACGGAACTTTATTAATAGAATATTATTACAACTTAAAACATCATACTGCGTTGTCAAGGTTTACAATCAAGATCAGACCATATGCATACGGCTTGTACAACTGTAATTTGTTTATGAAAAACGTTCTAAACATATTGGGGAATGTATTCGCAAGTCTTTTGTAACCCGCCTCTATCGTAATAACTAACGAAATGATCCGATAAATTTAAATGCAGAACATCAAGTGCTAAAAAAAACCCAGTAGATGTCTGTGGTCTATTATAAAATGTGTCGCCGGTCCCTTTAATAGAGTGGTATTTGTCAAATATTTTTGTAGAAAAATGCAAACACGAAGTTAGCTTCGATAAAACAACAACAATTTAGCATATAAATATGATTAATCTACTAATCAAATATATGGCATGACTGAATAGCTTGTCTTCATAGTATTTGCTCCAATAATTTATTGTCTGTAGTAAATTGGACTGTATGTTTCTGTTTTCTCTTAAATGTTAAATCATTTGTCATGTTTGTTAGCCTTTGTGTTTTGCTCAATAAAATTCAATAAAAACAATATGTGATCCACCTTCATTCCATGTTTGCTTGTTATATTTTTTGTTCAGATACTACGAATAAGCTATTGCATACCCAATATTACTAAAGGACATTGTATACATTTTTAAGTTGAGTAACTATTAAGTGCGATTGTAAATGTCTTTGTAATGTGTGTACCTGTCAAGATATCTACATATTACATGTAACAGCCCTGTTTCCAGAGTTGCTGGCTAAACATTTAGTTATGAGCGTAACGATAAATGTGTATTAGTATTGAATGCACTTGACTATTTTAATTTGTATTTTGAATGATATTATATTAAGTCTTTGCTTTTTTTAGAAATAAAGAGATCCCGACTTCATGATGTTTGTATACTTTTTTTTAACTTTCAGCAATTTTTTCCTAGTCTTTTAGCTTTCAGCCTAAGAACCATTAACCACAAAACATCAATAAATCAGATCTTCTGCAATGCTTAAGAAAGCAAACATATTTACTGCGTTTTATCAATCTTTACAGTGATTCCGATCATCTTTCGCGAAATTTTCCTTATAATGTCATGGTTCATAATCATGTACGTGGTAAGATTATATCAGGATTTTGGATCATTCGCATGCACCTTCTTTGTCTGTAATTTGTTTTATCAACTCGTTTTCAATCTAATGAGGAATGTATTCGTAAATTGTTCTTTCTATCGTGCCGTTATTATAAATACTTGCGTAGTGATCCATTGCATTAAAATGCAAAGCTGCAGGTTCTAGTTTTTATCTGGTTATCAGCACAAAAACCCAGTAGATATCAGTGATAAAACGTGTCGCCGGTCTGCCCGAAGACTTTCATTTGTCAAAGTTTTCGCATAATAATGCGTACACTCAATTGGCTGTCGTAAATTATAACAACGAGCCTTAGTAATTTAGCATATAAATATAATTGATAATATGACATGAGTTGATACCTAATTCTCATGGTATGTATTCTAATATTTTTTGCAGCATTAAACTGGCTTTTTGATTCTGTTAGTCACTGTTTTCTCTTAATCATGGTTAATAGTTTGTAATCTCTGTCACTCTGTACATGTGTTTTTACTCAACAAAATCTTATCTACCTTCATTCCATCTCTGCTTTTCATATCTATTGTTCAAATAGTACAACGAAGCTTTTGCATATTCATAACACATTCATAACAACTAAATTATTTTTCTTCTTCTGTAGTGGAGTGGGAGTAAAGTGTAGAGGTAAATGTCCCTGTAAGTTGTGTACCTGTAACAAAAAATACCGTCCTGTTTGCGGAAGAGATGGGACAACTTATAGTAATAGGTGTAAAGCTAAATGTGCGTAAGTATTGAATACATTCGACTATTTTAATGGGTAGGATATTAATCATATTTTCTCAATTAGAAAGGAACTCCTGGGACAGGTTGTTTGAATTGTTTTAATCCTCAACATCTGTATCCAGAAAAGTGTAAAAAGGAGTTCCATATTTCGACCTTAGAACTAGAAACAAGAAATTCAAGAACAATAAGATTTTTAAGAAAGTACTAGTATACATCTTTAAATCTGTGTTCAACTTTTTTTGATGATCATCTTAATTAGAATTTCTAATTGCATACCACGAAGTTTTTATCCTATGCCATCTTCACATACATGGATTTTTCTTTCGAGTCCTTACTGATCGCCAACCACAAAAACCCTTAAAAACTCGCTGGTATCCGTAAATACTGTAAACTCAGAAATTATTGCGTGCATTTATTATTGCGATTTTGTCATTTTAGACTAAAATGCGATTTAAATTTTTGCGATATTGAGAAAAATCCTGTTTAATTCATTATAAAAAATTTCAAAATGCGAGTTTAAATTATTGCGATAATAACCCTGTCGCATTTTTCGCAATAATAAAAACATCGCAATAATTTCTGAATTTACAGTAGCTCGTCTCAACTCGCAACAACTCGAAGACATTTTTTAAGATCGGTAAAAGGAGAGGCATTTTTTTGACATATCAGAAGTCTTCTTACAATTGTCCATGGATTGGATTTTCGCAAATAACTCGAATTAAGCCGTAAGTATCATAAAACGATCAGAAACCGCTCGCAACAACACGTAATCATTCATAAACTGCTCACAAGAATCCGTAAATGACTCGAAAATTTTGTTAATGTTCTGGTACGGTCAGTTGAGTGTTTATGTCTTGCTTATAATTTTATTATGGTCGTGTTACGATGGATTATAACGAGCACTATACGTTTAGCTACGAGTACTTTACGAATAGATGGACTCTAACATACTCGTAACTAGCTCATAACTATTCGTAATAACTCGTTACAACTCTAAAATCGGTCGTAAAAGTGACCAAATCGTTAGGATCCATGAATTTGTCCGATGCGTAAAGATTTGTAAAAATCCGTGTTTGTGAAGGTGGTCTTTATTTCAGCAATGTCATACGCACCATTCACATACACGGATTTTTCTTACGAGTCCTAAAGAATTGCAACCTGGTAGTAGATCGCAGGCATCCATTAATAATTCCCTGGTATCTGTAAATAACGCGTCACAACTCTCAACAACTCTCAGACACTCTTAAGGATCCCTGAAAAAAAGAGTCAAGCTTTTTGTCATATCAAAAATCTTCTAACGATTGTTCACGAATTGATTTTTCAGAAAATACCTAGTTACATTCAACAAGTATCGTAACCTGCTCGTTAACCACTCACGACAACAACGTGCCTATCTGTAAACTGCTCTTCAGAAACCATAGATGACTCGTAACAATTTTTTAAACGATTTGTTACGGTTAGTTTACGATTTGTTTACAGATTTTCTCACGAACTATAACGAGTGCTTACATAATGTTTGTTATTTTTTTCGAGTCGTGTACGATGGCTAAACGGATTGATACGAGTTATAACAAACACTTAACGTATAGTTACGAGTACTTTGCGAAAAAATACGTGTACTTTGTGTATTCTTACGAATTGTTTACGATTAAGGAAAAAGTATTAAAAGCTGCAAAATTGAAATGACTCGTAAATAATCGTCACTAACCTAAAACTATTCGTAACAACACGTAACAGGTCTTAGGTAGCAATACACATTGAGACGTTTAGTTTCGCCATGGTGAATTTTTCAAATATGAAAATTTTTGTACAATAAAATTGATTTTTAGATAGTTGAAGAATAATATAGCCTTTCTAAGTGGGTTTAGTATTCAGTTTTTGCCAAATTTTAACCAAGGCTTTGGTATGCTAATACACAACAAAATTGACTTTCAAGAGCTTTAGAATAGCTTTAAGTTGTAAAGTGTGTTTACTGTTAAGGTTAATTTAAGCTTTTAAACAAAAAAAGACAAACACAAAAGGTATAGTTTTAGAAATTTAAGTAAAAAATGAGAATTTATACTTTGACATGGCATGTTTCTTCAAATCACTATTTTGTTGCATTTCAGTGGCAACTGCTAACCTTCATAAAATATTTATTTCTGAGCCAATTTTCAAAGCTAGCAGGCCAATTTGCTCGTTATAGCTAGCAGAACATAGAAATCCATTAAAAGTGGAAATTGAAAAAAAAAAAAAGTTTAACCTTGAGGTAGCAATACACAGTTAGAAGTTTAGTTTCGCATTTTAGCAATGGTGAATTTTTTAAATATGAAAGTTTTGTACAATAAAATTGATTTTTAGATAGTTGAAGAATAATATAGCCTTCCAAGTGGGTTTATATGAACATCTAGATTGTTTTTAGCATGTTTTATAGGCCATTTTTTGTTTGACAGTCCGTATTTTTACATCCGTACCGATCATAGATCCAGAAATTAGTGTAGTGTTTTTCAACAAAGATTTGACCTCGATTTCTTCAATCCAATTTTATGGAAAAACGAGCAGAAATGCATATGATTTTTTTTTGGACCTCTTGATAGATAAATGTATATAGTTTCAGGAAAGGTATCACTCTAATGGATTGAAATTCTCCTTTGGACCAAATTTTTGAGACTTTTGTGACATTTTTACCCCCTTTTTGCAATATTTTGTATCAAATAAATGCAGATTGTTGCCATGGTTACACCAAATAGAGATTATATTCACCAATATAACTATTGGAAATCAAATCTATGGAAGATGCTCTTTCCATAAATATACACACGAATAACACAAATATTAAGCCTTATTTGTTACAAAGGAAGGGAAAGACGGTGGTTAAAAAATTATGAGTGTCAATTTTAAGTTTTTTTCCTAACTGTGTATTGCTACCTTAACTAATACGCTTTGATGAATTGTAGTATATATTATACTCGTAAAAAGCCATAAAAAGGTCGTTAAAAGCCCGTAATTTGCAGGTAGTTATCCGTGACAATCCGTAACAAATCGTTTAATTTGGCAAAAATACATCGTAATAACTCGTAATAATGCGTAATTAACCGTAAACAGCTCGTAATAACTTCTAACATCTTTTAAATTTGTCGTAAAAGTGGCCAAATCGAAATGGATCCGTGAATTTGTGCGATCCGTAAGGACTCGTAAGAAAAATCCGTGTTTGTGAAGGTGCATAAGGTACAGTCATGATTGATCTCGATATTATTACGCAATGATTTTGGATCATTTGCATGCGACAAGTACGTCTGTTATTTGTTTATTAATACTTTTATATCTATTGCGGGAAGTATTCGTGAATATGTTCTAACTCGCTAAAATCGTCATAACTCACAAAATGATTTATCTGTTGAATTCAAATGTGGCGTAATAGGTTCTAGTTTCTGTCTACGTATCAGCACAAAAACCCAGTAGATGTTAGTAATAACACGTGACGCTGGTCTCCCCGATGAGATTTGTCAAAGTTTTTGCAGTATAATGCGAACATTAAGTCAGATCTGGTAAACTAATAAGCATTAGGGGTTTAGGAAATAGATGATATGGATTACATGCGATGACGGAATACCCGATTTTCATAGTCTGTACTAGAATTCTAATTAAACCCTACGCAACGAGTTGCTGAGGGTATAATGTTTTTGACCCGTCCGTCCGTCCGTCCGTCTGTCCGTCCGTCCGTCCGTCTGTCAGTCCGTCCGTCCGTCAGTCCGTCCGTCCGTCAGTCCGTCCGTCCGTCAGTCCTGTTTCTTGTCATCGCAACTCCTCTCAAACCACACAACAGAATATCACGAAACCTTTTTAGATAATAAGGACATACTATGTAGTTGTGCATATCGACAGGAAATTACGATTCAATTCATTTTCTAGGAGTTACGCCCCTTTGAACTTATTTACTTTAATGTACTACTGCAACAGTTTGTCATCGCAACTCCTGTCAAACCACACAACAGAATTTCGTGAAACCTTTTCAGATAATAAGGACATACTACGTAGATGTGCATATCGACAGGAAATTACGATTCAATTTTTTTTCCAGGGGTAACAACCCTTTGAACTTGTTTGCCCAATATACGACTGCAACCTTTTGTCATCGCAACTCCTCTCAAACCACACAACAGAATTTCATGAAACCTTTTCAGATAATAAGGACATACTACGTAGATGTGCATATCGACAGGAAATTACGATTCAATTTTTTTTCCAGGAGTTACGCCCCTTTGAACTTATTTGCTTCAATGTACTTCTGCAACAGTTTGTCATCGCAACTCCTCTGAAACCACACAACAGAATTTCATGAAACTGTGTAGATAATAAGGGCATACTTTGTAGATGTGCATATTGACAGAAAATTATGATTCAATTTTTGTTTTCTGATAGAATTTTTTTTCTTACACTTATTTTATTTCTTCAATGACAATGTGGGGACATGGGGTATGTGAGCGCGCTCGCGAAGGTTCTTTCATTTGCTTCAATGTACTACTGCAACAGTTTGTCATCGCAACTCCTCTGAAACCACACCACAGAATTTCATGAAACTTTGTAGATAATAAGGACATACTATGTAGATGTGCATATCGACAGGAAATTAGGATTCAATTTTTTTCTAGGAGTTACACCCCTTTGAACTTATTTGCTTCAATGTACAACTTCAACAGTTTGTCATCGCAACTCCTCTGAAACCACACTACAGAATTTCATGAAACTTTGTAGATAATAAGGACATACTATGTAGATGTGCATATTGACAGGAAATTATGATTCATTTTTTTTCTTACACTTATTTTATTTCTCCAATGACAGTGTGGGGACGTGGGGTATGTGAGCGCGCTCACTAAGGTTCTCTAATTTTTTTCTGCAGTAATATGGCTGTCTATTTCCCTGTACTACTCTTAAGTGTGCTTTTGAAAATATGTATCAGTCTGTGACTTTGTGTTTTGCTCACTTCAAGACAGTTCAAACACTACCTTATCGACCTTCATTTTATTTTTGTGTTTCATAGCTTTTGATCAAATAGTACATCAAAGCTTTTTGCATACTCAATACTAGTTTAAGAAATTGTGAATATTTTTTTTTCAGTGGGGTACAAGTAAGGTGCGATGGTAAATTTCCCTGGAATTTGTGTACATATCAAGTTATATATAGTCCTGTTTACGGAGATGATGGCAAAACATACAGTAATTGCTGTAACGCTAAATGCGCATTACTATTTAAAGTACTTGTCATTCAATTTTTTATTGGGAAGGAGATTTATTCTGTGATTCCTTAGTCAGAAAGATATTCTGGTGATAGGATGTTTATACTCATTGTTAACTCTAAGCAAGTTTATCTTTGTAAATGGTTTCTTTAGACATTCTTTTAATTAAGATAGACGTTTTAGTGTGTTATAAATCAGGTATGAGATTTTGTGTTGAATCGTTGAACACGAGTTTGATAGCTAATGGCCCTTTAAAACCTTCCGTGTAGTATTTACATCATACCATTACAATTGTGTTGGCTGCAGTATAGAAGTTTATAGCAAACTATTTCTAAAGGAGTAGTGTTCAAAAATTGTAAAGTATGAAAGGACTGACAGACAAGTGAAAGGACGAAAACTTTCATCACAACGTGGCCCTCCAGGTGTTGCAGGGGCAATAAATGGTATGCTAAGTGCATCCATATTCTATAGATTTGCAGTTTATTCGAATTTGGCGGACAAACATTACTTTGTGGGATTTGCATTTCGAAAATTTCAAATGCTAAAAATGTTCCTTGTTGAACCCAGTTTGAATTCATATGTAGGCAAAATTACACAGAAGATGTTAGAAGATTTACAATTGAATAACACATTGTGGAAAAGAGATAATTTAAAACATTTACAACGATAAAAACCAGAAAACAGTTTCATTACATCTAAATGGTGACGTTAATAAAAAATAAAATTGTCTATACGTCAAAGATAGTTATACATTGACCAAAACATCAACATACAAGACATTCTTTAATTTTCCGTATAGAAGATAGTTTAACATGTTAAACAAGGAAAACCCAATGGTGTGAAAATCGATTGCTTTAAAAAAAAATGTTTATTGTGACATCTTGCAAACCAATTTTCAAAAATTGCAATATTGACAGATTTGTCTTCTTCATTTTCTACGTTGGAAAAAGTTCATATCTGTATGTTTCGTGTTATTAAAAGAAACAGTTTAATTAAGGTGTATATCTTTGCAGTCGAGTGAAAGTAAAGTGTTATGGTCAATGTCCTTGTGGTTGTAAATGCTCGTTTTTGTATCGTCCAGTGTGTGGTAATGATGGTAAAACATATACCAATGCATGTTACGCTAGATGCTCGTAAGTATTCTGTTTGCCTATATCGTTCTTTTACTGAAAATGCTTTCGTTTGAAATCAAACTGTAGCTCAGCAAGATATAAGCCTGGTTCAAAGTTTGTTATATTATTAATAATATTCTGTTTTACATCCAAGCATCCTTATGAATATCAAAATTGAAGCCGCTGGACAGAAAAATCACGATTTGACCTTTAAACCCAGGATTTTTGTAATTGTTTGATACATTTATGTATTTAAAGAGCCTATAGGAAAACGATAGTCAAATGTGAAAAAACCCAGACATGCATCTTGTCATTGTTATAATTGATTTAATCATGGCGTTCAAACAGGTTTGAAGTGAGATAACCCACGCTGATTCATGGGACATAACATTGTATAATAAAAAAAGAAATTTTGGTGAACTTGAATACCATTGACATACTACATTTTTTTGTAATTTATTTCATTTACAGATACAGTATAATGATTTTTTTAAGACGTAAAAATAGTTAACGCCAGTTGTTTTTTTTTATTCTCCTTTTACATAACAGAATATACATATAAAAATACAAATGTCGAAGGATAACAATCAAGAAGATCATTCGTAGAAATTTTAATAGGCGTATCCGTCACACATTTAACAATCTAAGAATAAACTAAGATAAAGATATAAATTCACATGAACTTGCGCGTAAATTTCTCTTGCATATGCGAGATTTAGAAATACGGAGGCGTTAAATATGGTGCCTTGTGTAAATAGAATTCAATGTTCTCTTCACGGAAAAACATGGCATCAATACGAAGCAAAGCGCCTGTCTCTTCTTAATACCGAGTGAATTAGAAATCTCACAAGTCATTCCCATCTTCACAGTAAAACCCATCTTGCAAATTCATGTTTTATGTGTTTTTGTCTTGTGTGATATATTTGCAACTGAGGAAAACAAAATATGAATTAACAATTAACAATGTGTTTGAGCTTTTGAGTTTGCCATTTGCTTAGGAACTTTCCGTTTAGAATTTTCCTCGGAGTTCGGTATTTTTGTTATTTTACTTGGTAAGATAACTTGATTGATTGATTGGTGTTTAACGCCTCTTTCAACACTATTGTCCTATTTCGTGGCAGTTAGTTTTTATTAGTTTTTATTAGTGGAGGAAGCTAGAGTGCCCAGAGAGAACAATTGACCGTCGGTGGAAAACGTGCCACGTGCGGTATTTGAACTCACAACCTCAGTTTGTTTTGACAGGCTACTGTTATAGTAGTTCGAATACTTAGAACAATTGGCCACAGAGGCTCCTTTGTAGGATAAAGAACAGATGATAAGTAGACATTTTTTGAGCATTTTGTGTTGTCTTTTTAGCCCAAATAATAACAGTTACAAGTTTCAATTACAAATTACATGTTGAAATTCAATGTTCCCTTCATGCACATATAATTGCATATTATAAATTTAAAGTTGCAAAATGTTTTGAATTTTTAAGCGCTCAGAAACATGTTTAATCCCGCCACACATTATGTATGTGGCTATCCCTATGTAATTCAGTTATTTTCGTTGGTATTTGTCTGTTATATAAGTTGAACCCATATTGCTTAAAGGTAATTTATATAGTTTTCTCATTGGCAATCAAACGTCATCTCCTTATTTTATATAAAGAAACCATAGTTTTATAAATTGAACAATACTTATACCACTTAAGCTTGACTCACATCATATAAGTTTAAATAAAATCTTCAACTTAGTTTCAAGATTACGTAGAATTGTTAATGAAATGAATAGATTTTTTCTAGTATGAATGAATTTTGATAGTGGGCAATTTTAGGAGACATTACAAACTGAAACTTTTATCCATTAGACAATGTTTAAATCGACGATGATTGCAATTGAACAACAATAATGACATTGCAATGCACTGTAGTCGAGTCTATTTCAATTGCCTCCTTCCATCAAATTAAAATAGATAATGGACCTTTATTACTATTTAACAGAATACGAAACTATAACAGTGATGGTTAATAATTATAGTAATTAATCCAATAAGTTTTAATCGTTTCAGGGGCACTGCTGTTAAATGTAAAAGACCTTGTCCATGTTATCACGTAAGTATTTTAAAATAAAAATTACATATTATGAATTTAATGAGATCATTCACACCTTCCTCAATATTTGCAATACGTATACATAAATATACTTACAGTGTGAGATCGGAACTGAAGATGTAGTTTTTTTATGTATTGTCATTCCGCTAAAAAATATAAAGGTACTTACCCATTTACAGTAAACAAATTTCCAAATTCCAAAAAAAAACCAAAAACAAATGACTTCAGATATACATATTTCAAATATGTATTCTTAAACTATTCTTAACGACTTGAATCGAAATATATATATATATATTAATATAGGTCTTTATTCTTGTTTTGTACAACATTTACCATTCAGTTGTTACCCACACCTCACTTACACACAGTACTAAGACTTATAATTCCAAATTTGTGAAGGATAATCTACAACATCAGTGCTTTCCTTCATGACAAGTTCTCATCGCAATTAACTAGGTGATTAAAAATACACCCATGAGATGTACTCACCTACTCATAATTTACCTGTGTACATACAGTAACTTCAGTTTTAATTCATCGTTTAATTGAATAATTACAATTTTGTGAACAAAACACTGAATTTATTCTAGGGTAAGTATATTTAACCCTATAAATTCATATAAAATCTGTTCTTGAGATTTCAAAAATAACCATTTTATATGAATTTGGTTAAATATACTTACCATGAATTTACATTTATATTATATAGAATATTCACTGATTACCAAGCAGTGTCTCATCTTGGTGGAGTATAAATTTTCTCTCAATTTACAACATATAAAAACTATGTCAAAATTGTTAAAAATATCTATAATCTTCAAACCAGATCGAAACCTCAAACTTCGTGATAGCTACTCATTTGTGTCTCTCGTATTGCTAATGTATACATCACGCCCTTAAATGATAAAAATGCATTCAAAAACAATAAAAAATTGACAATTTATCACAGACTTTGAAAAATTGTTAGAGACTAAATCTGAATCGAGGAATGAGAAAAAAAAATGAGAAGTCTACTTTCGTTGCACATTGTAAAGTAATCCACAACGGAAGTTAACATCTAAGAAAAATGGCAATATCTTAACTACACTAGGCTTTGCCGAAATTCTCAATTCCATACAATGTAAACTAGGAAAATATGGCAATATCGTAACCACACTAGGCTTTGCCGAAATTCTCAATTAAAATACAATATACACTAAGCAAAATGGCAATGTCGTTACCACTCTAGGTTATGTCGAAATTCTCAATTACGTACACTGTACAGTAGGAATAAATGGCAACATATTAACCACACTAGTCTTTCCCGATAATCTCGATTCAATACAATGTAAACCAGGAAAAATGACAATATTGTAACCACACTAGGCTTTGCCGAAATTTTTAATTGTATACAATGTACACTAGACAAAAATGGCAATATCGTTTCCATTCTAGTCCATGCCAACATTGAATGAATTATCACCATCAACGTAATATTATTTGTATGAAATATTTGTTTTCTGTTATCATACATGTATCATTCATAAATACAATGTAGTTTATATTTTCAGATTGGTTAAAGATCTATGTAGCCATCATTCTTTCCGTGGAAGAATGTGTGTTTACGTAAAAATATATTCTGTTATATTTAGAAACAATGCTAAGATGTAAATTTAAAACCAATTATGAAAAATACAAAATACATGCTTTTCTTCTTCATTTCGCTAACTATTTTCTCTTATGTGAAGCAGGAAATGCCTATCCTTCCAAATGACCGGATACATGTATCATCACCAGTTTTTGAAAATGTTCGTGTTGCTCAGTCTTCAGTTTTCTATGTTGTTTTTATATACTGTCTGCCTTTTGATTGTCTTTCAGTTTTTGCAATGGCATTGTCAGTTTGTTTTCGACTTATGAGTTTGAATATCCCTTTGGTATCGTTCGAATCTCTTATATCGTTTTAGTTCTACATTGCAAGGATTTAAGTGTAGTCTTTTCCTTCTACTAATGAGCAACTGTATTTTAAACAATTGGATGTAACAAGGTTGATTTTATTTACAAAACAAGTGAACACTGCAACCTGTCATCTGTTTATGACCTATCAGTTCAAGGAGGTAGAAGATACCAATTGGTGGATATAACCCCACAGGTCAATGGAAAACAAACGATATCACGTGCAAACCAAAAAACGACGAAAATACCAACAAGTCACCAATTGCAAAATACTAAACATTTAATTCAGCAACACAAATACCATCAAACACGAGGAGAGCTCAGGCGCTCCATGTGGAAATTCTGTTCTTGCTTTGATAGTTGCGCCCGTCGTGTTGGTCATGGTGAATGAGGCTAGAGGAATCTCTTCGGTAACTGAGATCGTATGTGAACATATTTTTTTATTTCTTGAAAAAATATCAAATCTGTAGTTGAATTAGTGTTCATCTTGTCCAGCCACGTGACAAGACTAACTTGACACACAGTCCTGAAACGTGTCAATAGTAGCAGCACCTGTGTTCATCCAGGTGTGTTACTTGGTTGGATGTTACTCAATTTCGAGATTTTAGTGTGATATACTGAAAGAATTATGTTTTTTTTTATCAACACATGTCTTTTCACCAAATTCTAAAAAATTAGAAAATACAACAATATTTTGACTGTCTTGACATCATGTTTATGTCCCTCTGCAAATGCACATAGTGATATTCATTACCAGGTTATTTGACTTTAAAATGCATCTTCATTTTCACTTATCTTAAACAAAAGTAACCAAAAAGCAGACTTTGTCATTATGTTGGTTTTTAGTGACAACTGGTTTTCATGTGGCATAATCTTCGTCTTTTTTAAATTGGACATCTCTATATTTGTTTTCTAATTTTTCCTTTTATGTTGTCAATGCATACTATCGATTTTGGCTTCTTATCCGTAAATTGATCAAATTTAGTTTTGGTTTGTAGCATTGGTAAGTTTAATTATTTTGAATTTGATTCAGTCTTTAAATTGGTGTCATTTGAATATAGTATTCGCGATAGGTCATGCATATACAATAAATATAACGCACCCGGTTTCGCATCATCTGAATTTCATCCGATGTCCTCAGTTTTTGTGTGTTACCATGATTTTTCTTAATCGATTTATGAGATTTGAACAGCAAACTACTGTTGTCTTAATATACTTTAAATCGAAACTCTCACTAAATTGGTAGTGGAAAGAAAAAGGTCACCACCACTTCAATTTTCTTTATGATAGACATTTTTCTACGTTTCCGAAATGGCAGTGTTATTTTGTAGAAACTTTTTTTTCAAATCGTCTGGTTATTGTGCATTTTTGTATTTTGGCTTAAGCATGAACAACGAAAACCCATCAATGTAATACCAAAGTTTACTCCTTTAGAAATAGAGAGACGAAAGATACAAAAGGGACATTGAAACTCATAAGTCGAAAATAAACTGACAACGCCATGGCAAAAAAAAAAGACAAAATACAAAAGACAAACAACAGTATTCAAAACACAACATAGAAACTAAAGACTGAGATACACGAACCCAAGAAGTAAATTTCTGCATTTATATTCATTACAAGAGTTCAACTATTCAACATTTGGACACTCAAATATGGATAAATACATTAATACGTGACCTATAGTTGCTAACATCTATGTGATAAGATCTCTGGTGGAAAGCTCTCATTGGAAATATGTTGGGTTATTTTTATATTCGTAACCATAGAGCCAAACATGAGCAAAAACCTTCTGATGACAATTTCATCCTCGAATTTTTGATTAAGTTTTTGTAAAGTAAAAAAACTAAACAAAATAATTGCCTTATTAAATTTGGCATTTATCAAAATGTACATGCAGCAACCAACTCTTCAGAGGAAGTGTGCATGAACCCAGCGTGAGGAAAATCATAAATGGAAGGTATGAAATGTGTTTAGGTTCAATGTTCTTTTAACTGCAGCAGAAGTTATTTGTTAATTTTACGCGACTGTCATACAAGTAAGTTTAGCTAGCTATAAAACCAGGTTTAACCCACCATTTACTACTAAGGAAATTCCTGTACCAAGTCAGGAATATGACAGTTGTTTTCAATTCATTAGATGTGTTTGAGCTAAAATTTTTCCATTTGTTAAAGGGACTTTCCATTTTGAATTGGAGTTCGGTTTTTTTTGTCATTTTACTTTTATATACACATTAGACACAATGATACTACATATACACGATAATAAAACCAATTGTTTTGAATGGAAATCGGAACATCGGACACAATTATACTGTATACGATAGTAAAAACAATTGTTTTGAATGAAAATCTAAACGACCGACACAATTCTGCTGTACACGATAGGAAAAACAATTGTTTTGAATGGGAATCGAAACGGCAGACACGATTCTGCTGTACACGACAGTAAAATGATTTGTTTTGAATGGCAATTGGAACAAAAGACACAATTATACTATACACGATAGTAAACACAATTGTTTTGAATGGAAATCGAAACGACAGAGACACAATTGTGCTGAACGACCGACACAATTGTTTTTAATGGCAATCGAAACAGCAGACACAATTGTGCTGAACACGATAGTAAAAACAATGTTTTAAAAGGCAATCGGAACGACAGACACAATTCTGTTGTACACGATAGTAAAAACAATTGTTTTGAATGGCAATCGGAACGATGGAATCAATTCTGCTGTACACGATAGTACAACCAATTGTTTTTAATGGCAATCGAAACGACAGAAACACTTCTGCTGTACACGATAGTCAAAATAATTGTTTTGAATGGCAGTCGGAACAGAAGACACAAATAACTGTCCACGATAGTAAAAACATTTGTTTTGAATGAAAATCTAAACGACCGACACAATTGTGCTGTAAACGATAGTAAAACAATTGTTTTGAATGACAATCGGAACGACAGATACAATTCTGCTGTACACGATAGTAAAACAATTGTTTTTAATGGCAATCGGAACAGCAGACACAATTTTGCTGTACACGATAGTAAAACAATTGTTGTTAATGGCAATTAGAACAACAGACACAATTATACTATACACGATAATTAAAACAATTGTTTTAAATGGAAATAGAAACGACAGACACGATTGTGTGGTACAAGTTAGTACAAACAATGTTTTGAATAGAATGGGAACGACAGACACATTTCTGCTGTACACGATAGTAAAAACAATTGTTCTGAATGGCAATCGGAACGACAGAAACAATTATGCTGTTCACGATAGAGAAACAGTTGTTTTTAAAGGCAATCGGAATGACAACAAATATTCTACTGTACACGATAGTACAAGCAATTGTTTTGAATAGCAATCGGAAAGGCAATCACAATTCTAGTGTACACGATAGTAAAAACAACTGTTTTGGATGGCAATCGAAACGGCAGACAAAGGTCGCCTGTACACGATAACAAACACAATTGTTTTGAATGGCAATAGGAACGGCAGACAAACTGTGCCTGTACACGGTAGCAAAAACAGGATAGAAATGCTCGGCAAAGTCTCTCTTTCTACCTGCTTGTAAGCCTTGTACAAATAAAATGTATGTTTCGAGACAATGTATGGTTATTCTATATGTTTATGAGTACACCATACTTTACAGAAATGAATGAAGTCTGTGCTCCTTTTTTATTTTTTGGTAATTAAATTAGATTAACAGACTGAAAATGCCTAATATAAAAAAGAACATTCATCGTTCATGTTATTGACGCTACAATCTATATTTTTTAAATGCGTTTTTGTAATCATCAGGTTTGCACTTGTATAAAAGAACACTTACTCATTAGTGTATTGTGCGTGCAGTAAAATATATAGACACTAGACACTAAATAGAGATTACCACATACTTCCCTGGTCCAAACAATTAAAAGTATACTGACTCAAAAAGATATTATGATGACGTTCCAGCAAAACTGCATACACGTACAAATGATATTACAATCCATAGAAAAATAGTTATCATATTAAGATGGACAATCTTAATAGTTAGCAAGAGAATACATAATATATATAAAATATTTAAGAAGATTAAATCAGGGGAGGATACTATTAGCCTTTGTAGAGTCTTAAGCTTCTTATTTCAGACATTTTTGCTTATTTGTTATTATCCCTGGATTATAGTATAACGACAAATACGTCAACAATTCAAATAATAATAATAATAATAATAATAATAATAATAATAATAATAATAAAAACTTCTACTACTATTACAACTACTACAACTAATAATAAAATTTAAATAAGCAAGAGTACTAATTATAAGAAACCAAAAGTAATAATAATTATACATTATCAAATATTTGTATCATTATCAAATACTTATATGTCATCAGATTTTATTACAATAATACTACCATGAACTTCTTAGATCTTATATACTTATGATCAGCATTTTGTTTAGATCAATGGCTGTCGCTAAGCTATTGAACAAAGGTAATACAATGGTATTTACAAATCTAAGACCGCGAAAACATGTCGCAAGTGAGTTGAGACACCGACACATTGTATCGGTCAACCTATTCGTGATGGTGACCGTAAAACCTATACAGTGTTGATTTTATTCATTCTTCTTCGCAATTCTGTTGGAGCAGTATTTGTGTACCTAGACTAAAATAATCGAGGTAATAGCACGGTAAAAATACGAAAGAAAAACAATAGTGAAAAAACCAAATAATAAAGAAACGCCTATAAAATATGTCGAGCTCTAATTTCATTACCTTCGACCTTCTTATTGCCTCAGTGAACTGAAAGCATACATAAAAGAACGCAAACAAATCAATTGAGGAAATACTTTAACTATATACTACCGGTTAAATAATAACATAGGTACGTATAACCGACACTCAAATCAACACTTCCGTATCAAAATATGCGATGTTTATTGAAAACAAAGTTTGTTCCGTTCTAAAATAACATAATGTTGGTAATTAAGAGAAGATTGCACACAGCAACATTGTATATATATATATATATATATATATATATATATATATATATATATATATATATATATAAACAAGTCTAAATTGAAAACAACGTTCAAACCTATGATTGCGTTGGATAAAACCGCAATTTTATACGTGTGCATGCAAAACAAATTTCTTGAAAGAGGGTCTAAATACAGCACAAAAACATTTTCCAAAAGACCAAAAAGTGAAAAGTATATTTTAACAAAACGCATTTGACTAGCAGGTCGAACAACAGATGCTCTTAAACCCTGCTGACTGCCATTGGCGATTGCCAAATAAACGGATCACAAGATGTTACAAAATGGATCTTTTAAAATTTATAAATTTAATACCAAACAGAAAACAAAAAACTTGCGGAAAAGATGGTATACCGCAAAAAGGGTGCAAAATTAGTACACCATATCCGGATTTCGACAATTAATGTCTCTTCAGTGATGTTAGGGATCGAAACGGTATTTGGAAGGCCAAATAATTTACCTCAATTTAGGATAGACTCTTGAATTTTGAAGAGTCGAAATATTAGAAATAGGATATATATATATATATATGAAAACAGGATATTTAGCTATGAAATATGTATATGTATTGAAATTAAATGCAAACAACAAATATAAAACAATAAAGTACATTTTCAATGCAATGGAGAATTAAACATAAGTGATTTTATAAATTCGTGTTCATGAGAAAAAAAAAAAAAAAACGATGATTGAACATTGAAAAAGTCAAAGAGCACTTATATAACTTTGCGTCTAAAGCATTACAATATATTAAAGGTTAATCATTCCATTTAGCAATAGCTTGATTCAATTAAAAACGTCACTGCAATCTGGGAATATCATACCTTAAAGAGAGAGAAGATACCAAAGTAAAAAAAAAAAAAACTGACAACACCATTGCCAGACAAAAAAAGAAAGAAAAATGACGAACAAACAACAGTAACAAAGCACTACTCAGAAAACTAACGATTAAGCAAACTGAACCGGGGCTTCGTGCTGGACAGCAGTTGCTTTTTCCACTAGTGACTAATTTCGGACGTGTAAAGCTTGTAAAAATTCCTCGATGAGTCATATCCATTGATTAAGCATCTTACAAAAGCATATTGATATCCTACTGTCGATACCTTTATTTTGGCATTGCACAAGGTCACGATTTTTGCAGACGGTTTATGACCTCTTATATGTTGTATGGAAATACAATACTAGTTCAGTCGGGGTCGATACAAATTAGTGAAAATGCGAAATTATGTTCCGCATACAACAGTTATAAATAAAAATTAACAATATGGTTCAACCCTGCATTGCTGATTTAATTTCTGAGTCATAAACATATATCGTGGGTGTTTCAAAGCACCATTCCTTTTATATTTGGTGTTTCTAGAAAATATTTTGGAAACTTAAGGTGATATGGTTACTAAAGCTTGTGAACAGGAAAAAAGGGGTGAAAATTTAATTGATTTCATTCCGGTGATGGTTATTACCTTATATGCAATGAACTGTTATGTGAAATTTTAACTGTAGTACTGGAAAGGATAACACTTTTCTCATGAAAAGTATTTCTTTATTTGAAACAAAGATAAGCACAATTTTTTTGAAAAATACCAATTTAACAAAGACTAATAAGGGAAAAACAATGGTGGCATTTCTCCTATTTAGGGAAGCTGCACATATGCATGTACCTTTGACCTTGTTTATGGTACAGAAAATACCTTAGAACATCTCTATATTGCATTTACAGCATTATCTTCATTTACAAGTTAACTTCCAAATGATCTAATTCCGTTTGACAAAGTAATTGCAAATGTCGGCAATTCTTATAATACAAGCACAGGAATATTCACAGCACCTGTATCTGGACTGTACAGTATATTCGTCTCTATCATAGGTCTTCTAGGAAATTCAATACATGTTAAAATCCATAAGAATGGTCAGGAACTTGCAAGACTTTGGACACATGAAGCAGGAAGAGGCGAAGTAGCATCTCATACCCTAAATCTTCCATTCAAAAGGGGAGACCAGATGTGGGCCAGTGGAACTCTTGAGCATAAGATATACGCATCAGAGCATTATAACGTATTTTCATGAATATTGATTGCAAGTGGAAAATTTAATTAAACATACATAGATCAATAAAATTATCTTTGAGTTTCTCTTCATTGTAACAGACGTTTAAGGTGGTACCAAACACCTTGACTAAAATTAATTTGGCTCGTTTAATTTTCATAAAATTTTGACAAAATATTTACTTTGACCCTTTGACAAAAATATAAAATTTCAAAAAACTGGAACCACACACTTCATCGGAAAATTTTCATTGGATATATAGCAGTTTGACAAACACTAATTTTGATCATTGAGAAGCTTAATATTTCCTTAAAAATAGATCGTGATTAAAACATTCAGCTAATTTTTACAGAGTTATCTCCCTGTAGTGTAATGGACCATCTTAATGTCTATTTGAATCTTAAGAAAACGAATCATTAAATACCATAATATTAAATATAGCCGCGGTGAACACAGGTTATATGGTATGCAACAAAATAATGTCCTTATAAATTTATGGAAAAATAAAAGCTAAGAAAATCATTTAGTATTGTTTTAAAGGTCAAAACAAAAATAACTTATAAGAATGAACACTAAGGTTTTTCTTCCCTTATGCATAGATTGCATAAGTTTTATCTGGCACAACGTTTTTGCAATTTTTTATTTTAAATGCTCTTCGACTTTGTATTTGATTTTACGTTTAAACTGTTTAGATTTGAGCGCAAGTAATAAGTCTACGGTAGACGAATCGCACGTTTGTAGAAACAACTTATAAGCTTGTTATTGTGTTTACAATCATTGAGGTGATGCCACCTCTGACAAACGTTTCGTTCCCAAAGTTATCACCAGCCCAGTAGTCAGCAATTTGTGTTAACATGAAATATCATTTATATATTAAATTTCTGAAAATTTACTGTTGATAAAATGGTGAATTATGCGAAACATTTAGATTTTCCCATCCCTCAGGCATAGTTTTTCTTAGCCGTATTTGGCACAACGTTTTCGGAAAGTTTGGTTTTCGATGCTCTTCAAATTTGTATACGATTTTAAATTCAAAAGAGCAAAAAAAAAAACACATAACATTTTCGTTCTAGTCACAACAGAATCCATACAAATGCGATTTTTTATATTTGTTTCTTTTTTTTTATATATCAAGACAAACACTATATGAAAACCCTTTACACAATCATAGGTTTAAGGACATAAGATAAATGTATTTAATTTTTTTTCTATCGCATTCCGACATGTCCATATTAATTTATCATGGTCATCTGGATAACTGATGCAGTCTTTAGTCTTAGATAAATAATTTGTTTTATTAGTTGTTATTGGCTTTAAACTAGCTGTTAGCAACTGCGAGTACTCTCGGATCTGTACTTTGTGTTTTTTTGTTTGTTAGGGATGTAATAATACCCTTCCACGTCCGGTCTGTGTTTTTGTTAAAATGTTATTCTGTTTTGTGTCATATTTGTTTTTCGTAAATTGATTTGGTATAAATTAGGCCATTGGTTTTGTTAATTGAATTGTTTCATATCTTTCATGTCGGGCCTTTTACAGCCGACTATACTGTATAGGTTTTTCTCATTGTTGAATGCTGCACAGTTGCCTATAATTGCTTACGTCCCCTTCATTTGAACTTTGGTGGATAGTTGTCTCATTGGCAATCATACTACATCTCCTTAATAAAATTGAGAATGGAAATGGGGAATATGTCAAAGAGACAACAACCCGATCAAAGAGCAGACAACAGCCGAAGGCCACCAATGGGTCTCCAACGCAGCGAGAAAATCCCGAACCCGGAGGTGGTCCTCAGCTGGCCCCTAAATAAAATTGTGTACTAGTTCAATGAAAATGGATGTCACATTAAACTCCAAAACATATAAATGAACAAAAATTAAAAAACATACAAGACTAACAAAGGCCAGAGGCTCCTGACCTGGGACAGGCGCAAAAATTAATTCTGTATTTGCTAATAAAAATGTTTTAATATGCCGTAGATGGTAGCATAAATGCTAGTCTGTATATTTTGGTCAACCACTTTCCAAAAAAAACATGGTGGCAATAAACTTCCCGTCACATGAGCTTGTGTGAAGATACGAAAAGTTTTACGTTTCTTTCGGGATTTTTCTTCAAACATCATAGTATGATGATAAATGTAATTATCACGCACGAATATCCTTTGGAATTCAACAGTCACATGTCATTCATTACAGAACTTTCACGTGTAAAAGGTTTTGTTTGCATACATGATCTCCATCGCAGATGCAGATCGATCAGCGGTCATCATATCAATCTACAGGCTGTGGACAATCATTTCTTAATTCGATACCTATACCTAAGAAAGAATTGGAATTGAAACACATAGTGCGACGGTTGTTTACGATATTCAAAGACTACTAAAACATGCCGCTAGTTAGTTTAGACAATCTACCTGAACGTGATGGTGACCGTAAAAAACATGTAGTGTCGATTTCAGTCGTTATTTTTCATAACTCTGTTGGAGCAGTAACTTGTAAACAAATTTTAAACTGAAACGGACATTTTGATTTAAAAGCTCTGAAAAAAACGCACAATTAATCAATCAAACTAATCCAGTGCGGTAAATTCAGTACTTTTCAGACAATTCGCTTTTCAGACTTTTCAAATGTTGTAACGATCAAAATAACCGTTTAAGACTAAAACATCTGTTTACTAGTGAGTTTTTGTGTCATAAGCAACATGCACGATAAAAACGTGTTAACTGAGATATGTAAACGCTGTACAACGGAGCAAAGGATATGTTACTACTGAGACATGTGAAGTTTACAATTGGAAAGTTGAAAACACCACGTGTGTCGTAGATTCTAGATATGAAGCAGATCTTCTGCTTTCGGTAGTATCCTTAACACCCAATTTATCAAGACGCCTCAATAACAGACAGGTATATATGTACAATATGTCAAGCTCTTAACCCCCCGAATTCGAGCAAAGTAGTGATTTAATAAAAAGAAATAGATATGGATATAAAGGGCTTTGACAATTTGTAAAATTGTACATTAAAACGGCATTTGAAATCTATAAATATCACTACAAAGTCACCAGATTTTGAAATGAAAAATGTATATTTGAATTTGTATGAAAGTTTCTTTCATCATTCGTAAATATAAATCAACGTGCAGACATATTATACGTTCAGGTATTTCACATCTCATCTTTTATGGTAATATTCTAAACAAAGCACAAAAATGTCGTCTTTTCACCTCAAAAGTTGACCAAACCTTTAAACAGACTTATTCAGAAAAGATATAGTTACGATACTGTTTTCAAGTCATTAAAGATGACATTTTTTTGGAATTAATATTGATTCACTCATAGGGTCTTTGCGTCGGAAATAAACACATTTATTCTAAAACCAGTTATTGGCATGATACGGGTTATGTTCTCGTATATTTTATGATGATATGATACTAAACCCCTAACGGGAGGATTGTGCTTGATTTACATATGAAGAAGACATAATCTTTCAATCAGTTTAATTGAGGTCTGGAGCTGGCATGTCAGTTACTACTAGTAGTCTTTTGTTAATTTATGTTCATCATTGTCATTTTGCTAAGGTTCTTCTGTTACCTTATCTAACATCGGACTCGGACTTCTTTTAAACTGAGTTTTACTGTGCGTATTAATGTGTGAGTTTTTATTATTTCACATTGGCTAGAGGAATAGAGGGAGGGTTGAGATCTCACAAAACATGTTTAACTCCGCCGCATTTTTGCGGCTGTCCCAAGTCAGGAACCTCTGGCCTTTGATAGTCTTGTATGTTTTTTTTCAATTTTGGTTCATTTATATATTTCTGAGTTTAGTGTGACGTCCATTTTCGCTGAACTAGTATATATTGTTTAAAGGGGTCAGCTGAAGTCCACCGCCGGTTGCGGGATTTTCTGGCTGTGTTGAAGGCCCATTGGTGGCCTTTGGCTGTTTTCTGCTCTTTGGTCGGGTTGTTGTCTTTTTGATACATTCCCCGTTTCCATTCTCAATTTCATTTATTCACTAAAATGTAATAACTTTTCACAAATTATTTGGATTTTTCTTAAATGTCTGTCTACACAGTCTTAACACTGTCTTGATATGTCTCAACACATTCTTAGAAGTCTGAACACTGTCTGACTTTGTCACAACACATTCTTAACATTCGAAAAAGTTTTACCCAGTCTGATTTTATGTAGACACGTTCTAAAATGTCTGGATACGTATATATTTGAATTTGCTGAATAGATGTAGCAAAACATGTATGAATATCTCGGCTCGTATTTTCTAGAGCTTATTTTAACATGTTTAATATGTCTAGTTCTAGACCAATAATGATAACAAAATTAGGCTGGCCTTAACCAAATATAGCTTCTAGTGACTATTATAAATAGTTGAACTCGAGGATTGAAAAAATCCAAGTTGTTTTATTTAATTTGTTGATGATTTAACAGTACATATATATGTAGCAAGAATTTAATATATTGACAAATTTTTTCAGACATTTTTCAAAATCCCTGAAACTATTTTATAGAATGAATTATTCACAAAAACTGAGAAATTGAAAGCATCGAACAACAAAGCAGTTTAATCTTTGGTAATTAATATATTTTTAAGCTTGATTTTTTTTTTTTTTTTTTTCATTATTCAAAATTAGTTCTACTGAATTATTAAAACTCCCACAAGACAATTATTTGTTATATCATATGATGTTTGGACGGCACGATCTATTACACTTTTGTCTTGATTATTTCCAATAGGTTGGATCTTATACAAACTGATTAAGTATTATCAGCACAGTGTGTAATTAGGAGCTAATCGGTTTACTACCAGTTTAAACTTAACATTTAAAAGTGTTCTATGATAAATTCTTTTGTTACACGAAACAGTGAAAACGAAGGTGATTTTATGTCTTCCTGATCACTTTGATTGTATCTTAATACAAACACCCAAGAGAAAGGTAAGGATTGTCTTATTTTTCAATATCATGCCTCCATATTGAATATTAAGCAATGGAATTTAAAAACAATTGATATAAGGTGTAGGCATTTATTAAGAGTATCCAATAGTTACAATAATTAAATGAATACTTTTATACTTAACAATAAAATTAATTTTTAAAAAGAATTGAAACAACTGCATCTATAAAAACGACGAAACGTTTTTAAATTCAATTTTGCTGTTCTTGATTGGTTATTATTGAAGTTATCTACACCATGATATTTAGATTAAAATTCATCTTGTTTTTGTATGTTTTCTTTTCTTGAAATTTTACGTATTTATATTTTTATTTGTATTTTGTTTATGGGCAAAGATTGAATATATCTTTTTCAATGTTTTGTATAATTTGAAAACACCATTTTATTTTGCCAAAAAACAATTATATAAAGTATATAACAAGGTCATTTGCACTCGCCTACATAAACAACACAGATCAATTACGTTCGTCTGTCGAAACCGATATTTCATATAAATATACAAAGTGACAATCTAAATCCACATGTTGCCTGGTGGTAAGCCATTTGTATCTTTTACGATTCTATTTTCGTTGTCTATAAATACTTCTACATGTATATTACAATCTTTCGGCGGTTTTCACACATCATTTTCGTACAAAATACGATCCGTCACTTGCTCTCATTTCGGATAAATTTGCTAAAAATCTAGAATAAAAATCCCAGTGCATATTTAATAGAATTAGTGGAAACTTGTTTTGATTTCATTATAACAAAAAAAGTTAAAAATGATTAATTTAACAAAATAAAAACCATATACAAACATAAGATAAAGACGTTTTAAAACACAACTAAAACATGAAAACAGTGTATATATAAATATAAAACACAAAAACAAAACCAAGTGAACGAAATAAAATTGAAAAAAATCAAAAGGAAATGCAACAATCCTGGTTGAGATGATGAAAACTAAGCTTCAAAATATTTTACAATGCCTTATCCTAATGGATAATTGAAACAGCAGGAATGTACTGTATGCCTCGATTATGGAATGATGTTTTTTTCCCTTGAAAATCAAGACGGCTTAAACAAATCAAATGTTAATAATATAACTCAATAGCATCAACATAATGCTATTAAAACATAATAAAGTGTTGTTCCAATAAAGTCAAATAACTATAACAATTAAAGGATTGTTTATCAAATTCTATAGGTTGCATTTCTGTAAATATCAACAGTGCAATTTCCCATAGGAACTCCTTTCACGGCTAAAACTGTACCACTTTTACTATGAAGTTTTGAAAAAGAAAATATATCCTAGAATGGAAAGTTCATATGCACTACTATTTTTTCAAAGGTCAAAATATAGGGCTGTGCGGCATATTTTCAACGTTTATTTGCCCCGAACTTCTAAGAGTTTAAACTTACATTAAAATTCTATACTACTCCTACCTTGACTTAAGGATTTCCAAAGATTTCAATTTTATCGCTATGAATATGTATATTTACTGTTAACATTCCCAAGTTATGTCTCTACGAGATGAGACATAGAGACCATATCTGGGAACCAGTACGTAAACAAAATTAATTATCTATGAATAATATATATCTCCCCAAAAGAGACATGGTTTGAGAAACAGCTGTATTTACAAAATGCAACCTATAAGAAAGACGTACACTGAGTGTCATATAAATGCATTGTTATGACGAAATGCGCATCTTGTGCAGAAAAAAATGACACCGTTAATTTTATTATCAACACTGGTCGATTAACACATTAATAGAATAAACAGTCATTTCATTAATTTTCTATGAAAAGTAAAATTGTATACATAAAATAATCGTTGCTGAAAATTAATGACGAGGACTATTGGGAGTTTAATTCTCTCCTAGTTATATTATTATATAAATCATACTTAATATCAAATCAAAAGGAGATTGTACACTGCATCTGCAAAAGAGGGACGAAAGATACCAGAGGGACAGTCAAACTCATAGATCAAAAGCAAACTGACAACGCCATGGCCAAAAATAAAAAGACAAACAGACAAATAATAGTACAGATGACACAACATAGAAAACCAAAGACTAAGCAACACGAACCCCACCAAAAACTGGGGGTGATCTCAGGTGCTCCGGAAGGGTAAGTAGATCCTGCTCCACATGTCGCACCCGTCGTGTTGCTTATGTTATTACAAATCCGGTAAATAGTTTAATTCGGTAAGTCACATTCGTGAAAAGGGAAGGGTATTGTAGTTACGACATAAGGAACATATCCGATATCATCTGTGAAACGGTTATTCCATAACGGTCAACCAACTCGTGATGGCGTCCGTAAAATTTACGAAGGGATGATTTCAACTTCACCATTTGGAACTCTTGGTTTAATAGCTTCCTTGTGAGCAGCAATCCTCTATCAAGGAAATCATGATAGGAAACACAAGCCTGGGAATATCATATCAATTGGGAGATATATACTCCGTATGCAGGCGCTGCTGGAATGTTGCTACATAGAAATGGAAAGTTCACAATTGGGAAGCTGAAATCATCTCTTTTGTCGTAAAGTTTTGTTTTCAACCGACCCTCATTGTCAATTTCTAGATGTAAGTCAAGATATGAGGCAGACTTAACTGTATCTGTAGTATCCTTTATCTCTAGTTCGATGGGATAGATTCGTTCAACATAGTCACCAAATTTTGTATTATTTAGTGAGAGAACATCATCTATATAGCGGAACGTAGAGTTAAAGGATATTGCTAACTTCTTATCTTTCTTCCTAAGAAGTTCCTGTATAAGTCAGCCTCATAATAATAAAGAAACAAGTCGGCAAGAAGAGGGCACAATTGGTTGCCTTTGGAATTCCGACAGTCTGTTGAAAACACGTCCTCCAAACGTAACAAATATGTTGTCAATCAAGAAATCAAGCATCTTGATAATGTCAGTTTCAGAGAATTTTTGTTTGAATCAGAGTGATTCTTTACAAAGTAGGATTTATCTCTCCCCAAGACAAGATACTTGTATCTACGTTCGCCTTTCTTTTTAATGAAACAAAGTAATACCAACTCTTTCAATTTGTCTTTTAGTTTGGAATGGGGAATACTTGTGTAAAGTGTAGAAAGTCAAATGTTTTAATACTATTGCAAGATGAGAGAGTCTTAGATTGTATGTACTCTAAAAGATCTTTGGAATTTTTTAGTATCCACATCTGATTCACGCCACCTCTAGAATAGGCAGTTTCACAATAACTTTGGAGCCCGGCTTTGATTGCTGATAAAATAGATGTTAATAATTTAGAAAGAGGTTTCGTGGAGCACTTTGAAGATCCAGCAATATACCGTTGTGTGTAAGGACACTTATGTAGTTTAGGTATCCAATACAGTGATGGAAGATCCAGTTCTTCATCTTTGGTTGAAATTCCAAAGGAACATAGAACAGACCTATCATTATCCAGGATTTCCTCTTTGGTAAGTGTCGTGAGGGTATATGTTGATTTTCCAAGTCAATTGTCAATACCTAATGCATATTTTATCAAGCAGTTTATGTAATGATATTTACACACAAAAACGATGTTGTTTGGGGCTTTGTCTGCGGGGACAACAACATATTTGTCATGAAGGTAGGACAAGTGTTTTGCAACATTTGGGTCTTGAAAAATTGATGTAGCGTGGGTATATGCCCATTTAGTTTCTTAATTCGGATTTGTATCAACGGCCTCAGAGCCTTAATCCATTCGGAAAGAGTATCTGCGTCTTCTTTCTCGCGTTTAGCCCATTGCCTGGCATAATCCTCGACTGCAAATTATTCTTAATTAGAGATTTGATCTCCAATTATTTTTTTTTTTTGTCATCCAAGTGAGATTGATGATTTTGACACGAGTCTTCGACATATCTACGTATGAAATGTATTATAATTCTTCTTACAAATACCAACGTGCATTTCCTCATCTATTTTACAATTAACTTTTGTTTCGATTTATTACTCAACCTGAGATGCGGAATATAATGTGTTGATCTGTGAAAACTATAATTCTAAATTTGTTTTTAAAAATGACATCTTTCTGTACAAGATCAATAGTTGTCCCATTGCATTGGGTAGTATTTACTCGTTTTTAATAATTTTATTTGGTTTCATGTTTGACTGAGACATATGGAACCATTTGTGCAAAACGCCATTTAAACCGCTGATATGTGTTGAAAACAATTTGACGTATACGTATATCGATTTTTGGAATATTCTACTGTTGCTAACTGACTATTTTCCTATTAAAACATGCAGCTCTTTATGTTTAGGTCATTGAACATATTAAGATTGGTTTTTCATTAAATTTGATAGTTTAATTTTGTTCGCGTGTATGTTGTGGAAACACATATAAAATTAAGCATTAACCATATCGAACATACTGTCAATCTCTTGTAGATAACACATGTGTATGGTGGTTTAGTCAAATGGACCAAGTTTGAGGAAACTTTGGCTGCCGCTAGCATCGTGAAATTATATTATTTGGATATCCGTTATATTGATATAGTTGGGGTGGCTACGTTAACAACTCTCTTTTTTAAAACTCACATATTAACATTTTTGTTGTTGATAACAGTTAGTATCCTTAAGACTTAACATTAATTTTTGATTTTTCAAAACAGTTTGATTCCAATCTGATTAAAAAACAGTTCTTGTATCCAAGCTTTGCTTTCAACGATATGAAATGATCTGGTCTATTTTTTGTTTAAAAGAACTGTTGGGATCCTATGATTTGTCGGATTAATATACATCTTCGAAAATTTGAGGACCGAAATTCATTGGCTGATGTTATAATTACCAGAAAAGGCTGAAAGTAAAACCCAGTGTTGTCAGATCCGTGTAAACAAATTTTGGACACAGGATCTGTATTTAAATCAGATCGGTTTGATTCAAAATTGTTATCATCTCTGTACATCTACGATTACTCTTGGAGCATTCCTATTGTATTCTTATATATATTTATATGTATCTCTCTGGTAATGCACACCTTCATTTCAGTTTTTAGCACATTCTCTAAAAAAATGTATACAATACTATTCATTCTATCACAAAGTGATTTTTTTTATCACCTAGTACCCTTTGTAATAATATCAATTGTTCAATCATCGTGTTAAATTCATGTTTCGGGTATATTTGACTAAAAAAAATGTAGAAACATCATTTTCGCGCTTAGAATTATAGTTCTTTATCTTTGTTTTACTTCACATATGATGCATTCTTCATTGACAAAGTCTTCTATTATGAAATATTTTCATATCAACTGTTAGCTGTAAACAAAAGAGAGTGTTTAAATGAAAATGTCTTTGTGAGCTATTTATATCATAATACATGCTTTGATAAATGACTCCTTTAAACTGAAGGCAACGATGAAAGCTTTGTCATTTTAAGCAGAGTCACTTTCTTTTCATAACTAAACAGCTGCTGTAATGATGTTTCTACTAAGTATTCCTTTTGAAATGATAGAAATGTTATTTAAAAAGTTTCATTTTTGCATTAATTCCATAACTTTTAAGTCTTCGCTTGAAACTAATATTGATGTTTGGAAGGAGTGAAAGAAAATCCTGAAATCCTTAAAGTAAATGTCTGAATAACTTCAATAGTCTTCAAACTAACAACACATTATATAATGAAATTACATCTAAAAATCAAATTTCTATTTAAATGGTATATTATATGCGAAAATTCACATTGCGTAGGTCTTTAAATGTGTGTAATAAGACTAAGAGAGACTACAAAACATTTGCGACCGCAACAATTTTCTATTCTGATAAAATACACAAGTAATAATGACCCCTAGACGTGTATTATAATTCGAGGCTAGCACAATTGATAAATTTATGACAATTATCTGAATAACACTATATAATACATCAAAAACAACCGTAGGTTAGTCATTGTGACTCAAATTCAGATTAAAATACTTTCCATAGTGATATAAGGATTATGCAATCTAGCAATACTTACAATGTTTTCTTCAAACGAAATAGTATTTCTCAGCTTCAACCTTTTCGTAAAAAAAAAATTCCATGTTTGTAGGACCATTCATATTCTGTAGCTATCTCCCAAGGCAACGTCAATGACGAAAGCTTATGACATCAGGCATTCTTTTCCGATATAACTCGAGAAACGTGAGTTGTACTATTATCATACAGAAAGATCATGGGTTAATTTGAAAAAAAAGAGTGAACAATATGTTTTATTTCTTTTCTTTTTTTCTTAGTGGATAATAAAAACAACTTCTTCTGTACTGCAAAACCTCGTGCTTATGTAAAATAAGAAGATTTGGACTGCAAATGTGACAACTATCCAAGGGAGTACAAATGAATCGGATATAATCGACTATACATCACCGTGCGGCCTTCAACAATGTTCCAAACCCAAACGGGAAAATCAGCTAAAAAAGGCCTCGACATACTAAATGCGAAACTATTAAAAAAAAGCACAAGCAACAGACCCATTTATGACAATCCAACAAAGGGAAAACAAACATGACACCAGCAACAAGCGACAACCACAGGCTCCTGGTGACCTTGGACAAACACATCTAGAAGGTGGCGGGGTTAAACATATTTGAGAACGCTCAACTCTCAACTAAATTGGAACAGTGTTGTAAAAGCACAACACAAACTGTAAAATGAATTGGAAATGACTTGACTCATCAGATCGGCACGATTTGAACCCAATTACTTACATAGAGACAAAAGACCCAAAGTACCAATTAAAAGTACCGCAAACCAACTTATTTTTGCGGATACTTTATTTCGCGTTTAGCCCTTACTAGCCCATTTCGAGGCGATTTAATTTCGCGATTTTCATTTTTTTTTTTTTTTTAATGTAGTTAAATAAGGAAAGATCCAAGTTTTACATAGTCGCGACAATTTATATTCGCGTTATTTTTCTACTCGTGAAAGTCGCGAAAATAAATCGCTCGCGAAATTTGGATGGTTTACAGTATTCCTAGGTACTGAAAGCTAGTTAAAATCAAATAATAACTAATAAAAATTTGATGTTCTGCAAGATTTAAATATCAGTATACAACTAACGGACTCAAAGTAGAGACTTCATTAAGAGATCGACAAAAGAAAGACTAGGGATGGGGTAATTAAAAGAGTAATTGTAATTGACTGTACAATTTCTCATGGAATTGACTGAAATGTGCGATTGGGTATTTTTTTTTTAATTATACGTAAGAGTAATTTAAATAGTTACATTCCGAACAAGATGTGTCCATTGTTTAGATACTTACGAAAATATAAAACCAACAAAAATGCATCCTGTTATGTAAATTAAGGTTAATACAGATACATTTTCCAAATTCAAAACATTAAAAAATAAACCATGAGAATAACAGTAATTATGTCAATATGGCAATAACTGAATACATTGAACTGCTATACATATAATTTATTTCTAGCATAAATTTGTTGACCTAATACAATGAGCACATTCAATTAAAAATTGTTCTTTGACCTTTCTCTATTTAATGTCTTTTCCTTTTTTCGACTTGTTTATCCAAACTTATTTAAACACCTAATGTCCGATATTTTTATACAATGAAGGGGATATAAAAATAATCATGCATGGCTTATGTAATCCTCTTCATATACTTAAATGCTAAGAACATTAATTAGGACTGCCAAATCCCTAGATATTCAGATAATTATTTCATCATGAGTTTCATATGCATTACGATAATTTCGTAACTGATAATAGGTATACTTACCTAGTATTTAAAAAGATACTAATGAACAATTCAACATAATTTGTATTCACAATATCTACTGTTCTTTCAATTCTTGGATAAACAAAATATGTAAATTAGAAATGATAGAATAGTAAGAAGACAATTTGAAAATTGTTGAAAATTATTTAGTTATAGTAATTGATAACATCTCTTAGAAATTTGAAAATACTTCCTTTTTGAGCCACTTTTGTTGACGGCATGAACATATACATACATGAAGGCGAGTTGAAAAGGAAGTTTTGCCGGATATTGCCATTTCGATATTTTAAAATTTCCTGAAACAGAAAACCTTAAAGCAAGGATTTAAACTTTAACACTATCAATTTTACTTTACCAGATGGATGCGAATTTCGACAATAAATGTTTCTACAGTGATGCTGAAGGCCAAAATATTTAAAAATCTAAAAGCAGTTTTTAAATAAAAAAGAGCTGAAAATCCAAAAAGGTGACGTAACAGAAATTTCAAAGTAGAAATACTTTACACTAGGACGACTGAACAGTACATGAACTGCATCCAGTACAAAAAAAAAATGTTTAAAAAAGTAGATACCAAAATGTAATTTGTAATTTATTCAATTACATAAAAAAAAAATTGAAATTTAACAATTAATCACATGGGTAAAATGGTGTAATTGTGATTGTATTCTAATTTACAATATTTGTAACGTAACTGTAATTAATTAATTATTCCTCGATGTAATTGACATGCAAATATATGTACATAATATCGGCAGGATGTAGAAAATAAGTTTTCATTAATGTATAGCAATACATATATAGTTATATTTTAATTGATTAAATACAAAATCAGTACTAATACAAAAAAAAAACCCAATATTCATAAATCAATATCCTTTATGTATAAGTTTATTAAAAATCGATGTAGTTTATGTGGCTTTATAGATAAAATTACCATGAAGACAAGGATGTAATATCCCGTTTATTAACGAATTCTACAGGTACAGTCAAACTTCAAAACTAAATATTTGAATCTAAGAAATTACGTAAATTTAGACAACAACAGTTGACCAATGTTCAAAGCGCAGAAATCGATTGAAAGACAAACCAAGGTAAAAAAAATTGAGAAAATTGCATGAACTGCAAAAAAAATTTATGAAAGGATGCGTCGACAGGAAAAGCGTATTCTGCTATGCATGCATCACCCGCCATGCGAATTTACACTCACTCAAAATGTCACAGTCGGAAATAGGACACAAATTATAAAATAATAGACAATCGTCTATTATATTATCGGAAGATCTAAGACTACACGAACGTGTCTCTAGTGAGTTGAGAAATATATATACATTGTATCGGTCGACCATTTTGCGATGACAGTAAAAAGTAACGTAGTGACAATTTTCAATCGTTCTTCAACATAAGTTTATCGGAGCAGTTTAGTGTAAGGAACATACCGCTGCTAACGAAGTTTGTATAGAATGAACTCACACCAGCGTTGTCAGTATCGAGGGGGGGGGGGGATTTAGATATCAAGCAGACCTTTTAGTTTCGGTAGTATCCTTAATATCACGCTCACTGGGATATATGAGATGCAATGCCAACACGCACTGAAATCTTGATTAATGAGTGACTGAATAGCATCAATATATTTGAAGTTTTATGTATTTTATGGTAACGAAATCCCTCACTTTATAATTAGCTAGTGATACATGGATTACGTTCATTAAAATTTAAACATGACTACAAACACGACCATAGCGCGAACGAGTTGGGAAACAAACACATCATAACAAGGGTCCAAAGCAACATCATTGTTCAAAAAATTAAAATAGATTATCAAGAGCAAATATATCATAAAATTTGGCCATACACAGTGATGCATAACAATACAGCAACAAGTATTTTTCTATCAAAGGGGGCGCAATTGGTGCCAAAAGAAATATCAACAGGCTGTCGATAAACATTCATTCCGAAACTTACAATAGAGTTTTCAAGGTTTATATCTTTAATCTTCTGTTTACAGTTCAAGTAATTATATCTACCATGATATTAACCTTTACAGACAGGATCTTGAATGAGTTGGACAAATAAATCTGCAATCAGATTTTTCAAAGGAGCATTTAATTTAATAAGAGCACTTTTGTTTGAAAAGATGGTGTAGTGAAGAGTTTATCAAAGGTAACTGTCAACTAAATTAAAAGGACCACAAAAAGCATGCCATGTAATCTATCTAATATTTTCAGACAGTTTATAACACCCCAAAAATCATTAATTCTTTTATTTTTATATGCGTTATCGCAAAAGTTGATAACAAGCTTAGGTGTTTGTTCGAAGTAAGGTAACTAGTTAAAAGTACAAAAATATTGATAGTTGAATACTTTTGCGAAGCAGAGATGAAAGATAATTGACGGGCTTTTTGTGTTTGTAGTTTTGGTAGCCAATACATATTAGGGACCTTTAAATGTTCAGAGATGTCCATGAGATGAGACGTGGTTGTGATATGATTGTTTACTATGACAAAATCGCAATAATAAATGCACGCAATAATTTCTGAATTTACAGTATTTGACTCTCTGTGGAGTGCATGCTCTGGAATATGGAAGAATTTATATAGGTTTTTTCTTAAGAGCTTAGTGTTGGCTACTTTGTCGGCCAGTAAGAGTACCGAATTTATTTTTCTATTTTTTTAAATGGGCATATTACTAAATTTGTTATCAATATCTAAATCAATTTCGAAATGTGATTTGCGAATATATATACAATATTCAGACATTTATTCAAATAGGAATCAAGGGATTTTTTTTGTCTTCTTGGACAAAATTCTAAATTCAAAAAAAAAAGCACCCCCCCCCAAAAAAAACAGGCAAAAGCACATAACAACAATGGCATAAGCATGATTGATTACCAATAATTTAGTAAAGAAAGTTCACAACAGATACATTTTTTAAAACCATTGCTCGATAAAATATATACTATTAAAAATGCAGCTTATAAAATATACATGGAAGTCTATAAGGCACCAATAAAAAATCCATACTGTATATTATTGTTTTTCCTTCATTTTAGGACAAACACAGTAAACAGACATACAATAAACATGAAAACATGAATGTAAGTATGTTTAAAGACAAGACATTAAGACATTATGTATCTTCTATTGTGTTTATTGTAGTGGGTACCTGATAAGAAAAAAAATTTTTTTCTATGGAAAATGGCATTGAGTTGCAAACAAAATAAAATGGATAGCACGTAATGATGCCAATTATTGCAAATAATTATATTTTTGATGACAGTAACAATAAAATATCAGAAAAGAGCAAAGAACTTTTAAGCTCCTTGAATTCGAAAATCAAAAAGTATTATAAAGTAGAGTTCTTCCTAGATATTCATGACATAAGTTTGTCGAACGTCAGTACTTTATATTTTTTATATTTGATTTATATAGTGGCATTAGGGCTTTCAACTTCTTACATTTATTGCAAAACAGCAAAAACTGCCTGAATAGCCGCATTTTAAATTTTGACATCAATATTTAGATATGCACAAAAGCTTTACTCATAAAGAGATTTTGCTAAAAAATGTATTCGACAAAAAAGTAAATGTGTGTAAAATATCTTTGAATAAAGCTGTTGCTCGTATATGTTGAGACCAAAAACTAAGTGTGCAATGGACATTGTTAGGTCGAATACGTATATTTCGACATGTTTCTGACGCCATAATGACATTACTAGTGACTTTTCTACACTATAGTGTTTAGATTTTATTAACTTGCTCATCTATTAATTATCTGTTTACAAAACGTTAAATTGTTCGAAAAAAAGTATAATAAAAATACAGAACTCCAAGGTCAATTCAAAAAGGAAAAGTCCATAAAAACTGACAAAACCAAACGTTAGACAACGGAACGAATGGAAACAACTGTCATATTACTGACTTGGTATACGAAATACCAATGATGTGTTTTTTTTTTAACCCAAAATTGCATACCTTAGCTGTATATGACGAAAAGCGCGTCTAGCGTCCCAAATTATTGCCTACTATCTTCGATGAGTTTATTTGCTAATTATTTAAGTCCTTAAGGTGACATGAAATTGTTCAAATCTTGTCCTATGGTCTTGATTTTATTACACTTTCTTCTTTTTAAATGCTATTTATTTTGATTTAGAGTTAAAATATTAAGTTTCTATATTTTTGAAGTGCATACAAAGAAGTATAATTTACTTGAATTATAGCATGCATGATACTAAGCATAGAATAATATCATACTACCGCTAATATTTCTGCCAAAACAATAAAACAAGCAAGGCAATAAATAAGAAATAAAAAAATCAACAGAATATGGTATTACATTTTCTTTTTTTCCAGGCAACAGATATCAGACAACAGGAGTCAAATGTTAGTGATGCAGTTACAACAGTTTTTACTTCTTTAGCTGTAGTGACAGTTTTAGTGGACATCAGTTATATCATTGTCTGTTTTAAGGCCTTGAAGAAAACTTTTCACAATCTTACAATTTTAGCACTTTTTTGTAGCGACATAATTTTGGGGGTTTCATCAGCACTATTTTCGCTAGGACCAGTACTAAAACATGAAACAATTGGATCTTGTATTTTACAGATATTTCTTTTTTCATTTGGCATTCAATCAAACTATTGTTTGATATTACTCCTGTGTTTACAAAGGTACTTAGTTGTGAGGTCATTCAACTTTGGGACCATTGGAAATTTTGATAAGAACAAATTTATATATATAGGAGGATCAATGTGCTTTGTATTCATACTTTCGCTTTGTGCATTGATACTGATACCGCGTGCGGAAAATATACAGGTTTGCAGACCTCAGGATGTATATGGAGATAGGTTTTACATTGTTGTCCTTGTTATATGTTTACCAGTAACAGTAATTATATTTCTGCTATTGATAATGTCAATTATCACTAGTTATCGTTTATGGAAAATATATTTCAAAGGAACGATTGCACCGATGCAAGGAATAAGAGAGGAAATAAATATTACTGATCATGTCCAGTCCTCTCACATAAAATTAGGACAAAGTTGCCAGACTTTACAGAACAAAGTTTCACTTGTTCCAAGACAAAGGAACAGCGAGGAGGAAATAACATCAATTCAGGATATAGATATTCAACAAGTTAATTTGACAGCCAAAAATAAAGGAGATAATATAGAAAAAGGAAAATCAAATAAGATTATTTGCAGTCAAAATCGCCGTGCCTTTGATGGTCCACACTGTACAAACTGCAAAAGAGCTGAAAAGAAAATAGAAAATGTCCGCAGTGAAAGCTCACACATTGGAGTAGGTAACTTTATCACGTTTCAAATGACAAAAGAAATTCAAAGAAATTCAACTAAGTCCATATCAACGAAAAATGATTGCTTTCATGAAGAGAATAGGGAAACAGATATGGTTGGTTTAAATCACAACGTTTCTACAGCATCCACTGACTTCGTAAATTCATTTGATGTCACCACACAACTTAAAAAATCATGGGAGATGCGCGCATTTTTAACAACTATCATTATTGCTATTCAAACTGTAATATTAACGGGACCTTTTGTTGCGTCGTATTGGATAGAAATTTTATCGAATTTACCTTTAACATTGCAGACAAAAATCATACTTTTAATTCCATTTCTTATCAACTCATTATCAAACCCTTTTTTATATGCTTGGAGAATCCCAGAAATTCGACAGGAATTTGGTAGACTCTTTAGAATAAACACTTAATCATGTAAACATTAAGCTTAAAAAATACAGCACATGATTTTTCCGTTGAAATGTTTAAAAGGTATTTGCATTTTGCAAGCTTAAAAAAAAATTGAGAATGGAAACGGGGAATGTGTCAAAGAGACAACAACCGGACCAAAGAGCAAAAAACAGCCTAAGGCGACCATTGGGTCTTCAACACAGCGAGAAAATCCCACACCCGGAGGCGGGTTTCAGCTGGCCCCTAAACAAAAATATGTACTATTTCAGCGACAATGGACATTACACTAAACCCCGAAACATATAAATGAACCAAAATTGTCTGTTTTGTACATATTATAATTTCTTCATAATCACTGACTGTTTATCAATCTCAGAAGTGAAATAAAGTATCATAGAAAATTAGAAGACCTAATATTAAGCAAAATACACTTCACAGAAAGCGAAAGATTAGGCAACACAAAGCAAAATCAGAGGGTAGCATTAATTGAAAGATAATTTTAAACCTTTCCACACAAGTAGTTGAATCTCTTGTGTCGTAAGAGTATTAAACTATAACGTTACATACATAGATATCTATTCATTGGCATGGTTGAAATAATTTGATAATATGGTCCTCATTAGTATTTGTATACTACAACTGCTGGCTTTAAAAGGAGAGGTGATGATATGGCTGCAGTAAAAACATAAGTCGAAGAGGAGGATCAACAACAAGCTCGAAAAAAAAAAGAAAAACGAACAACAGTCCACAAAACGCTTCACTTGAAACTTCACTAAGCAACACGCACTCCTAAAATTTGGGGTGAACTATTTTTTACAAAATTATATTGATATAGATCATATGTCTTATATATACTTGTAAGTTGCATACATTTATATTTTTACGTCTGTATCTCTAGCACTTGACTTTGTAAAAATTAGGTGAAAAAATCGATGATGACGGAAGTTTTAACGACCTTGACTGGCTATACAGCCCTCGCACGGTCGGTAATCGAACCGAACTCATTTCATATAAGAAATGGCAAAGACTTTCCCGCCAAATTAAAAATTTTCTAAATTTGTATTTGAAAAACAAGCATACACCTATCTTTATTTTTCCTTAAAATTTATCAATTATACATGACATCATCTTTAGAAAAAGGCGTTTATGATTTTGTTCATTCCCCGTTGATCTGAATGTAGAATATTTTTATTTTGTACACTCATTAATCAGAAAAAAAAAACAACGATTCAAAACATTTAACTAACAATGTCTCTTACTCCATATTTCACTTATTTTATATCATTGTAAACTTCTTCCTTTGTGTATTTTTTTGGATTTTGTATTATAAATATTCCATGTATTCCTATGAGAATGTATTAATTGTACCATGTATTATTGTATTGAAATAGGACGTGTCTCATGTTGTCATGACATTATTTAATCGGTCAAACAAAATATGTACAAACTAAACTATTTGTACCGATCATGCCGAGAAAGTTTTTTAAAGAACAGGTTTGTACCGTTTTTATGTAAAAATTATTAAGTGAACTCATAGTTTGTTTTGGATACGTAGATGAGACCTTAAATGCCTGTCTTTGTAAGAATCATGCAGGTTCCTGTTCATTCACGATTCATGACCGCTCTTCAAATGTCTTTATATTTTTTTGTTGTTTTTGAAGAAGGTATGGTATGAAATTACGTTTCTTTATATTTATATTTTCTTTTAACCCTGTGTTGCCATGGAAACCATCCAAACAACATTTTGCCTAAATATGTGCAAAAAGTAGCCTTTGAAAATTGAAAATAAGGGAAATTTAAAGTACCATGTAAACAAAGTAAAATAATTATTGACAAACAAAACACCACACTATTAAAAAATGTGAAAATTTTGAATTTATGTTATAGTTTGTTTCCATAGCAACCATTTAAAAATACGTTAAAATTATATAATAAAAGACCTAAAAAAATCGCCAAATTTTATTTCTGTTTATCTCCCAAGACCAACAGTACCCTAACATGTGTTATGATATTGTAACTATCATATTTATTTAGTTGGCCTAATTTGTTTTGTGTGGCCTATTATACATGTTTACATTGTGTACAAAATAAAATACATTGTGTTACAACTATGCAGTTTAGAAATCACTGGAACAATCATTGATACTAATGGAATGATTAGAACTTTCTATTTCACTTACATAACGTTTCCAGAATGATCATAACAAAAGATGCGTAATTTATATTTCTAGCGTTGTCTAGAAATTTCCGTTTGAGTATTAAAATGCAGACCCAAAAAGTTAGTTGAAGATAGAGATTTAGACATAGACATAGATAGACTTAGACATCGATAGACATCAACATTCTCAGCAGTTGGATTGACACTTTTATTTACAAACTACATCATACTAGGTAGCACGGTAGTATTTGCATTCCGGAATTTAGGTTGCTCTTTTGTATACCCTACTTAAGTCAATGTATCTGAACAGTGTGATTGGACAAAAATACAGTACAAACTGAGGGATGAATCAGGTGTAGAAAATATGAAAGAATTTTACATACAGGTGAAAATGAATTTTGAGATTTTTTAATTTTGTATTCACTGCATGATAAAAGACCTAAAAGCACTAGTGGCCTTAGGTTTTAAAAATAGCAAAAAGTAAACGGTCATGATACATATTCAAATTTATTTCTGATTAGTAGAATGAAAGTACTTCAGTTAACTGTGTATGTAGAATTTTCGCAGTGTTAGAAAGTGGTGAAAATCCTAAAAGGCTATCATTATCCCTTATGGGCCAGGAAATACTACCGTGCCACCTTAACTGGGATATATGTGTTAACACTAAATCAAAAAGGTATTTTTTACCTATGCAATTTGTAAGTTTATCAATAAAAAGTTGATTAAGGGCAAGTAGAATAAAACAGCCCTTAAATTTCACCCTGGGAGTGAAAATTGCTGATTCAGCAAATTTTGCCTGATCTGTGGATACTAATGTTAAAATTTACCTAGAAAGTAAAATTTCTTTATTTTTAAGTAACTTGCAATACATTTTAATTATAAAGTTTCGCTTTAACTTTTCGCAGTGTCTGACACATGTGGAACAACTGGAATTTGAGACGCGACATATTTTAGTTGCCTGTACGTCCTATAATTTTCACCGTAATAAATAAAGTGCATAATTTCTTATTTTTCCTCACAAGTACAGCTATACTAGTTTTATTCAGGTTTAATTTGTAGTTCTGTGGTAACATGACACCAGTAAAAGCTTTTTGGAACTAGTAAGTGGTTAAGGGTCCTTACATATTCATTTAGCCCTCATATTTAGCTGAAATAGGGATAGCATTAGGGGTTTCTTTACATTGACAAGACAATTTTTTGGACAAAGAATGTGATTAGGATTGTATATCAGCAAGATTAAATATTTTATTCATTTTCCATGCAAATGGCGTTAATTATTTTAATTTTCTGACACTGAAAAGCACAATAAATGTAAATTGATTATGTAAGGGACATAATTTAACTTAATGCATACATGAGAAATAGACAATCAGTCAACTTAGAGATATATTCTAGTACATGTACAGTCAAAATTTTTAGAATAATAGTTAACTGCCATCTAAAGAACCTTGTTGTATTGCCTTCATAATCTGGAAATGCTCAAAGGAATGTAAGGCATGCTGTAAAATGTGGAATGGACTCTACTATCTTTTTCATGATTTGGTGCTTAAACTGTTTCTTTCAGTCAGATTAACTATAAATAGAGTTGGCAATCCAATAACTCCTCCTTAATCACCATGTTTTACTTCTGTGTTGATTTGAAACATCATATATTTGGGTTATGTTCACTCCTTAAGTAAAATGGTAAGATGAAAAAAAGTGAAAATATGCCAGCTGGGGTAGGGGTATAATCTTTAATATTTTTTTGGTAAGAAATAAGTGCAGACTAGTATTCTTTATTGCAATATGTTTCCTAGTAAGAAGTCTATGCATCATAGGTGTCATGACTGGTTTCAAGTCTGTGATGTCTTGGTTAAGGTAGCACGGTAGTATTTGCATTCCGGAATTTAGGTTGCTCTTTTGTGTACCCTACTTAAGCCAATGTATCTGAACAGTGTGATTGGACAAAAAATACAGTACCAACTGAACATACTTTCCCAAACTGAGGGATGAATCAGGTGTAGAAAAATATGAAAGAATTTTACATACAGGTGAAAATGAATTTTGAGAATGTTTTAATTTTGTATTCACTGCATGATAAAAGACCTAAAAGCACTAGTGGCCTTAGGTTTTTAAAATAGCAAAAAGTAAACGGTCATGATACATATTCAAATTTATTTCTGATTAGTATAATGAAAGTACTTCAGTTAACTGTGTATGTAGAATTTTTCGCAGTGTTAGAACGTGGTGAAAATCCTAAAAAGGCTATCATTATCCCTTATGGGCCAGGAAATACTACCGTGTCACCACTAGATTGTGACTAATTGGATATAATATTCTGTGGATTCCCGTGAAAATTTTCGGATAAAGAAAAGATAAAAGATTGGACTCATATTTTGACAGTTAAGTTGACATTTCTTTTTGTGTAATACTTTTTGTAAACTAGTGTATAATAAATCTTGTTAAATTTTATTATTGATTTATGTCTTTTGTTGGCTACAATTAAAAGGCGATTTTTTCTGTTCATAACACATGTCACTGACAAATTTTGAAATACAACATATTAGATACTTAAAAAAAAAGAAAGTCGTGTGTTTTTATTTCTTTAAAAAATATATTTTTATTAAAAAATTGTCCATTTTCACAAAAATCCAGATCGCCATACAGATGAACAATCAAACATCTTGAACTTAATAAGCCAAAACTTTCCATTTATTTGGGCATTTCTGACACAAATTTGTTAATTATAAATGAAATATATTAGTTATGAAGATATATTGATACAGAATGAAAACTAATCACTCTGGGTATGGTGAACCCCCTTTTTTTGAAAAAAAAAAAAAAAAAAAAAACAGTTTTTCAAAATCATAAAATTTGTCGAAAAATAAAAAAGTGGTATTTAATTGTGCTTCCTTGTGAGACATTTTGAGCATCTAAGCATAAAATTGCTTCAATTGTTGAGGTCAGTTAATGTACCCCTCCCCCTTGTTTTAGATATTAGATTTCTCAGAAATATAAAAACATTGGTAATGGTTACGCATAATCCCTTGTCTTGCCTGCGACTGATGCTGTCAGTGTAAAGAATACTGCTTCTATTTTTCACTTCAAAGCTTTGTAATTTAAATTATAACCTTTACAATTTAAAAAATCACTCTCATTTAAACAAAAAAAATCTTTGAAACTAGCAATATCAAGATGCTTGATTTCTTAATTGACAACATATTTGTTAGGTTTTGAAAACGTGTTTTTCAACAAACAATCGGCATTACCATGGGAACGAACTGTGCTCCTCTTTTTGCCGACTTGATCGTTTATTCATATGAGGCTGACTTCATACAGGAACATCTTAGGAAGAAAGAAAAAGAAGTGAGCACTATTCTTTAATTTCCCTTTCCGCTATATAGATGATGTTCTCTCACTAAAAAGTTCAAAATTTGGTGACTATGTTGACCGCATCTATCCCATCGAAACTCAGATAAAGGATACAACAGATACAGTTAATTTTGCATTATATCTTAACTTACATCTAGCAATTGACAATGAGGGTCGGTTAATAACAAAATTTTACGACAAAAGAGATGATTTCAACTTCCCAATTGTGAACTTTCCATTTCTATGTAGCAACATAACAGAAGCGGCTGCATACGGAGTACATATCTCCCAGTTGATACGATATTCCAGGGCTTGTTTTTCCTATCACGATTTCCTTGATAGAGGGTTGCTGTTCACAAGGAAGCTATAAAACCAAGGGTCCAAAGTGGTGAAGTTGAAATTATCCCTTCGTAAATTTTACGGACGCCATCACGAGTTGGTTGACCGTTATGGAATATCTGTTTTACAGATGACGACGGATATGTTCCAACAACTACAATCCCGTCACCTATTCCCCGAATATGACCTACCACATTACACTTATCACCGGGTTTGTATTTACATTAGCAACACGACGGGTGTCACATGTGAAGCAGGATCTGAGATCCCCCCAGCTTTTTGGTGGGGTTCGTGTTGCTCAGTCTTTAGTTTTATGTTGTATTTTGTGTACTGTTGGTTGTCCGTTGGTCTTTTCTTTTTTTTGTCATGGCGTTGTCAGTTTATTTTCGACTTATGAGTTTGAATGTCCCTTTTTGTATCTTTCACCTCTCTAATAAATACTAGTATTAACTTATATTGAAGTTATAACTATTCATCATTGTGTTCCAGTGCAGCTGGTCAGTACAAATCACCATTAAGAAACAAAAATCATACGTATATTTTACAGTGTCAAATCAGAGTTTGAATGTTCCTTTGGTATCTTTCGCCGCTCTGTTTTAAATTGAATATTAAAGCTTTAACAGGAAGCAAAATTTCATATCTGTAGGTCAAGAACTTTAGGCTTGCTGTCAGTAACTTCAAGTATTCTCTATTAGGGTATAGTTTGTGGACAATTATTTGTTATTTCTAATATGGGTAAAGATGCGCAATTTATTTCAGGTAAGCAGTAATGGTAGCCTTTTCCTCCATTCCTCTACCCATATCGTAAACTTGGATATGTATAATGGCTCGTTTCGAAGCTGAGACATTTTCAGATATGTGGTTAAATCTTCGTAGAACGAATTGAGTTTAATTTTCCCGCAATTGAGCACATCCCGAAAACCCTTTTGTGATGCGGCTTCTTGAGTTAAAAAATCCTTTTTTTCACACAATAGGTTCTTTAATAATTCCATAGTTTTTATACCTTTATTCTATGGGCCTCTGCTCTCCAAATCACTGTTCACTTGTTAAAAATTGAAACATGTACAATATCACTGCACTGATTTTCTTTTAATGCAATTCTTTTGAATTCCTTTATCATACCGGTATTTTACAGTTAAGTGTGTTTTTTTTTCTGTGCCTGTCCCAAGTCAGGAACCTCCTTACCGGTTGTCTGATGTAAAAAGTCTAACAAAGAGATATTTTGTACTATAAATATCTTTGTATTTCCTTTACACGGATACGAATTTGAACTTTATTAAACCAAGCATGCTACATAGAATGGTTATAAACAGATGTAAGTAAAGAAACATTATGGTAAGGGTAATAATATGAAGTTAACTATAGCAGTTGCTTTCTTATTGTAAAACATGTATAACAAATTTTATTGGTATAAATATTGATTTTGTTATCAATAAATTAAAATCAAACTAAATTATATTTTTATTATACATATGCACATTCATGGCTCTACAATCTGTCGATACCTGTATCGTGGCATTGCACAAGGTCATGTTTTTCTCTGACTGTTAATGACGTCTTTCATGTCTTTATGCTAAATCCATTGGATGTTGGATGTGTATTGATTGATATTTTAGTCTTAGATGCATGATTTTTCATTAGTTTTTATTGGCTTTGAACTAGCTGTCAGTAACTGCGAGTACTCTCAGGTCTGTATTTAGTGTCTTTTGTTTTGGGGATGTATAAGTACCCTGCCACGTCCACTCTGTGTTTTTGTTAGATGTATTTCTATGTGTATCTATCTGATGATTTAAGCCTTTTTCAACTGATTTTTATAGTTTGTTCTTATGTTGTACTGTTACACCACTGTCCCAGGTTAGGGGAGGGTTGGCGCCTTCAACTACATGTAGTTTAAACCCGCCACATTCTATATGTGCCTGTCCCAAGTCAGGAGCCTGTAATTGAGTGGTGGTTGTTGTTTGTTGCTGTTTAACATATTTGTTTTTTGCTTATTGTTTTGTAAAGTGTGTTTGTGTTTTGCCGTTGCACCACTGTCCCGCATTGGGCGAGGGTTTGGTGCCTTCTAACTAGCTTAACCCCACCACATTATGTATATTCTTGTCCCAATATAGGAGCCTGTAATTCAGTGATTTTCGTTTGTTGCTGTGTAACATATTTGTTTTTCGTTCATTATTTTGTACATAAATTAGGCCGTTAGTTTTCTCGTTTGAATTGTTTTACATTTGTCATCTCGGGGCCTTTTATAGCTGACCATGCGGTATGGGTTTTGCTCATTGTTGAAGGCCGTACGGAGACCTATAGTTGTTAATTTCTGGGTTATTTTGGTCTCTTGTGGAGATTTGTCTCATTAACAATCATACCACATCTTCTTATTTTTATATAACAAATCGATTCACAGTATTGCATATTTCTTCATGTTCTTATATGAATTTAGCTCTTCACATAAGACGTGTTGACTCCTGTGAGAAACCCGTTCTGTTGTATTGTAGTGAAATGTGGTCACTTGATTTTTTTTATAAAGGGTAATTGTAATTTGGAGGACAAATACTTGTCCCTTCCACCAGTTAAAACTCAGTTTAAGTTTAAAAAATATTTTTTAAGTTGTTAATAGAGGAGCAGTTAATTTGGCTATTTTATTCAACTATGTGTTATGCTCCTAGCGATTGACGCCTTAGAATTAAAACATTAATATCAATGTTCGTGTAATTATGTTCCCTCAGATACTGGTGAAAATGTCCGTAATTTTATAAAATTGTCATAATGATTCTATGAACTCGCATTTTGTTTTGCATACGTAGATCAGAACTTAAACGTCATATTTTCCATACTCAAAGTTTGTTATTTCAACTTTTGACTTTATCCATTCATTTAAAAACAGAAAAACTTTAACAGACAATAGTGATTTTATATCTGTAAGTTAACAAATGCGCATTTATTACTTGCGAGCATTCTTTATTAAAGTAAAATTGTGGATAATGTTGTGTATTTCCTATATATGATTTAACAGTTGAGTGCTTTTCCTGTTCTGTATTCTGTTTTAAATGTACCTAATATTAGAGTTTGATCGATCACGATTAAAAAGAGAAAGAGTTCAGATTAAAAAAAAAATTAATCTAAAACCACCAAATATTCATATACCTGGCAATGCCCTAAGTTTAGAATCTCTTTAGCGGATGTCTTCCGTCAAATTTAAATCTATTTTAAAATTTGTTTTGAACTTTTACGTGCTGATGGAAAATCTTTGATCGTTTTTTATATATATAACTTTATTATTAACCCAGAACGATTTATAACAGATTTAGACATATGGTATAGCGCCTGTCTATTCTTGAAGACTGTATATTGCCCTTTAAAGGCGTCCCGATGTGTTGTTTTTTTTTTTGTTTTTTTTTTTGTTTTTTTTTTTTTGGGGGAGGGGGTTGGTTCTGTATCATTGAAGTATACCAAATACCCCATCCTGTCTTTTATAGGTTAAGCAACAAAGTCTTTGGTAGGTTAATTTATAATTCAATACATTTTATGAAGTATAATAAAAGCTTTTAAAAATTTAATTCAGTTTCAAAAGATGATCAGACATAAGTGTACGACATAAACATGAAAAATGGTTCGTAATTTATATTAGATATCAATCAACAACAAAGGAAGTAGAGGAATCGGGTGCTAGTTTAGAAATTTATGAGTCTTTTATACCTGACTCAAAAATTGTATTGCTTTATATGGATTTTTTTCATCTTCGTGCTTTGCTGTTTAAACGTGTATTTGTGTTTAAAATTATGTGTTTAGGTTGTCGCAAACGGTTAAAGGTTAACATGAAAAAAAAAGCATTATCATTATCAACATCATTTTTAACCCTTCCTTACATAAAAATACAAAAAGGCTCACCAATTCATAGCCACGACAGAAAAAAAATAATAAAAAGATGTCAAAGATGCTTAATATTTCAATAACTTGCAAAAACACTTAAGAGAGGAAAAAAAGAACACATGTACACTATAAATCAGATAACATAATCAAACCATCAATTGCAAATGTGCAACGGAAACCCTGCACATAGGGGAAAGCTTGTTAATTGTTGCTTGAACATATTGCTGTTTCTTGGGAAAGCGGATGTTGGTAGTTGGAGTTGTCTGTTCTGTTGTCCAATGATGCTTGTAATTCCTGTTATCCTTTGTATAAAAATAAGAAGATGTGGTTTGATTGCCAATGAGACAACTCTCCACAAGAGACCAAATGACACAGAAATTAACAACTATAGGTCACCGTACGGCCTTCAACAATGAGCAAAACATTTTAAACACATTACTACATAGTCAGCCAGAAAAGGCTCATTTGTGATTAATGACATAATAAAACGTATATCCAAATTACAAAAAAATTTAAAATAAACAATGCATGGCGCGATAATTTGTATCAGCATTTCGTGTGTATTTTAGTCTATACGCCATCTAATTATCCATCGAGATGACCTCCGAAGACTGCCGGCGGTCATATAACCCGATATGAACATAAATATAAATCGGCGCGGGACGTTTGCGCTTTTTTATGGAAATTTGCGCTTCGATTTTTCGGAAATTTATGCTTTTTAAAAAAGGATATTTGCGCTTTCTATATAGGACATTTGCGCTTTTGCAATACAGTACAACCTGTGACATTCTCTGAATAATGGCCACCATCTGCTATGTTCAACATCAAATGGTCACCATTTATTGGGGGTCATAAAACCCGGGATGTTAGCCATTTATTGGGGTCAAAAACCATGGGCTGGTGGTCAAACTAATTAGGTTACCTGGAGAGATCCACTGATTTTTATCTATTGATTAAAAAGGGTGTGTAAATGACATCCTGCATCAATACTTTACCTGTACAGGTAAATTGTTTGTGTCCACTCTTTTCAATTACCTACATGTGAATAAGTTTTCTTTGAAGATTGAAATAAAAAAAATTTATTTATTCATTTCAAAAGGTTACAAATCATCCACATGAATAGGTAACAATGTAGTAATTTTTATTTTTGTACATTTGATGCTGATTTTATCATTTTATATTTTTATGGAATGCAAATTAATTCCTTTTCTCAAGCAGTGTCAAGTATTTACATTGCATAAAATGCAGTTGAATCTTTTTCATAATGCCTATGACATAGGCAGTAAGATGTTTTTTATTACATTTTCCACAAGTACTAAGTTGGAAAAAAATCACTGGAAAGATCTACAATTCAGTTTATGATAATTTTTCCCTTTACAAAAGACTTAATTCTAGTTATTTTTTTTTTTCTAAAAATGTTAAACAATTTGTTGACAAAACTTCTTCTAAAAATACAATAAAGTTTGGATAATATACATTCAAACTATCTGTCAATACTTCATGGTATTAAGAAATATAGGTAAACAGACAAAAAGCCACAAAGTAAACAAGACAAAAAGTCAAAGATAAGTTATTATTGACTAGAATCTGAAACAATTGTAAACTAATCAAATACAAATGTATGTCATCTTCAGTTTTGCTAATTTCTGTCAGTTACCACTCAATATTTTCTCCACAAAAAAAAAATACATTTCTATACATTGTGACATTTTTATAGACTATTAAATTAGACATTTTTTTGTTCTGTGTATTTAATTATCTTCATTTACTAACAACCGTGTTCTGATTCTAAGCTAAATATCCCCCTTTTGCCCAATCTGAGGTTTGTCCTATTAATGTTTTACAATTAACGATTATTAAATTATTTATTTGATTATCTTGAATTATATATCAAGCAATTTGAATTTAAAAAAATTGTATATGATATATATGGGTATATTTTCTAATAATTCACACATGTGCAAGTTATAAATTAGAAAATCTTAAGATTGATATCTGAATACTGAAAATATAAATCTTCATTTATATTGTAAAAACTGCTGGACTCGCATGGTACATATTCTTGGTAAACATTTGCCAAGAATATTTCACCAAACCCAGGCATTTTAGATAATAATTGTAGGGAGTTGAATGAAGTAAACTCTTTAAAGCCCTTGATTAAAAATTGTTTTTGTTGTTGTTGTATATATTGTATATTTATGTTTATGTATTTAATGTATTGTATTAGATGCATGTCTTCTCTGTACCTATGTATTTAGTTGAAAAAGTTGTGATGAAAATAGTAAATTTAAGGAAGCATTTGAGTTTACCAAATTTGGCTCCTTTATATAACAGTCAATAGAACTGAGAGCAGAAACCTTATAATTTTTTTCATGTGTTCATTTCTTATAGAATTGTTATTTCTTTGCGTTATTATGTTTGTTTTTGATTTTTTGGCACAATTTTCTTGTCATTATCACAGTAATTAGATTTGACAAACCCATATGTTTTGCCTGAGCCACTTTACCAAATATAATTATATATATATATATATATATCTTTATTCTCATCACCAAATACATAGGTACAGAAAAGACATGCATCTAATACAATACATTATAAAATACATAAACATAAATATACAATATATACAACAACAACAAAGACAAAAAGAAATTATTCAGGAGGACACACTCGCTTGTTTAAAATTCGTATAAACTTACATAAATTTATGAGATCTGTCCTATTTATAGACAACATAATTTCAGTAAATAATATAATATTTGGCCTTATACAAAATTTCGATTTATAAATTTATTTCTCTTCTCTAAATGTGAACAATTAATAATGTAATCGAATCCATTTCCAATATCTAGCTTACATAAATTACACTTTCTTTTTTCCCTTTCTATATTGTACCATCTTCCAAGATCCACTGGAAGTTTATGGTTACATATTCTAAATTCACATAATGTTAAAAAAAATTTTTTCGTCTAAAATATTAAAATGTTCTTCAAAACACAATAAATTCTTAAAAATACGATAATTCAAGGCTTTGGAACAGTTTTGAATAGTCTCGTTCCATGTTTGTTTGAATTGATCACACAATCTTACTTTGATATTATATTTCAACCATACATCATTTAAAAAGAGCTGTATGTTCCAGATATAAGAAAATCCACATTCATCAAATATATTTTTAACATATATTAACCATTTAAAATCTATGTTTTAGTACAATACAAGTGGTACAGTAGCTTATAAATAATACAAGAATACTTTGACTGCTTTCCCATAATTAATGTAGACCAGTAGCCACTTTACCTGTAAGTTATTTAATTTTATCACTTAAATGCAATTATAATTTCCCTTTACACTTGACTAGTTTTTGATTAATACGTTGTGTATTAATTAAGCAACAGGGGGTATAATGATGAACATATAGGGCCATCATGGTGGACATAGTTTTTATGGCCACCATTAATCAGAGAATGTCAAAGGTAGTACTGTATTTGCTTTTTATTAATCCCTCCTCTTTCATCCGGTCTTGGGGCCTTGCAGAGTTTAAATAATAATTTTCTTTATGGTTAATAGTTTAAAAATCATTCCGTAGCACATTCATGTGATATCACATTCCTGTTTAAAAGTAATATTCATAGCACAATGATATAGTACAACTAAAAGTACACATTCTAAAGACATAAAAGACACGTATAGTCATCAAAGGTCAGCTCTTGTAATCTGTCCTGATATGTATTTCGCCTACATTTCAAATAAATATTACAAAAGTCTTAAATAAACAATTGATAATGCATGAAATCAATAATATGTATCAACATTTCGTGTGTATTTCAGTCTAGACGCCATCTAATTAACCATCGAGATGACCTCCGAAGACTGTCGGTGGTCATTTTAACTCGATATAAACATAAATATAAATAAAACTAGATAGAGATCACGTGCAATTGGATTTTCTAGGTCTATTTGATTAAATATGTTGACATTCTTTTCCTTTTAAAAGCTGAACACGCCAATTACATGAGTAACCCATCTCAAGTTAAGGGGTTTAATTGAAGGTCATATGAATACGGATTCAATGAGGTAAAAGTATTGACTTGCAAGTCAATATTACATCAGCGATCTTTTGGGCTTATTTTGACACATTTGGGCCAAACTGACCTGTTTTAACGAAATATTATTTCAAAATTCGGCTTTTATTAATACTTCAAACATAAAGAATCGTATTTAATATTTTGTCTAAATCGTAGCAAATGCCCATTTAATAGTGATTGGAATGGCTAGCCGTTTTTATATGTATTCCATTTTCAAGATATCTTATAAACGAAAAAATAAAGATACCTCACAAACTAATTGAGATATTATATTATAAATTAAACAATATATCTTATTCAACAGTTTATAACAATATATAATTTAGCTATTAGATAACTTATTTAGGTTATAAGATATCTTATGTACGTAGTTAAAAAGAGAATTTGCTTATTCTATGTTAAGTAAAATTCAATAAAAAATTCTGATATCTGAACGACTTATGTCATGTGAACATCTGAAAGATGTTATTTGATAGCTATATCATTTTTTTTTTTTTTTAATTTTCAATTCAATGGTCGAAAATATTGGCCTTATCGTATTTATTACTTTAATAGATTCCGTTGACACAATATGACTTTAGGGTCGTTCGGTGCGTTTACCCGACAATATATAAATAACACATAGCTGGGTGATGGAGCAGATAAACAATAAAACAACAAAAGTGAAGCAAGTTTTTTTTTTTTTTTTTTTTTTTTTGACAGTCTATATGAATGAAAAAAAAGCTATCAGGCCAAAACGTTGTTGTCCTATAAATTATTGAATTTTTAATCGGTCTTCACTCTGCACGAGAGGGTGACATTTAAAAAAATGGTCTGCCACTGAGCCAGGGGATAGAGTAAATTGTCTCCCTCGTATTAGCCAATCAAAATCTGGCATTTTAACGTGAAGTAACGTTTATTTTTGTTGATTAGTCATAATTCCATTATCACATTTTCTCGGCTGCAATGGGGATGTATAAATGAAATCAGCACCTATCTTATTCACTTACAGATGGCCGTTATTGCCTTTTAATTAGTTTTCGTTTTTAGGTGCATTCGTTTACTGTAGCAAGAAGTCCTCATATCTTACCTTACGATATAAATCATGGTTCAACTTTATTCTTAAAAGACAAACGTTATGACTCTGATCAACGTACCATCTTATTCAAGTGCCTCTCTAACTTTTGTTCACGTTTGTACCCGATCGACCCACTTTGCATATTGTCCTGAATATGCAAGATATATTTGCCAATGGACGTTCAGTGAGCCGTCAATCAATCAGCTTCATTTAGTGACCTGTATATGTTTTAGTCTTAAGTGGTTAATTGTTTCAACAAGATTTCCTTTTTTATACAGATATTTGAGTTTTTAAGTGAGAGTTTAAGTAGATTTGACAAGTTAAAATTCGCTTTTTGATGGAGATGTACAAAGACTACCCTTAAAGGTGATCCTACATGTACATATGGAAAAGTACAAAGAATATTTGAAGAAAATTGAATTGGTTTTATCTGAAATAAACGTTCCTGATTGTTACTTAACATGCAGCTGAATATTACATACAACTCAATGAAACGGTGCCTTTGTTTCGGATTTTCAATATTGAATTTTATCAACCAGTTTAGTGCATTGTGTATGAAACAGCCTGTTTATTTTAATAAAAGCAAAACTGGCCATTACAGACTAACAGGGCATTAATACACGGCCATTATCAAACAAGTTGTATTCTTTAAAAAAAAAGAAAAGTAATACGTGAACCTAAGACCGCTGACTGGTCACCAAAAGATTAATGCTGAAATTTTGTTTGCTTTTGAATTGAAAAAGATGTAATTGACTGTGAATAGAAGAAGATAATGATGATGTTAAAACACCTTTATTAAAAATATGTAATTGTGTGTACATTTTGCACAAGTCAGTTGAAAGCAATGTTGGATAGTTGTGAATAGAAAAGTGCATATACACAGCTACTATTTTAAAGCTCAAATATTTTATTTATTTATAATTTAATTGGTAATTTACATCATTTTTCATAACACTTTTGCAAATCCCAGTTTCTACAAACCGGATGTTCTCACAAAACATCTCAAATATTAAGGATTTCCTGATTTTACTTAAATCTATCCAAATATTCTACAGGGAAACTTGGTTTTGAAGAATATCTTATTTTCAGAAGTTTTATGAATACCTGGACATACTCTCAAAAGAACCAATTTATATCAAAAGATATGTGTATATAAAAAGATACAGGATTAAAATGTTGTACGCCAGACGCTAGTTAAGTCAACAAAGAATAATCAGTGACGCTCGAATAAAAAAAGTTAAAAGAAAAAAAAAAAAGTACGAAGTTAAGTAATCTATTCCTTGGGTAGAAAATCCTTAGCATGTCAAAGTTTATAATAGATCAGTTACTCGAAAAAGAAAACAAAAGAGAAACAGCTAGAGGTCACAATACCGTAAGTAATGATAACCTATCTTTAAAGTCACATGTCAAGCTCTTACTGTCGTGTCCTGAATTTAGATAAAAAAAGGGAAAATTCGTATTCACGAGGAGAATTAATATTTATGCAGGCACGTGGTACTTTTGCGCAAGAAATAGCAAATAGAAAGTAAACGCACTGATACTCTGGATAAGAATACGCAATTGCGTCATCGCATATATTAATCTAATATAGTTAAATTTGGATGTAAAACTAGCTACCTCAAGTGTTTTGACTCTGGATTCACTGACATTCTATCTGGATTTTTTTGTGAACGCAAACCGATTGTGTGCGTGTGAAGATGATGGAAGTTTTTAACGACCTTGATTGGCTATACAGCCCTCGCATGGTCGGTATGCGTGTGAACAGGGTGATGTATAATGTATATAGATATAAGAAGATGTGGTATGAGTGCCAATGAGACAACTCTCCATCCAAGTCACACTTTGTAAAAGTAAGCCATTATTGGTCAAAGTGCGGCCTTGAATGATTCAAGACGGGTAGGATAGCTGGTAATTACAATGAATATAACTTTCAAAACCGTACCATAGTAATATTTAGATCCGATAAGGTTGAATTTATAAAAAATAAGACAAAAACAAAATTGAAATTTTATAATAAACATACATTCTTGTAAGTAAACTTTTTCCGAAAATTTAGAATATAAACGTTAAGTATTAAAGGATGGACATTTTATTTATCAAATGAATCTCTTTAAAAGTCTAAAATTCCACTATATGAATATATTGCTATACAAAATACACGCAGAGACTTATAAACCCATACTAAAACAGTATAAACTAATTAACATTATGAAAGTAATTAAATTTTGTTATGATTATTGAAAAATATAATTACGTTTTTTTGTGAGATGCAAGGATTTAAAATCCTTGTGAATTGAAACTACGCAAGTATTTTTTCATTCACGACCGTTTAAAATTTAGATATTTAGCTAACTTTGGGTACGCATCCCTGCTCATTGGTGCTCATACGTTACATATAATTTTCATAAATGTAAATAAATGACTGTTCAAAAATGAGACATAATGCACGTATATATAAAGTTTAAACTTAACAATGCATATTCTCTTAGACTGGTAGTGTCTATTAATTAAATTAGATATTTTTTACAGAAAAACTTTTGTTTGATTATCTTTCTGCTTTCTGACCACTGTTTTTCTGACCTATGATACACATTTTTAACAGAAATGTTGTTTCTTAATTTCCTTCATGCTTTCCGACATTTTCTCATGCTATGATTGAAATACAAAATATCAAATGATAAACGTTCAGAAATAATCAGTTTATTCTGGGTCATTATATATCAGTAAACTATTCCCAGGTTTATTGTCACAATGCATACTACACACACAACGCGTAGAGGGACTGTCTCAAAGCATGAATTATATAATTGCGTAATCATTGTACTTGATATTTAATAAACATTTATTATTATTAAAAACACTTATGTTTTGTCAAAAGGCAAATAGGTTCTAACATTTATATGATTTTTTGAATGCAACCTAGACTTTATTGTTTTACTTTCCAATCTACAAATGAACTTTTATTGTTGAAATATACAATGTCACGGTGTAGCCTATCCATAAAGGGACCGTATTAAAGACATAAATAACTACCTGTATAAATGATCGAACATTTTCGAGACGTTCCGAGAATTTTGATTCCGAGGATATCGAATGGCCCATAGACACTTCCAAAACTCGCCAATATATAAGCGTGAACCCCTCAGGGGGTTCACGCAAAAAACAGCGCCATTATGAATAATCAGGGCTATTACGATTTTTCAGTTATCAATTCAAATACATTTCTGGGGAAAGAAACATCAAGAAATTGAAAGTTCCCAAGAATCATGACTTATCTTATTTGACCCAGTTCTCAAGTTGATAATAACATAATACATTCCATGAAATCTTGTATTTTATATTCCATAAATTGCTTTGAATAGGACAACAAGAAAACTACATTTAAATTTACACCCCATCACTTTAAAAGTTTCTTTTTTGTATTGTATTTGGTATAGTTATATATATATATACAATTTCTCTATAAAAAAAAAACTGATTTGGCTTGGTCAAATATTACACATTGACGGTTTGGTTAATAAAAGTGTTAAGAAATGTTTTTTTTCAAATTGACCCTGTTATTTGTCCTCGGTCAGTAATAATGGCATCGGAGGCTGTGATGTCCCTCGGCATTGCCTCGTGCCAGAACAGGCATTATCGACCATTATAACAGACCTTGGACATATAACAGGGCCATTATGAAAACAATCATTAATTAATACTATAGTACAAATTTCAAAAATAAAAACGTAAAAGGTTAAAGAGCGTCCAGTAACAGACAATTGGACCGATTTATTATTAGGTATTTGAAGTCCAGTAATGGGATCATAATTAAATAGTTCAGTTGAATCTGCTAGTTATATGCAAAGTTATTGACCACAAATGTTCAATAGTGTTGTCTGATTATTGTTGTACTAACCTTTGATGTTTACCTTCACCTTTATTTACAATTTAAAAATAAATGTGAACAGAAGTTGAATTGTATCATATCAAGCCAAACTATAGAAAGTAGAACCGAAAAGAAAACGTCATTGAGGGGCCATACTTCTTATATAGAAGCGAATTTCAATCGCAGACATACTGACTTATTTGCAGATCTTGTCTAAGTGATTATGTTTGCGGTTTCGAGTTTCTCGTTACCTATTATAATAGTTTTCATAAAGGCAAAATAGATAAAAACTTTCTCTAAGGACTATTATTTTTATAAGGTATAGAACCACTTATTTGGGCCACAAACAAACAAGAACATACAAGAAAGTAGTACATGTTTTAAACAAAATTATTCCTACGTATAGCTGTAACTTTGTCAAAAAGTAAAACATTTAGGTAGTTTTGGTATCAAATGAAAGCTTAAGGACTAGTGATCACAGTAAAACCCTTCTTGATAGTTTCTCTTTGATGATAAAATGAATATATATATGAAATTATGAGATTAGGGTATGTTTTCTTGTTGCTCAGATCAAAAGTATGAAAATAAGAAGATGTGGTATGATTGCCAATGAGACAACTGTCCATCAGAGACTAAATGACATAGACGTTTACACCTATAGGTTACCGTAAAACCTTCAACAATTAGCAAAACCAATACCACATAGCCAGCTATAAAAGGACCCGAAATGACAAATGTGAAACAATTCCAACGGGAAAAACAAACATCCTGATTTATGTACAAAACAATGAACAAAAAAAAAAAAAAAAAAAAAAAAAAAAAACGAATGTGACATATAGCAACAAACGACAACCACTGAATTACAGGCTCCTGATACCTGTTTTTGTACTACCAAACTTTCAAGAACCAGTGCGCTCTAATATGCAATTGAAGGTATGTTGAATTTTTAAGCACAAGTCATGATAAGGTACAGTTTTGCTATGAAATGACTGCCATTTATTTTGAACTTAAGGCAATATAGCTCTAAATGCTTGAAACTGCATTATTTAACATAGAAAGCAATAGGAGTATGAATCAGTGGTTTTATTCCTATATATATATATATATATATATATATATATATACTCAAAACATGTGAAGTTAAAATTTTGAAATTATACCCATTTCAATCAAAATTTTTCACATTTGTTATTTGTTATAATTTTTAATCAACTTTTTTTATTAAAAAATATGTTGGGGTCATTTTACAGCCTTCAAATTGTTGCAATAGTGTATGTTATATAAAAAGCAGCAGATGTGGTATGATTGCCAATGAGACAACTATCCACCAAAGTTCAAATGAAGTGGATGTAAGCAATTATAGGCAACAGTACGGCCTTCAACAATGAGAAAAAATCATACCGTATAGTCGGCTTTAAAAGGCCCCGGCATTAAAAATATGGAAGAATTCAATTGAGAAAACTAACGGCCTAATTTATAACAAAACAATTTACGAAAAACAGATATGACAGACATGAATCAACGACAATCACTGAACTACAGGCTCCTCACTTGCGACAGACACTTAAAGAATGTGGCGGGGTTAAACTTGTTTGTGAGCGCTCATCCTTCCCCTAACCTGGGACAGGGGTGTTACAGTGCAACATAAGAACAAATTATACACAACGTATTCAACAGATTTTTTTTTGTTATCTGTGCCGTTGGGTTGCTGTTCATTGGCATATGCAATCGTTATATCTGTTTTCATTCAGACAAAATAGTTTAACAACGTACAGTGGCGAACATTTCATACAACCAGACTCAAATCGATCCAATACTATTAGATGTTCGCGGCAGCACACGTCAATTGTTTTCTCGCTTAGCGCTTTTAGCTCATGATTGTTTAATCAGATAAAAAATGAATCCTTTAACTTAATAAAGCAAAATACAATATGAACGTTAATTGTTTTTCGCTTATTATATAGTAAACACAAAACACAGCTGCCGGCTATATCTTTATTGCCGCAGTATATCTACAGAAACATATATTTGGATTATGATTTAATTTCATGTCCGTTCTACCATTTCGAGGAGAGAAGATCTGTATATCAATAATATGCACCTTTCTTGTCACCATCCACGCCACCATGCAAAAGTCCGCCACCATTCACAACAAGTCTGGCACCACCCACAAGTCCGCCACCATATCCACCATGTCCTCCGATATGTCCTAAACTCAATCCACCATATCCTAAACCATAGCCGCCATATCCACCGTATCCGCCATCCCAGCCACCTTCCCATATCCATATCCACAACCCTTGCCATAACACGGATAATGTGCGGTTGTGAACACAGCTGACAAAAGGAAAAGTAGAGCAATGGCGAGCTTCATTTTTAGCTAAAAGTAAAATGAAAGTGAAATATAGACAGCAGTAAATTATGACATTTTCTCAGGATCTAGAATACTATTATTTTAGAAACTGTAGTGTACATAAAATTAATTATCCTGCAATCAGCCAACTATTATACAAATAATGGGTACACAAATACATTTTTGCTTTATTTTTACTTGTACAAATAAAGACCTCTGTTACCCCTCTTCCATGTTGAGCAAGCGATAATGTGGATATTTCTTTTTGCGTACCAGTTCATTTTGGGGTCCTCTTCGCGGTCCACGTTTAAACTATGTCGATTTCTTTGAAAAATTAGAGACAATGATTTAGATTTTAACAACTAAAGTTTCAAGTGTTGGGTGTAAATTTCAGGATAAAAACAATACATGTACATTGTCGGAAAATATAAAACTTATATGTACTCGCTGCGAAACAGGAGAAAAGCTCGGCGAGCCTCGCTTTTCGTCCTGTTTCTAAAGCTCATACAAATAGATTTTATATTTTCCGACAATGTACATATATTGTATATTTATTGGTTTATTTGACAGTGCGCGTTCGGTCCATTTTACTGCCCCATGTGTCTTGAAGGGAGTGTTTAAAGTTTGATTCACTCAATACGATTAGCTGTTACTGTTCATATATTGAAAAAGATGTAGGACCAATAGTCTTTAATCTTTACTTGAATTCATAGTACCACAGCCCAACAAGTGTACTTAGAGCTATTAACAATAGTATGGTTTATTTTCAATCCGATCATCAAATTATAAACAGAAGAAAACTATAATTTTGACAGATTTTTTAGTATTTTTTACAAACATTTATAAGGAGGACATCATCAACCATAACCAGAATTATGTTGGAAGTAAAAAATGTAAACCTATGTATTGCCTTACGGTTACAAATTTTTTGTTTTTTTTAGGGGGATTTTTTTGTTAATTCATTTTGACTAGCGATGTCATTTGATACAAAATTTCACGAAGAAAAAATGTATTATTTGCAATTTTCCTTCAAAATGCCATCATTTCAGAAACATTTTGAACAGTTTCAGATTTACCTTGTGAGTGAAACAAATACAAGGGACATTACTCCTTCCTTCCTCTATAATTGAGGTCGTCCTTGTTTTTTTAAAATTTGCATGCTCTCGACGTTTCGGTTTTGTGTCTCATAGAACAGTTAAATTCGATGTCTTGTTATTTGTTTTTTAAACTGTTAGAATCTATTAATAATAATTGTTTTTAAAGAGGGCAGAATTCCTATTTTACTTGTTTTAAGAAATCTACATATAAATCTTTATAGTGTGTAATTGTTCTTATATAGCATTATCAAATGTTTAAGTGCCTTTCAAACTAGATTATTTGTCTGGTTCCATTGGCTGGTCCAGGATTGGTCGTAGAGGACGTATGCCTCCTTTTTAATCGCGTAAAAGAAATATCATGTTTTTCACGATTTATTTAGCATAAAATCGTACAGGTGGTGGAAATGTGAATGTCTTTGCTGATGTATGGCTCATAGAGGTAGATGACACATTTGGATTGGCAAAAAACTCGTATGAGTACACCTCCAAATAGTTAATGCTTGGGGATTTTAACAGGTGCTAACAATTTTAGATTTGTTAGAATACACTTTTTAATCATAAATAAGAGTTGTTCCTGTGTAATGGGGGAGCGAGGGAAGGAATTATGAGTTCTGATTACAATTTATAGTTTAGGAAAATGGATGGATTCATTCTTTATAAATCATTTTCAAGAAAATTTCCAACTTCGACTTTTTAAATTTAAATGTAATGTTAATAGCTCTATTTATAAAAATTATTGAAAAAAAAAAAATCAATATAATTCAAAATAGTTTAGAGTGAACGTCAATTGGATAACTAAACCAATAGATTTGAAGTGAAGAGGTCTACTTATACATGTAGTCCGTTCTAAAAGTCATGTTATGTAGTCGTCCAAATGTCTGGTAAAACGACACATTTTAAAATTGATTCAAAGTAAAACCTCTTTAGTTATCTTCCAAGATTTAAAAAATTAGTTTAAACTTGTAGCCCTAACAAAAACAGAAGGAAACAATCTTACTAATGAATTAGGAAAAGTCTCATGAAACAGTCTCTTTTCCCCTAAAACCAATGAAAGACATGTAACTGATAGTCAACAATTCGAGTTTACTAACTATATGAGGGTCTGGATGGGTGTTATTTATTTTTGTATTCTTTAGGTTTTAAGCCATTTCCTCTATTCTTTATTATTTGTTTTTTCAATTATTCTCTATTCTCTATTAACCTCCCCCTTATTATTCTCTATTCTTTATATTTTAGCACCCTATTTTCACTTTTCTTTATTTTTTGGCATACTTTTCTCAGTCTCTGTTTAAAGAGGAACTAGCATTCAAATTCATGTTCACCGATTTGACTCAAATTCTCATATTTGATTAATAATAATATAAAACATTTATCTAATGGGTTCGATAATGTGTAGCTTTGTTTCGTGTGTATTTTAGTCTAGACGCCATCTTATTAACTGTCGAAGAGACCCCCGAAGACCTCCGATTGCCGTATAAGCGATATTATCATAAATAAAGATATAAATTAGATAGCAGACTCGTGCATTTGGATTTTTCTAGGTCTGTTTAATTTCAATATTATAGATTAAAAATATATGAAAATCATCGTTTTTACCTGTATAAGAATGATTTTTTGTGGATAGTATCAGTCAATCAAACGATTTACCTTTGGTTCACTTTCAATGTTGACATTCTTTTCCTTTAAATAATTGAACACGCACAATGCATGCGGTATCCATCTCTAGCCAAGGGGTTAAATTGAAGTTCACATGAATACGGATTCAATGAGGTCGAATTATTCACTTGCAAGTGAAAAATTCATCATCAATGTGTTTTTAGCTTATTTTGATAAAATTGAACCATACTGGCTGCTAAAAGCGATATATCATTTCACTATTTCACTTTCATTAATGATTGAACAAAAAATCATATTTCATATTTTTCATACATCTCGTAGCTAGTGCCCCTTTAAGCCCCGTTTGGTTAAATTAAACCTCATGATTATTAGCTACAATTCTTTTTTAATAAAATATTGAGTATAAAACATAGTATTTAAACAAAATACAAGATATTTAACTTACCTTTTGAGACTTTGAAATGTGCAGATGCAGTATTTCTAGTGGTTTATATACTATAGCATGCACCACAAGATGGAGATTAATATGATAAATTCGTCAAACAATAAATTTTTTACATTTAAATTTACGATTTAAATTTTTTATTATTTTCTTTTAATACCTGTAATAAAGTAAAAAAACATCTAAGAAAAATAACCGCTCATTACAACATCATTTATCAAGATGATTTACAATATATTTCCATTGCATAATATAAGTAAGTACTGGACGTTACTTTTTCTACATGGAAAGCTTTGTGTTCAATTTGTTTTAAGATTTATATTTTATACTTCGAGGTAATGGTTCTCACTCTTAAGGATGCACTCGTTGCTTTGTCAAATAAAAAAACGGAAAGTTTTGTTTTTATTTTGCTTAAACTGCATATGTTGTATATTAGTCATCTTTTTTATTTGATAGATGACTAAAAAGAATGATTTATCAATCAAAAGTGCTGAATATCACGAGCAGTTGGAAAATTAAATGCATATCCAGGACAAGTACAAAAAGTCATGTTAGTGCGATATGATTAAGAATCCTCCTGTGTACTAGACAGACACGCTGAGCCCGGTTCTTAACGTAATGGTTTTCAAGGTAACAGTCAGCATGAAGACACTTTATTCTGACTCGAAGCAAACTACTGATAGGCTTTGTTCTTACTCCTTACGGTCGCGTGCTTAGCGGAGAAGTAACAAATACCACTTATATAGTCGTTATACAGTCTTTGGTTTAACCCGGCCGGGGTTCGAACCCACGACCTTTCGCACTTGAGGCGAACACGCTACATTGTACCATTAGACCAGCGAGTCGGTCACATGTACCGGGTATTTGAAAAGACACAAAAGGTGAATACTACCAATGAATGCCTTTCAGACTTGAGAATACTTGGAAACACCAACAGTATGTAAGAAGACAAAATTGAACATTTTTAACAGCTGTTAACTAATCAGCATTACTGTATGGTGCAAATTGCTGCAGAATGATGGAAATAGACACCAACTGGCGATCTATAAAACGGTAAACAAAATATCAATTAAGGCAATCACTCCTATAAAGAGTAAAGTTAACCAACAATTTTGGCCAAATTTTACTTATTGGTAGATCTTGTCTTGCTGATTATTTTTGCTATTTTAAAAAGTGTCTATCTATCTTTTATATTTTTCAAAAGAGCAGTCAAAACGTAAAATATTGGTAAAAATCGTCATTAAAGAGCAAGTAGTCCTACAAGGAGTCGACTAAAAATTTCGGCTATTTGACTTATTTGTATATCAAATCTTGCTGATCATTTTTGCTTATTTAAGTTTCTATCTATCTTTTATAGTTTTTTTCAGATATTAAGCAAAAACGCAAAAAAAAAAAAAAAAAAATGGTAAACATCATTATCAAAGGGCGATAACTCCAATAAGGATTCGTCAGATGATTTAAAGATTGTAAACTTATTTGAAAATCTTGTCTTGTTGATCTCTTTTACTAGTTTAAGTTTCTATCTATATATAACAGTTTTAGGCAAAAACACAAAAGAATGATAAAAATCGTCATTAGACCAAACATTTGCATTTCATCCCTATGTTCTATTTTTAGCCATGTCTGCCATGTTGGTCATTGGACACATTGTTAAAACAAGATACCCTAATAATGATTGTAGCCAAGTTTAGTTAAATTTGGCCCAGTAGTTTCAGAGGAGAAGATTTTTGTAAAAGTTAACGACGGACGACGACGACGGACAACGTACGCCAAGTGATGAGAAAAGCTCACTTGTCCTTCTAGGCCAGTTGAGTTAACAACTTATTAATGATGATACATGTATATGTCAATCAAGGTATTTAAACAATATGAAAATAAGAAGATATGGTGTGATTGTCAATGAGACAACTCTTCACCAGAGACCAAATGACATAGAAGTTAACAACTATAGGTCAGCGTACGGCCTTCAACAATGAGCAAAACTCGTACCGCATAATAAGCTATAAAAGACCCGAAATGACAAATGTAAAACAATTCAAACGAGAAACTAACGGCCTCATTTATGTACAAAACAATAAACGAAAACAAATATGATATACAGCAACAAACGACAACCACTGAATTACAGGCTCCTGAATTGGGACAGGCACATACAGAACAATATTGCAGGACAGAGATTTTTTGTTTATATACTGTATTATCTTTTCAAAATATAATTAATACAAATCATTGAGAAGGTTTCTTTCTAGTTTTTTTTTCTCTCGAAAGAACTACCTTGGATGATTGGACATAGCAAAATAGCCTTAAACGCCACACATTTTGTTCGAGGCAAAATTCAAACTTTTTTAAAGATAACTGAAAATTAATCATCATGTTGCGTCATCCGATGTTACAAGTTTGATTGTTTTGTGTTCAATTAACAATAACATGATGTTTCGTCATAGTTGAATTGTATGAACATTATACAATGTATGCACAATTGTTTTGTGTAGTTTTATTGTGCATACTTATAACGTAATGGTCTTTGTGGTTGCATGGTTTTGTCCGACCTGTTCGTTTCGTCCCTGTTTAGTTTTTACCTATTCAATTTTTTTTTTTTAAATGATTATTATTTTTTGAATGTGTAAAGTTTCAGATACAATACATTGTGTCCATTTTCTAAGAGATAAAAAAAAAAAAAAAAGCGTCATTAATTGAATTCAGGTGGAGAGCCATCTTTATTGTTTAAGAATTCTGATGTCAGTTGGAATGTGGAACAGCAAGGAAAGTCATGTTCTCTCGATATGTAGTTTAATTTGTATTTCCATGAAAATGAAGGTATATTGGATAGGGACACATTTTAACCTTGTAACACCGAAACATATAAATGAACCAAGACTAACAAAGGCTAGATGTTCCTGACTTGGGACAGGTGCAGAAATGCAGGGTAAAACATGTTTTGTGAGAACTCAACCCTCCTTTATACCTCTAGCCAATTTGGAATAAACAAACACACAGCAATATGCACAGTAAAACTCAGTTTAAAAGAATTCCGAGTCCGATGTTAGAATAGGTAACAGAAGAAACTAAGCAAAATGACAATGATCAATACAAATTAACAAAGGAATAATACTAGCAGTTACTGATCTATCCAGCTCCAGATCTCAACTAAACTGATTGAAAGATTATGTCTTCATCATATGAAAATCAAGCACAATCCCTCCCGTTAAGGGTTTAGTTTAACGGTTTAGTTAGGTTTTGAGGTGAATGACGACATGTGTGTGCTATGTATAGAATATTACAATAAAAGATTTGCCAGGCCTGGTTAAATGGGATTTTCTTTTGTGTATTGTTATCCACTTAAAGATTTAGAAATAGATCGGTTTTATTTTAACAAAAAAACTAGTTTAATCCCTTAAAATTTATATGCGCTTGTTACACATCAGTAACATCATTAATGGGCGTCATATGTCATATCTTATTGTATTTTTTTTTTGTAGAATTGGGTGTTAATTGCAGATCTTTGATTGTTTTTGTTGAATATTGTTCACAAGTTTTATAGACTCACTACGATTTATAGATGGACATATCGTACAGATACCTGTCGATTGTTGATGACTCGATGTTGCCCTCTAGTCGATTTTTGGTTATTTTAAAAATGTGTTGTTGTATTGCTGTCTTAGGCCGTGTTCACATTGACCTAAACTCGATGTTGTGTTAGTGTAATTCACACGTAAACTTAACACAATTACGTTCCCATTGATAAAACTCAATGTTTACATGTAGTTTAAATCATGTCTTGTCTACATGCAGTCGATAGTCAATGTAGACCTTGTGTGGATTAAGTGTACACAAAACAAGATATTTAGAACATGAATTTTACCATGTATATTTAAAGAAGAAACGTTTTTTGAATAACATTGTTATAACAATTATTAATAAAGTTCTTCACCGAATTATTTGCCTAAACTCTGCAGGATTAGTACGTGGTGCCACTATTGGAATATGTGTTCCATCAATAACCCCGCCTACTCATGGAAAACCGTTGATTCGTTGAAAATCTCTTATATTTTCAATTAGTCTTTGACCTGTAGGTATACGTATATACTTCGGCATTAAATGATCCGTTATAATTCTACAAGATGTTGTATCAGATCGATAAACATTATAACTTTTGATTGATAATAATTTTGGATTGTATGGCGATTATTTTAATCTGATAACATTTCCGATATTAGTATTGATTTTATGACGGATTTATCCTGAATTTATGATGTGATAAAGTGCAGTATACGTTAAAGAAGTGGTACTCCAAATAGTGGAGATATTATTATGAGTAGAAAAGTACAGTATACAGACTCGTTTCTTTCCCCTTTCTCGATTAACACTGAAATGGTTTTTGAACTTGTTTTGTTCATCCTGGAAAACCAACAAGTTAATAGCAAATGATTGATATGATATAGGCCGTCAATGCGTAAGTGATATCAACATTATTGTCTAGCGAATGTTTGAACTGCTGATCGTATCTAATTAACGTTTAACAATCACGATGTCAACATATATCAAACTTGTGACTTGTGTGTTATTTGAATATTGTCATATTGTGTATTTTAGGTTGAAACATCATTTACAATAAAAGTTACAGCCTTTGACGAATTATCTTCATACAGATGTGAACAAATTTAATGTGAAACCAGTGTACATTACATTAAGGTTCATGTGGACCCTTTTGCTAAAATGGCTGCATTTTCATCTCAAAATTTACTCTGAGTACAGAAAACCTTTGCATCTGGAAAAGTTTAAAGGAATAGTATGCCCTAGATAAATAGAATTCAAATGCATTGTATGTTTTAGAAAATTTAAATATCAACTGGATTTTGCAGTGCACTTTTTTCCATCCCTGCAGAAGATGATAAAATTAACATACAGTTGAGTTTCACTTGATATGGTCCACTCAGGTACACAGTTTAAATCACCAATAATTGTCAAGTATCTATTGTCCATGTCAATCAATACAATTCACTTCAATTATTACCTGTGGGGAAGTTCTCAAACCTCTTTCCCAACTTAGCCTATTTTGGCACCTTCTGGAGGAATGACAGAAAGTGCACTGCAAAATCCTGTTAAGTTTTTAATTTTCTAAAACATAAAATATATTTGAATTTTATTTATCTAGGGCATGCTATGCCTTAAAACTTTTCCAGATAAACAGGTTTGTCTATACTCAGAGTAAATTTTGAGGTGACAATGCAGCCAGTTTAGCCGAAGGGTCCACATGAACCTTAAACTAATTGTAAACATGTTTACTGTACATGTCGTTTGGTGTGAATACGGCCTTATATTGACATATATCAAACATCTCCTTGTATTCATATGTATTCTCGAAACTATCAGTACCGTTAGAGAAAACAGAATTTCGAAAATGTTTTTTATAATGTTTTTTATAATGTTTCTAAATGTATGTATTTGTATGTAGATGGGACATAATTTGGTATAAATTTTACAACAAAAAATCAAACCTTCGTGGACAGACCAGTGATCCTTCTGAAATTGGTACTTTAAGAATAAGTGTATCATTACTTTTGAATTTGAAATTATTTTGTAAAACAGACTATGTGGTGTTACATCTTACAAAGTATATCCAACGTATTTTTGCAAAGAGTATTTTTGCAAAGAATTCTGCTCAAGCCGGTGCTAGGGACCGTCTTAAAATTGCAGTGAGGTGAGAGTTTTGTTTTTGCTCCGTGTTGAAGGTCTCACTGTGACTTTGAGATGAAGAACAGCAATAAAAGCGCTGTTCCTTTGCTTTTTGTGTGTTCCTTTGCTGTGCATATACTGATTTTGGTATCATTGATGGATACCCCATATTCTTGTTTTTTTTTCTATTATGTTTCACATAAAAATTAAAACAGCAAACAATGAAATAAGTTTCGCTCAATACAATCGTGAAAACTAATAATGCATGATGTTTTCAACGATATAACAATTATATTATTTTATTGAGATTCTGTAGAAAGGTTCAGCATCACTTTACATTTGACAGTTCTAGTTTAGTGTCATGATTACATTAATTGAAATAAAATAAATTTGATATTATTAAACAAAGTCAAACTAAAACCATACACTTCAACTTCAGCAAGATGAAAGAACACAGTTGCCTTATGTACACTCGTTAATTTTACTAGTTCTCCTTCCGGTAATGTACAACACGGTGTAACTATGACCTGTCCACTAACGGCTGGGCCAATGAACTGACCACATAACTCCATGTGAGATGCATCAAAGCTTTTGCCGACATGAATAAACATTTTACTGAGTCGATCACCTACAACCAAGAATGATACTTGTTAAAGAATTGATTTTTTTTCTGTTCCCATATCCAACATGTCTCTTTAAAGAAATTAAAATAAAAAAAAAATCGATTTGCATTCAAACTTCATACACCGTCTGCCATTGTCAGTGATTAAATTAATTCAGAAGAAAATACTGTTTAAATAAAAACTTTTATTCAGGCTTTGCAGGTAGTCATATTTATATATACGTATGCCAAGATTATAATACAAATGAAATACCATGTGATCATAGATTATAACTGACAAAAAAACTCTGAATTAAAGAACTACTAAGTAGTTTCTTCATAAATATAAAGTATGAATCATAACAAAATAAAAATTCTATGGGATACAAATGAAATGTAAATTTCATACCCGCCTCATACAAACCTATTCCACATTGTGGGAAAGGGAGGGAGGGTTTTTTGAAAGATGAACAAACGACCAAACACAATGTTCATTAACAAATTAACTACGTTGATCGAAGTTTCAACGACAAACTAAGGCATATTTAAACATAAACAGTTTAAATTATTAAACTGTTGACTACTGTTTTCTGGTGTTTCTGAAAAGTGATAATTAGTTGTGAGTTCTACTTTTAAACTGAATTTTTTATCCAATATAAATTACTGTACTGCGTGACCAATAAAAACGTGTTTAAATTAAATTAGAAGGCAGTCTAAACTAAACCCTGACCAGAGATGTGTTCACTGTTAAATGAAGTGAGACCAATTGTCCACTTACCAATTCACTAAATTATTTTTCTGATTCTTCAATAATTATTCATTTTTATTCAAAAATTTACAAATTAATTTAGAAGAAAATACTGTTTAAATAAAAACTTTTATTTAGGCTTTGCAGGTAGTCATATTAATATATACATATGTCAAGATTATAATACAAATGAAATATCATGTGCTCATAGATTATAACTGACATATTAACTCTGAATTAAAGAACTACTAAGTAGTATCTTAATAAATATAAAGTATGAAGCATAACAAAATAAAAAATCTATGAGATACAAATGAAATGTAAATTTCATACCCGCCAAACTGAAGGTCCGCCTAACAATCAAATCTCAGAAACTGCAAATTGCAACTTTTATAATAATTACAAAATAATTTAAAGAGTAAGTCTACACCATCATCTATAATCCAAGTCGAAGACTCGAACCTCGAACCCCCATCACAAGGACAGGTGTAATAACCATTGTACTAACAAGGATGTATTACAGAGTTAACAGTGTAAACCCTCTACAATAATAATAGATAAAAACAGGATCAAAAGTCCACCATCTCCTAAAATAAGCTGCAATTTACTAGTAAATTTGAATGTAAAATTTTAAATCTAATTTCAAACACAAAGACAACAAAGATGTGCAAGAGTATTAGCTATAAAGCAAAAACCTTATTGAGACCAGTAGTGGACAAATGCAATTTGTCAATGGAAAACAAAGTGCTAATTGGCTTCCTCACTCTATGATAAAAGTCTTCTCACATGCCATGTATCTGACATTAGTAAGAGAGGAAGCAAACTGTTTTATTACCTTGTTAAAATTTATGACGAACAATTCAGAATGATTAAAATCACATGGCCTGGGTAAAATTGAGTACAAAATAATTATACAATCTGGATTACAAATCCTCAATTCATGTATTATATCACGAATGTACTTTTCATAAAAATTAGTATTAATATTAAATAAATCATTCGTACCCACAATACTATTGCTAAAATGGTACCAGGTGAATACCCTGTTTTTTTTTAATTTCCTTAATAGCATTTCGCAACTCAGTCCCCAAAATGCTTGAAGTTGCGTATTCCTCATCTCTGGAAGATATTTTAAAATTAAACCTGAAATTACTATGCTGGGTTTACCCCATGCCTTCAAACCTACAATATAATATGAATTATTAACTACTAATAAAATATTATTTCCAAATAAAAACATATATCACAGTCTACAAATCATTTTTGACGAGACTTGCAACTTATCAGCTTAACCATATCTAAGATAATTTATAGGCGTCACTCTTCCAATCCCCATGTAATTGAATGAGTTCAGAATATACACCACATTGGAAAGCCAAAGTTGCACCTCCTCTTCTGAAGCTATGAGATGAGTATCTCGTTGGATCTAATCAAATTTTCTCAAAATATTTTTCAAAAAGTTTGAAACATATTGTAGGACACTGGCTCAATTTTTCTACCAGATAATACAAGAAAAGATGGGGAAGATGCTGAGACAGGAAATTTTATACACATGGCCTTAAAGGCACTAAATGCGCATAACGGAGAGGATAAATTTTTAATAATTGGTATTTATAAAACTCTCTCCCCAAATTGTTTAGTCTTAGACCAATGAAACTAAACTAATATATAATCTTTAAAATCTGAAATATCTTCTTTATGAAAACATTTGGAGCTATCATCTACTGTCCCAACTAAATTGGATTTTCTACATATCAAATAGAAAGCAAAAAGAAAAATGCACCAATATGTGTAACTATTGACATCATCAAAATCTAATTCCTCCCTTATTTTTAATAAAATACTAGGTGTGATTGGAAGAGCTGCCCGAACTGTGTGGGGATTGCATCGTTTTAATCCGTTCATAAATAGTCTAAAATAAAATGACTCAAAATGAATAAAAGGTAGATCAAAAGTAAATGTAACACCTTAACTCCATTCAGATAATTTCTGATTGAGTCCACACTTTTCAATGATCTACTTAAAACTGTGCAAACAAGCAAACTGTATTCAAATCGCAAGGCAATGTTTTAAATTATAAAATGACAGAACAAAAAAGGCTTTCCACTGTATCTTTAAATTTTTTCTAGTTCCTGATGCATGTGAAGATTTCAAAGATACTTGTGCCTGTGTTTTAGCATGTAGAGATCTACAGATAAACTAAGTTCACCAATTGTGACAGAATCTAAAAATTGGAAATCTATATTAATATGTTGAAAATTTCTACCTTCAATTGATTTAAAAACTGTATTGGGTAAATATCTGACAAACTCCATCTGAACAACATATCAGGTAACCTATTATCAATACCATCTATATGAATAGCTCTTAATTCAAATTCTTTAATTGCACAAATAAAACATATTTCCTAAGAAATGCTTGTAAAAACGACTTCTTGGTTTCCTTTGATTAATAACTTGAACTGACACCATATTGTCACACTGAATGCATATCTTTCTGCCTTTTGTCCCCACAACTTCAAACAAACAATAATTGATAATAATTCCAAAGCAATGGAAATCTTGAAAACACAATGAAAGAACTGTCCATTCGAAACCCCACCACAACCAACCAAACATGCATCTGAAGCCATATACTCGTCCGGTTCTGTCCATTCTTGAAGATTCAACAGTGAAACACCATCATATATCTCCAAGAATTCTGACCACCAGAGCAGATGATGCTTCAATTCAAGGAAACATCTAAAATACAATCCTCATTTTAAACTCCCGAAGAAAATTTAAAATTCTTGATATAAAAATACGACCTGGTCGAACACAACTAGCAATAAAATTCAATTTTCCTATTAATGACTGTACTTCTTTTAAAAATGCAGTGTCTTTATTTAACCAAATCAAAACAAAGTCAAAACCTTCACCAATCTATCTGGAGTGACTTCCATTGTCATTTTCTCAGTATCAAACCAAACACCTAAAAAGCTCATTCTGTGAGAAGGACTGCTAGCTTTCTCAACAGATTCTTCCAAACCACAGCTATCTAAAACCCATTTCAATTTTTTATATGAAATATCTGCTTTTTCACCAATTTTAGCACCAGCAAAATCATCTTAATGATTTTTTAAAGATATATTATGTTTTTTAGCTATAAATCTCACAGCATTAGTCACTGTCTGACAAAATAAAAGCACTCGATTTTAAACTCATAGGTAAAACTCTATCTACAAAATAATGACCTTTCCGGTTAAAACCCATTAAATTGTAATCTTTTGGATCAACTGGAATTTGTCTATAGGCTCCGCGTAAATCCCTTTTAAAAATTTTACAGAATTTACATTTCTCTTTAATAATTTCAATAAAATTATCCACATTAGGATAATGTAGTTCTATATGTTTACCTAAATAAACATTTTTATCATCCATTATTGACTGATTTACCCTTTGGAAAACTCAAATCCATGATAACTCTCCTTTCTTCCGAGTTTGCTTTTGGCACAGAATTCAAAGGAGATATTACCAAATGATCATTAAATTGGTTTGATGCAAATGGACCTAGTACAGCACCATAACCTACCTCATTTTTTGAGACTTTGAAATGTGCAGATGCAGTATTTCTAGTGGTTTATATACTATAGCATGCACCACAAGATGGAGATTAATATGATAAATTCGTCAAACAATAAATTTTTTACATTTAAATTTACGATTTAAATATTTTATTATTTTCTTTTAATACCTGTAATAAAGTAAAAAACATCTAAGAAAAATAACCGCTCATTACAACATCATTTATCAAGATGATTTACAATATATTTCCATTGCATAATATAAGTAAGTACTGGACGTTACTTTTCTACATGGAAAGCTTTGTGTTCAATTAGTTTTAAGATTTATATTTTATACTTCGAGGTAATGGTTCTCACTCTTAAGGATGCACTCGTTGCTTTGTCAAATAAAAAACGGAAAGTTTTGTTTTTATTTTGCTTAAACTGCATATGTTGTATATTAGTCATCTTTTTATTTGATAGATGACTAAAAGAATGATTTATCAATCAAAAGTGCTGAATATCACGAGCAGTTGGAAAATTAAATGCATATCCAGGACAAGTACAAAAAGTCATGTTAGTGCGATATGATTAAGAATCCTCCTGTGTACTAGACAGACACGCTGAGCCCGGTTCTTAACGTAATGGTTTTCAAGGTAACAGTCAGCATGAAGGCACTTTATTCTGACTCGAAGCAAACTACTGATAGGCTTTGTTCTTACTCCTTACGGTCGCGTGCTTAGCGGAGAAGTAACAAATACCACTTATATAGTCGTTATACAGTCTTTGGTTTAACCCGGCCGGGGTTCGAACCCACGACCTTTCGCACTTGAGGCGAACACGCTACATTGTACCATTAGACCAGCGAGTCGGTCACATGTACCGGGTATTTGAAAAGACACAAAAGGTGAATACTACCAATGAATGCCTTTCAGACTTGAGAATACTTGGAAACACCAACAGTATGTAAGAAGACAAAATTGAACATTTTTAACAGCTGTTAACTAATCAGCATTACTGTATGGTGCAAATTGCTGCAGAATGATGGAAATAGACACCAACTGGCGATCTATAAAACGGTAAACAAAATATCAATTAAGGCAATCACTCCTATAAAGAGTAAAGTTAACCAACAATTTTGGCCAAATTTTACTTATTGGTAGATCTTGTCTTGCTGATTATTTTGCTATTTTAAAAGTGTCTATCTATCTTTTATATTTTCAAAAGAGCAGTCAAAAACGTAAAATATTGGTAAAAATCGTCATTAAAGAGCAAGTAGTCCTACAAGGAGTCGACTAAAAATTTCGGCTATTTGACTTATTTGTATATCAAATCTTGCTGATCATTTTTGCTTATTTAAGTTTCTATCTATCTATTATAGTTTTTTTCAGATATTAAGCAAAAACGCAAAAAAAAAAAAAAAAAAAAAAATGGTAAACATCATTATCAAAGGGCGATAACTCCAATAAGGATTCGTCAGATGATTTAAAGATTGTAAACTTATTTGAAAATCTTGTCTTGTTGATCTCTTTTACTAGTTTAAGTTTCTATCTATATATAACAGTTTTAGGCAAAAACACAAAAGAATGATAAAAATCGTCATTAGACCAAACATTTGCATTTCTTCCCTATGTTCTATTTTTAGCCATGTCTGCCATGTTGGTCATTGGACACATTGTTAAAACAAGATACCCTAATAATGATTGTAGCCAAGTTTAGTTAAATTTGGCCCAGTAGTTTCAGAGGAGAAGATTTTGTAAAGTTAACGACGGACGACGACGACGGACAACGTACGCCAAGTGATGAGAAAAGCTCACTTGTCCTTCTAGGCCAGTTGAGTTAACAACTTATTAATGATGATACATGTATATGTCAATCAAGGTATTTAAACAATATGAAAATAAGAAGATATGGTGTGATTGTCAATGAGACAACTCTTCACCAGAGACCAAATGACATAGAAGTTAACAACTATAGGTCAGCGTACGGCCTTCAACAATGAGCAAAACTCGTACCGCATAATAAGCTATAAAAGACCCGAAATGACAAATGTAAAACAATTCAAACGAGAAACTAACGGCCTCATTTATGTACAAAACAATAAACGAAAAACAAATATGATATACAGCAACAAACGACAACCACTGAATTACAGGCTCCTGAATTGGGACAGGCACATACAGAACAATATTGCAGGACAGAGATTTTTTGTTTATATACTGTATTATCTTTTCAAAATATAATTAATACAAATCATTGAGAAGGTTTCTTTCTAGTTTTTTTTTCTCTCGAAAGAACTACCTTGGATGATTGGACATAGCAAAATAGCCTTAAACGCCACACATTTTGTTCGAGGCAAAATTCAAACTTTTTTAAAGATAACTGAAAATTAATCATCATGTTGCGTCATCCGATGTTACAAGTTTGATTGTTTTGTGTTCAATTAACAATAACATGATGTTTCGTCATAGTTGAATTGTATGAACATTATACAATGTATGCACAATTGTTTTGTGTAGTTTTATTGTGCATACTTATAACGTAATGGTCTTTGTGGTTGCATGGTTTTGTCCGACCTGTTCGTTTCGTCCCTGTTTAGTTTTTACCTATTCAATTTTTTTTTTTTTTTAAATGATTATTATTTTTTGAATGTGTAAAGTTTCAGATACAATACATTGTGTCCATTTTCTAAGAGATAAAAAAAAAAAAAAAGCGTCATTAATTGAATTCAGGTGGAGAGCCATCTTTATTGTTTAAGAATTCTGATGTCAGTTGGAATGTGGAACAGCAAGGAAAGTCATGTTCTCTCGATATGTAGTTTAATTTGTATTTCCATGAAAATGAAGGTATATTGGATAGGGACACATTTTTAACCTTGTAACACCGAAACATATAAATGAACCAAGACTAACAAAGGCTAGATGTTCCTGACTTGGGACAGGTGCAGAAATGCAGGGTAAAACATGTTTTGTGAGAACTCAACCCTCCTTTATACCTCTAGCCAATTTGGAATAAACAAACACACAGCAATATGCACAGTAAAACTCAGTTTAAAAGAATTCCGAGTCCGATGTTAGAATAGGTAACAGAAGAAACTAAGCAAAATGACAATGATCAATACAAATTAACAAAGGAATAATACTAGCAGTTACTGATCTATCCAGCTCCAGATCTCAACTAAACTGATTGAAAGATTATGTCTTCATCATATGAAAATCAAGCACAATCCCTCCCGTTAAGGGTTTAGTTTAACGGTTTAGTTAGGTTTTGAGGTGAATGACGACATGTGTGTGCTATGTATAGAATATTACAATAAAAGATTTGCCAGGCCTGGTTAAATGGGATTTTCTTTTGTGTATTGTTATCCACTTAAAGATTTAGAAATAGATCGGTTTTATTTTAACAAAAAAAAAAAAAACAAAAAAACTAGTTTAATCCCTTAAAATTTATATGCGCTTGTACATGTTACACATCAGTAACATCATTAATGGGCGTCATATGTCATATCTTATTGTATTTTTTTTTGTAGACATGGGTGTTAATTGCAGATCTTTGATTGTTTTTGTTGAATATTGTTCACAAGTTTTATAGACTCACTACGATTTATAGATGGACATATCGTACAGATACCTGTCGATTGTTGATGACTCGATGTTGCCCTCTAGTCGATTGTTGGTTATTTTAAAATGTGTTGTTGTATTGCTGTCTTAGGCCGTGTTCACATTGACCTAAACTCGATGTTGTGTTAGTGTAATTCACGTAAACTTAACACAATTACGTTCCCATTGATAAAACTCAGTGTTTACATGTAGTTTAAATCATGTCTTGTCTACATGCAGTCGATAGTCAATGTAGACCTTGTGTGGATTAAGTGTACACAAAACAAGATATTTAGAACATGAATTTTACCATGTATATTTAAAGAAGAAACGTTTTTTGAATAACATTGTTATAACAATTATTAATAAAGTTCTTCACCGAATTATTTGCCTAAACTCTGCAGGATTAGTACGTGGTGCCACTATTGGAATATGTGTTCCATCAATAACCCCGCCTACTCATGGAAAACCGTTGATTCGTTGAAAATCTCTTATATTTTCAATTAGTCTTTGACCTGTAGGTATACGTATATACTTCGGCATTAAATGATCCGTTATAATTCTACAAGATGTGAACAAATTTAATGTGAAACCAGTGTACATTACATTAAGGTTCATGTGGACCCTTTTGCTAAAATGGCTGCATTTTCATCTCAAAATTTACTCTGAGTACAGAAAAACCTTTGCATCTGGAAAAGTTTAAAGGAATAGTATGCCCTAGATAAATAGAATTCAAATGCATTGTATGTTTTAGAAAATTTAAATATCAACTGGATTTTGCAGTGCACTTTTTTCCATCCCTGCAGAAGATGATAAAATTAACATACAGTTGAGTTTCACTTGATATGGTCCACTCAGGTACACAGTTTAAATCACCAATAATTGTCAAGTATCTATTGTCCATGTCAATCAATACAATTCACTTCAATTATTACCTGTGGGGAAGTTCTCAAACCTCTTTCCCAACTTAGCCTATTTTGGCACCTTCTGGAGGAATGACAGAAAGTGCACTGCAAAATCCTGTTAAGTTTTAATTTTCTAAAACATAAAATACATTTTAATTTTATTTATCTAGGGCATGCTATGCCTTAAAACTTTCCAAATAAACAGGTTTGTCTATACTCAGAGTAAATTTTGAGGTGACAATGCAGCCAGTTTAGCCGAAGGGTCCACATGAACCTTAAACTAATTGTAAACATGTTTACTGTACATGTCGTTTGGTGTGAATACGGCCTTATATTGACATATATCAAACATCTCCTTGTATTCATATGTATTCTCGAAACTATCAGTACCGTTAGAGAAAACAGAATTTCGAAAATGTTTTTTATAATGTTTTTTATAATGTTTCTAAATGTATGTATTTGTATGTAGATGGGACATAATTTGGTATAAATTTTACAACAAAAAATCAAACCTTCGTGGACAGACCAGTGATCCTTCTGAAATTGGTACTTTAAGAATAAGTGTATCATTACTTTTGAATTTCAACAACTTTAAATGAAATTATTTTGTAAAAACAGACTATGTGGTGTTACATCTTACAAAGTATATCCAAAGTATTTTTGCAAAGAATTCTGCTCAAGCCGGTGCTAGGGACCGTCTTAAAATTGCAGTGAGGTGAGAGTTTTGTTTTTGCTCCGTGTTGAAGGTCTCACTGTGACTTTGAGATGAAGAACAGCAATAAAAGCGCTGTTCCTTTGCTTTTTGTGTGTTCCTTTGCTGTGCATATACTGATTTTGGTATCATTGATGGATACCCCATATTCTTGTTTTTTTTCTATTATGTTTCACATAAAAATTAAAAGAGCAAACAATGAAATAAGTTTCGCTCAATACAATCGTGAAAACTAATAATGCATGATGTTTTCAACGATATAACAATTATATTATTTTATTGAGATTCTGTAGAAAGGTTCAGCATCACTTTACATTTGACAGTTCTAGTTCAGTGTCATGATTACATTAATTGAAATAAAATAAATTTGATATTATTAAACAAAGTCAAACTAAAAACCATACACTTCAACTTCAGCAAGATGAAAGAACACAGTTGCCTTATGTACACTCGTTAATTTTACTAGTTCTCCTTCCGGTAATGTACAACACGGTGTAACTATGACCTGTCCACTAACGGCTGGGCCAATGAACTGACCACATAACTCCATGTGAGATGCATCAAAGCTTTTGCCGACATGAATAAACATTTTACTGAGTCGATCACCTACAACCAAGAATGATACTTGTTAAAGAATTGATTTTGTTTCTGTTCCCATATCCAACATGTCTCTTTAAAGAAATTAAAATAAAAAAAAAATCGATTTGCATTCAAACTTCATACACCGTCTGCCATTGTCAGTGATTAAATTAATTCAGAAGAAAATACTGTTTAAATAAAAACTTTTATTTAGGCTTTGCAGGTAGTCATATTAATATATACATATGTCAAGATTATAATACAAATGAAATATCATGTGCTCATAGATTATAACTGACATATTAACTCTGAATTAAAGAACTACTAAGTAGTATCATAATAAATATAAAGTATGAAGCATAACAAAATAAAAATCTATGAGATACAAATGAAATGTAAATTTCATACCCGCCAAACTGAAGGTCCGCCTAACAATCAAATCTCAGAAACTGCAAATTGCAACTTTTATAATAATTACAAAATAATTTAAAGAGTAAGTCTACACCATCATCTATAATCCAAGTCGAAGACTCGAACCTCGAACCCCATCACAAGGACAGGTGTAATAACCATTGTACTAACAAGGATGTATTACAGAGTTAACAGTGTAAACCCTCTACAATAATAATAGATAAAAACAGGATCAAAAGTCCACCATCTCCTAAAAATAAGCTGCAATTTACTAGTAAATTTGAATTTAAAATTTTCAATCTAATTTCAAACACAACCTAAGTTCATTTTACTTTAAAAGTTTTAAAGATGTGCAAGAGTATTAGCTATAAAGCAAAAAACCTTATTGAGACCAGTAGTGGACAAATGCAATTTGTCAATGGAAAACAAAGTGCTAATTGGCTTCCTCACTCTATGATAAAAAGTCTTCTCACATGCCATGTATCTGACATTAGTAAGAGAGGAAGCAAACTGTTTTATTACCTTGTTAAAATTTATGACGAACAATTCAGAATGATTAAAATCACATGGCCTGGGTAAAATTGAGGACAAAATAATTATACAATCTGGATTACAAATCCTCAATTCATGTATTATATCACGAATGTACTTTTCATATAAATTAGTATTAATATTAAATAAATCATTCGTACCCACAATACTATTGCTAAAATGGTACCAGGTGAATACCCTGTTTTTTTTTAATTTCCTTAATAGCATTTCGCAACTCAGTCCCCAAAATGCTTGAAGTTGCGTATTCCTCATCTCTGGAAGATATTTTAAAATTAAACCTGAAATTACTATGCTGGGTTTACCCCATGCCTTCAAACCTACAATATAATATGAATTATTAACTACTAATAAAATATTATTTCCAAATAAAAACATATATCACAGTCTACAAATCATTTTTGACGAGACTTGCAACTTATCAGCTTAACCATATCTAAGATAATTTATAGGCGTCACTCTTCCAATCCCCATGTAATTGAATGAGTTCAGAATATACACCACATTGGAAAGCCAAAGTTGCACCTCCTCTTCTGAAGCTATGAGATGAGTATCTCGTTGGATCTAATCAAATTTTCTCAAAATGTTTTTCAAAAAGTTTGAAACATATTGTAGGACACTGGCTCAATTTTCTACCAGATAATACAAGAAAAGATGGGAAGATGCTGAGACAGGAAATTTTATACACATGGCCTTAAAGGCACTAAATGCGCATAACGGAGAGGATAAATTTTTAATAATTGGTATTTCTAAAACTCTCTCCCAAATTGTTTAGTCTTAGACCAATGAAACTGAACTAATATATAATCTTTAAAATCTGAAATATCTTCTTTATGAAAACATTTGGAGCTATCATCTACTGTCCCAACTAAATTGGATTTTCTACATATCAAATAGAAAGCAAAAGAAAAATGCACCAATATGTGTAACTATTGACATCATCAAAATCTAATTCCTCCTTATTTTTAATAAAATACTAGGTGTGATTGGAAGAGCTGCCCGAACTGTGTGGGGATTGCATCGTTTTAATCCGTTCATAAATAATCTAAAATAAAATGACTCAAAATGAATAAAAGGTAGATCAAAAAGTAAATGTAACACCTTAACTCCATTCAGATAATTTCTGATTGAGTCCACACTTTTAAATGATCTACTTAAAAACTGTGCAAACAAGCAAACTGTATTCAAATCGCAAGGCAATGTTTTTAAATTATAAAAATGACAGAACAGAAAAAAGGCTTTCCACTGTATCTGTAAATTTTTTTCTAGTTCCTGATGCATGTGAAGATTTCAAAGATACTTGTGCCTGTGTTTTTAGCATGTAGAGATCTACAGATAAACTAAGTTCACCAATTGTGACAGAATCTAAAAAAATTGGAAATCTACATTAATATGTTGAAAATTTCTACCTTCAATTGATTTAAAAAACTGTATTGGGTAAATATCTGACAAACTCCATCTGAACAACATATCAGGTAACCTATTATCAATACCATCTATATGAATAGCTCTTAATTCAAATTCTTTAATTGCACAAATAAAACATATTTCCCTAAGAAATGCTTGTAAAAAACGACTTCTTGGTTTCCTTTGATTAATAACTTGAACTGACACCATATTGTCACACTGAATGCATATCTTTCTGCCTTTTTGTCCCCACAACTTCAAACAAACAATAATTGATAATAATTCCAAAGCAATGGAAATCTTGAAAAACACAATGAAAGAACTGTCCATTCGAAACCCCACCACAACCAACCAAACATGCATCTGAAGCCATATACTCGTCCGGTTCTGTCCATTCTTGAAGATTCAACAGTGAAACACCATCATATATCTCCAAGAATTCTGACCACCAGAGCAGATGATGCTTCAATTCCAAGGAAACATCTAAAATACAATCCTCATTTTTAAACTCCCGAAGAAAATTTAAAATTCTTGATATAAAAATACGACCTGGTCGAACACAACTAGCAATAAAATTCAATTTTCCTATTAATGACTGTACTTCTTTTAAAAATGCAGTGTCTTTATTTAACCAAATCAAAACAAAGTCAAAAACCTTCACCAATCTATCTGGAGTGACTTCCATTGTCATTTTCTCAGTATCAAACCAAACACCTAAAAAGCTCATTCTGTGAGAAGGACTGCTAGCTTTCTCAACAGATTCTTCCAAACCACAGCTATCTAAAACCCATTTCAATTTTTTATATGAAATATCTGCTTTTTCACCAATTTCAGCACCAGCAAAATCATCTTAATGATTTTTTAAAGATATATTATGTTTTTTGGCTATAAATCTCACAGCATTAGTCACTGTCTGACAAATAAAAACACTTGATTTTTAACCCATAGGTAAAACTCTATCTACAAAATAATGACCTTTCCAGGTAAAACCAATTAAATTGTAATCTTTTGGATCAACTGGAATTTGTCTATAGGCTCGGCGTAAATCCCTTTTAAAAATTTTACAGAATTTACCTTTCTCTTTAATAATTTCAATAAAATTATCCACATTAGGATAATGTAGTTCTATGTGTTTACCTAAATAAACATTTTTATCAATTCCATCATTGACTGATTTACCCTTTGGAAAACTCAAATCCATGATAACTCTCCTTTCTTCCGAGTTTGCTTTTGGCACAGAATTCAAAGGAGATATTACCAAATGATCATTAAATTGGTTTGATGCAAATGGACCTAGTACAGCACCATAACCTACCTCATTTTTGATATATTTATCAATATCTTTGGGAAAATCCCTTGCCCCACTATGATTTCTAGTAATTTATTGTTTCCAAATTCCTCAAATTTTCTATCAAAAGTTAAAGGCCAACCAAATTCTAACATATCACAGACTTCTTTGTCTTCATAATCACATAATTCTTGTCTCCAAAACTTAATACATAATTTAGAATAAATTGGAACTCTAAATAAATCAAAATTGTATCTTGATACACCAATGAAGGAATTATGCAAATTCAAAAGTGAATTTTGTTCTGATAAAATAACTTCAAATACTGCAATACACAATTTACAATGATCTTTTTATGTAACATGACTTTTGTAGTCAGACTTTTTATTTGGGCAATTATCTGAACACTAAGGATGTGTTTTTTGAATATTATCTTTTTGCCAACATGAAGCACATATGTGATGCACAGTTGTAGTTATACCTCTGATGACAGTTGTATGAGGGGAATTGCTATGTTCACATTTATTGCGATGATATTCAACATAACCAAATTTACTCTTTACCAGTTTGATTTTTAGAGACTGTTCTGAAATTGGCTTGCCTCACTTCTTTTGGCAAACTTTGTCCACTTAACATCACATTTTCTAACATCTGTGAGTCAGCAGACCATGTTTTTCTACCTAACTCAATAAGTCTTAACCAGGCAGCATAAAATTCTAATACAGATGCCCAGTGATAAATGGAACTAAAATAGGCAACTTTCTGTGATAACTTTAAACGTCTTTCTTTTTCAGATTTGTTTTTACAGAAATTATTTATAATTTCAAGTTCTCCTGCAACTAGTATTTTAAAATTCAATTGTTTAAACTCCCCATCTTTACTCACATACTCATACTGTAAAACATTATGTGGAAAAAATGTGGATTTATAACTTTATCTGCAGATTTCAGTTTAAGTCCCGACTTTAACTTTTTACTCATTTTCTTTGACGATAATTTAGCTGACAATTCATAATCGGATGAATCCGCAGAGCTGGAAGTTGAACTTGTTTCAGATCCAGACTCGGTACTACTGTTCCCTCTCAATATAGATCCAGGAAACAGTACTACCTTCTGAGATTTAGAATCAGAATGTTTTCTCCTATTTTGACTAGTTTTACAAATAGAACCCTAAGCTAAATTTATTTTTTTTAATTGCTGCAACAACTCTTGTTCAGTCGTAACTTTTTCACTTTTAATTGTAAAATTTTTATCTTTTGAAGTATACGTATTAGCTAGCTCAAACTTTCCATTAAAATTTGTGTCAAAGTCTAAACCTAACCTCTTCATTTCATCATTAACATCTTTATTTAGTTTATGATTAGATCTTAAATTCGTTAACGTAATTTCACCCTTTGACTTCTTGGACTTCTTTTTAGGCTTTTCTTCTGTCGATGACATCACATCTATCTCCGCTTCTAACTATTTAATACGCTTGTTGAGCTGATCCCTCTTGAGTAGTTTTTTCTTCTCTTCCAGCAATTTATTTCGTAACTCCAAATCTTCATCAGACTCATGTTACCTTAACTCATCAATCGCTTTGTTAACCCCGATCACTTGTTGACTGGTTTTAGGTAGCGTAGAGTGAAATAAAGCCGCGACCTCATTCATTTTGTTAGACTCATCATCCGACATAAGATCGAGCATATCGTCTTCATCAGCATGAAGTTGCAACTCATCTGAATTACTATTAGCAATTTTCTTAAATATAAACTCAAATGCCATGTCATCTATTCCAGAAGTTCCAAAATTATTCAATTTATTATAATCGACTTTCGCGACTTTCCGCTTAGGACGATCCATAATTTACGGAAATAATATAAAAGTAACAAATACTGTATAGATCTAAACGACGACGACAAGCGTTGATAAAAAAAAAAAAAAAAAAAAAAAAAACAGAAAAAATGAACAAACGACGAAATGCTCAAATTATAAAAAGGATATCGACGATTCGCTACAAACTAAATAGTTTTTCAAAAAAAGAACAAACGACGAAACACAATGTTAAATAACAAATTAACTACGTTGATCGAAGTTTCAACGACAAACTAAGGCATATTTAAACATAAAAAAATTAAATTATTCAAATGTTGACTATCTGTTTTCTGGTAATTCTGAAGAGTGATCATTAGTAGAGGTCGGTCATTTAAAGACGTATCAACCGTATCATATACGTTGACGTATACGCATCTGCAGATATACCAAAAAAAAAAAAAAAAAAACAGTATATGATCCCGAGCTTAAATTTTATTATACTTTCAATAATGCAGATGGGCAACTGATTAATTCCTAATGCTAGTATTTAATTGTTTAGCTGACTTAATTTTTTGGAAAAGTCTTGAATGTGTTTGCTTCAATTTCATATGATTTAAATGTCGTTTTATACTACATGGGAAGATGGATATGAAACACATGCACTTACGATGTGTTCACATGTACATGTAGGTGGTAGGTATTGCTTCAAAATGTGTATAACACATATCACATTGTCAGTAAAGAATTGCAATTCTATTTTATATAATGAATTATTGGCTTTTAACGCCATTTTCATCACCAATGGGTGTCGAAGGAATCGAAGTAAAGTGCATTAAAATAAAGTAAACGAATTTAGGTCATTTTTGTAAACAGACGTCGAACAGAAACAAAACAAATGTAAAACTTTAAATCATTTCAAATTACCGACCTTGGTCATAATATATGTTAATATATTTTACTGTGTATGTGGAAAACAAATGTACGTAGAATTGCCTGTGGTCGCTGGATTGCAATGTAATTGATGGTTTTAGTACATTGTGACAATGGGGTGAGATATACAACTTTAATATTGGCATTTACCATAATATACAAGTTCGTTTTCTAAACAATCGAATCCACAAACTTCCGTTGGAGTGACTTAAAAAAATAGCAATATGTAGCAAAATTGTTAAATACTTAGTAAATAGAATAAAACAAAATATTTGAAATCAATATGACTTTAATCAGAAGATGAAGACGATGAAGATGAATCTCATCTAACATTTTCTTTTGTTCTTGCAAAGATACTGTAGGATATTGTTTTCATGTTTTCATTCTCTTTTATTAAGGTTTTAGTATCACTCTTTTTATTTACGTTTCCTTTTCCTTTTGATTTTTTTACTATTTCACACTTTTGGCGATTTTCCTTGCCCACATCAATCGCACGTCCTCATCAACGTCTTGTTTTTCTGATGATACCAGACGGACCAGTGACTTCCTTGTCTTCATTAGTTGTATGATTTGAGGATATAATTTGATGAAATTTATTGACCGACATATTTTCAAAGATATAAAACATGTTTTCTAACTATAAATCAGGGATATGCATCTTTTATCAGGATTAGGACAGTGTGAAATCGTGCGGTCAAACCCTACGAAATCTAGTCTTGTAATAACTCGTCAACTTCCCAAGAAGATCTATAAACTTTTGTTTTAATTTAAACATATCTATGTACAGAATATTCACGATGCGTAATGTATATATTTCATCTAAACGGGCTTTAGAAGCAGGGCAAATATTATGGTTTGTCTGGTTTTCTCCCGTTTCGTAGCGAGTTCAAATATTTTTTTTCCCGAAAAATATCCATGTATTGTTTTTTTTTTTTTCTTTCTAAATTATATCCCTTTCGGGTAAAATAAGCTTATAAGTAAAGTTCACTTGAACTGATTTCATGTTAGTTTCACGTGAAACTCACGTGCATGATATTTTTTCACGTGAAATTCACTTGAATTTTCAAAATATTGAAATAGCACCTTTTTTAAAGATAATTAAAAGCATAAAAAAAAAATCCCATTTGGCAGATTAGTTCCAACCTGTTAAATTTTTTTCAACATAAAGCGCAATTTGTTAGCCGGCATGACGTTAAAACGACGAATCAAAGAATTCAACTTTATATATAACTAATATAGGACAATGGTGTTGTTTAAAAATTACACCATTCCAGGCCCTTTTGTTTTCCACATAATTAATATTACCAATAATTAACAAGTTGCGGGTCGAATCCGATACCGATACCAATAGTATATGTCACATGTAGTTTTCCTGTTACCTTCTGTAAATCCCTCCTCTATCAGGAGAACCTGGAATTGTTCCAGTAGTTGTTTATATCTATGTTACACTATGTTACACTATTTAACAAAGTCCGTTTTCGTCAATTTCAATACCTCTATAATTTGATCAATTAGTTAAAAAATCAAATTTAGTTTCACCTCACCTCACCTATCCTCTTCATGCCGGTCGGCATTTAAGGCCCTGATACATTTTTTCCATTTCACACGGTCTTTAGCTGCTGTTCTTCCCTCTGGTTTCCATGTCAGTGCAACTGAACAGATATTGTTGGTATCCATCCTTAGTACATGGCCAATCGATCTCTAACGCCGTTCTATTATGTCATCACTTAGCTTCTTTGTTCCAGCTCTTATGTGGAGGTTTTCGTTTGATATAGTATTGGACCATCTTATTTTCAGTATCTGTCTCAGACATCTATTTTGGAAGGTGTTCAATATCTTTTTGTCTTATTCAGTTGTTTTCCAGGTTTCACATCCATACAGTAGGACTGATTTGACTAAGCTGTTAAATAACCTGACCCTTGTTTTAAATGACAGTACTGATGATCTCCATATTTTTCTTAACCTGCTGAATTGTCCTTTAGCTTTCTAGAACCTGTTGTCCATGTCATTGTCACAGCAACCTTTTGTTGTAACTATTCCTCCTAGGTAAGTGAAGGTATTGACATCCTCTAGGTCTTTCTCATTTAACTTCACCGGGTTGTTATTTGTGGTGTTCATCCGTATTACTTTTGTTTTAGATGTGTCTTATTTTGCTGGCATTTTCTTGAAGTTTACTTGTTTTCAGCTGTATATGTTGGAATTCGGAAGATAGTAGTGCTAGGCCGTCAGCAAAATCAAGGTCTTCTAGTTTGGTGGTAAATTTCCCTCTATTCCTGTTTCATGATCTTTTATTGTTTGCTTCATGACATGGTCAATGGCTAACAAAAATAAGAAGCCAGACATCATGCATACTTGTTTTACTCCTGTTTTTACTTTAAACCATTCCGATTGTATTCCTTCGTCTATGACTGCACACTCAAATGAATCGTAAAAGAGTTTTATAACTGTGATGAGTTTTGTTTAGGATGTGGTAAGCTTTTAAGATGGACCATAAGATTTCCCTGTGGATGGAATCAAACGCCTTTTCAAAGTCTACAAAATTGATGAATAAAGGAACATTCCATTCAGAACATTGTTTTATGATATTTCTTAAAGTGAAGAGTTGTTCGGTAGTGCTTTTCCACCTTCTAAAGCTAGCTTGTTCTTGTCTTAGCTCTTCATCTATTCCTTCCTGTATTCTTTGGATGATGATTTTTGTGAATACCTTACTTGGCACAGAAAGTAGTGTTATGCCTCTGTAGTTATCGCAACATGTTCGATCTCCTTTTTTTACTATTTTAACAATAAAACCTTTACTCCACTCTTTTGGTATTTCATCTCCAATCCATATCATATTGTAAAGCTTAAGAAAATATTTAGTGGTTGTCATTGTATCTGCTTTTAGTATCTCAGCTGTTATGCCATCTATGCCTCCTGACTTTCCATTTTTCAATCTTTTCAAGGCTTTTGTAATTTCCTCTTTTCTGATTGGACCAGTATCTATCTCTCTTTCCTCGATTTCATAGTTTAGATTGATGTCAAATGGTATTTCAGCTTCAGGTCTGTTCAAGACTTTTTGAAAGTTTTCTTTCCATCTTTTAAGTTTTTCGTCATGGTTAGATAATAGATTTCCGGACTTGTCTATGTTGAATTGAGGTGGTTTCTGTTTTTCATTGCAAATTGTTCTTGTTACTTCATATACTGTTTTCATCACACATTTGCTTACTTCTTTTTCTGCTTCTTCAATTAAGTTGTCTGTCCATTGCCTTTTGTCATTTCTCATACTTTTCTTAACCTCCTGGTCTTTGTCACTATACTTGGCATTTAAACTGTTCTTAACTCGTTCTGATCTACTGTTGTTAGTTTTTACCTTTAGTTGTCTTCTCTCATCTACAAGTTTCCATGACTTATTGGAGATCAAAGGCTTATGCCTACTCTCTTTGAAACCTATGGTATTAATTGCCGTTTCTTTATAGCATTTTGTTATTCCTTCCAAAATTTAGTAGAAAGTTTATTGTAGTAAGAAAACCAGGACGGGTTCAAACAGAAAGATTTTGAAATCAGAGAAAACTTCACCTTACAATCAGCATGACTTTATCAGATAACAATACGAATACTAAAAATCCAAGCTAAAAATAAGGCATAGGTACTTTAATTAAGTCACGGACCTGCGATGTCGTGGGTGTGTTCTAGTATAATATAAATCAACCTGCAGTTTTACCGGATTTCAAAATGTTTCCTTTAGGCGGTTTGCAGTAATGCGAGGGAATTTTTCCCGCAGCCTTTGCTTTATCTTTTTGATATCATTTTGAAGGTAGAATTCTCTCACGGATTGCTGCATGTGATTCAAATTTTCTTTGATCTCATATACGATTGAATCATAGTCCCCTAGATGGGCAATATATGATCTTAAAAGCAGTAGAATTTCATTCCTGCTCAAGCGAATTCTTTCCCTTTTATTTGGAAAAATATGAACAAAACCTTGATTAAGGAGGATAACAAATTGTACGAGTTGTCGAAATGATATATGTGTTACGTTTGTGTGTGTGTGTGTGTGTGTGTGTGTGTGTGTGTGTGTGTGTGTGTGTGTTCGTGTTTTTTTTCTTTTTTATCAGACACGTGACAACCAACCCCGCCTTAACTTTTGATTTGTAACATAACCGTAACCGAATCGTGTGCACTTAACGTTGAGCCAAGCAGAATATAGAACAAGTCTAAGCCACTACGCACAAATTTCCAAAATGGTATGTTTCTAGTTATACTTAAGAGTTATGCATACATGAAAAAAAAAAAGTGTAAAAAAACAGATATAGAACAATTTCATAATTTTTGGGTATGACTTTTAAATTTCCACAATTAAAAAATAGTACTGTAAAATCAGAAATTATTGCTTGCATTTATTATTCCGATTTTGTCATTTTAGACCAAAATGCGAGTTTAATTTTGGCAATTTGAGCTCGCTTCATTCGTATATAAAAAATTCCAAAATGTAAGTTGAAATTATTGCGATTACAACCCTGGTGCATTTTCGCTATAAATAAACCATCGCAATAATTTCTGAATGTAATGTATAGTATATTCAAAACCTAGTACTTTTAGCTTTTTCTTGATCTATGATGTCTCATAAGAATTATTTATCCACAGTGATATCAAATCAAAAGTTAAGACCTTATATATTGATGAAAAATTAATGTTCGTGTAAATCGTGCTTGTCAACATTAATTAATTTTACTGTCAACAAATTTGGTGTACCGTAAATATTCAGTAAAGCACTTATGCAGTTAACATTGCCATTGTTTAGATTTTAACCATAAAGTAATGCATCAAAAGAGAGGCGAAAGATACCAGAGTGACATTCAAACTCATAAGTCAAAAATAAACTGACAAAACCATGGCTAAAAAAGAAACAGACAAACAGACAAACAATAATACACAAAACACAACATCGAAAACTAAAGACTGAGAAACACGAACCCCACCAAAAACTGGGGGTCATCTCCGGTGCTCCGAAAGGGTAAGCAAATCCTGCGACATTTTATGTTTTAGAAGGGGATATTCAACTCTTCCAAACGTTTCAAATGGGGTTTTCGAGTTTGAATTTTGACTTTTACTACCTTTTCCCCGACTATTAGAGTAATTGGCGTTTTGAATTTTTATTTTAGATTTCAAGAGAAATCCTGTTTATGTTCTTGTATGTTTTGTTTGACATTTCACCTGACTTAAATAATAGAACAGAGGAAATCTATAATCAGTTGATGATGCTTTTATTTGTTGTTCTCGATTCCTATCCCTCCTCTATTATGAGGTCAAGATTTATTTTATTTATAGACGATGATGTTTATGAACATCTTGGAAGAGACATTTTTACGCAATTGTCACAACGACGACTCCAGTTTTACGACGCCACTGGTGAAACACCGGAAACCTTTCTTGTCTTATTCCATAACTTTGACCATCTTTTATACCAAGCACCTAGAACTCGCGGGATTAACTGAAGACTTAAAATCGACGCAATATGCTTTTGTTGACACTAATTTGGTTAAAGTGTTACCCAACATATAAAATTTTGTCCATCATGTTTGACATTTTATCGAGACAAGTTTTAAGAACTGTAAATGAAGTGTGGCCAGTACTGTATGCAATGCTCTGTAGTAACATAATATGGTTAACTCGACGTCAGTGGAGACATAAACGTGGGAAATGGAATAAACTAAAGGAAGCAGTTTGTTGTGTAGATGTCACGTCGCATGCAATTTTAAGGCCATCTAACGAACCTCAAAGGATGTACTATAGTGGTAATAAAGGTTTTCATTGTATACATACACAAGTGATTATTGATAACAACAAAACTATTGCGCATGTTGAATCGGGATTTTTAGGGCACAATAATGATGCAAACACCTTTGAAATGATGACATCCATCGGCGATAGGCACTTCCTTGATATTCCCAGAAATTGCTATCTTCTAGGCGATTGTATATAGCCTTCACGCCATCTCATCGTTACATCCTTTACGCTAGCACAACTACGCCGGATGCCAAGGAATCAGCGTCAAGTACAGAAAAAAAACTAACAAAACAATTAGGAAATATAGAGTTTTTTGGAACATGTAATCCAACTTTTAAAGATATTCCAGATAGTTTGAACAGTTTACGTAGATACAAGTATCTTGTCTTGGGAGGATAAATCCTACTTTGTAAAGAATCACTCTGATTCAAACAAAAATTCTCTGAAACTGACATTATCAAGATGCTTGATTTCTTGATTGACAACATATTTGTTACGTTTGGAGGACGTGTTTTTCAACAGACTGTCGGAATTCCAATGGGAACCAATTGGGCCCCTCTTCTTGCCGACTTGTTTCTTTATTATTATGAGGCTGACTTCATACAGGAACTTCTTAGGAAGAAAGATAAGAAGTTAGCAATATCCTTTAACTCTACGTTCCGCTATATAGATGATGTTCTCTCACTAAATATTACAAAATTTGGTGACTATGTTGAACGAATCTATCCCATCGAACTAGAGATAAAGGATACTACAGATACAGTTAAGTCTGCCTCATATCTTGACTTACATCTAGAAATTGACAATGAGGGTCGGTTGAAAACAAAACTTTATGACAGAAGAGATGATTTCAGCTTCCTAATTGTGAACTTTCCATTTCTATGTAGCAACATTCCAGCAGCGCCTGCATACGGAGTATATATCTCCCAATTGATACGATATTCCCGGGCTTGTGTTTCCTATCATGATTTCCTTGATAGAGGATTGCTGCTCACAAGGAAGCTATTAAACCAAGAGTTCCAAATGGTGAAGTTGAAGTCATCCTTCGTAAATTTTACGGACGCCATCACGAGTTGGTTGACCGTTATGGAATAACCGTTTCACAGATAATATCGGATATGTTCCTTATGTCATAACTACAATACCCTCCCTTTTCACGAAAGTGACTTACCGAATTTGACTATTTACCGGATTTGTAATAACATAAGCAACACGACGGGTGCCACATGTGGAGCAGGATCTGCTAACCCTTCCGGAGCACCTGAGATCATCCCCAGTTTTTGGTGGGGTTCGTGTTGCTTAGTCTTTGGTTTTCTATGTTGTGTCATCTGTACTATTATTTGTCTGTTTGTCTTTTTATTTTTGGCCATGGCGTTGTCAGTTTGTTTTCGATCTATGAGTTTGACTGTCCCTCTGGTATCTTTCGTCCCTCTTTTACAGGCATGATAGGACTGAATACGGTAAAATCGTTTGTTTATGTACTAACTTGTGCGCTCGTAGAACCAAATTGTTGTTTGACAAATAGAGTGGTGCTCAGTATGTTTTTTCAATGTATTTATATTACATATGAAGACAATTTATGTATTTATTACTCATTTATGATAAAATCGCAAATGTACAATATTCATAGTTCCTTACATGTATATAAGTAGTACATTTGAATTTTTTGTGTTTATTGTACACACAAAACCAGATAAGATCTTGAAATATTGTTACGTGTTTTATAAAAGGATTTTGTACGATATTCGTGTCACTGCCCTACATTCGCTCCTTTTCAACTTTTCAAGAGCATGCAGAAGTCGTTGATAGACCCCTTTTTTTGCAAAACATCATCATCGCAAATATTGAAAGTGTGTGTTTGATTGTTTTGAACAGGTTCCAATTAAATAACAAAATTTGAAGCACGACGTATAATAGTCTTAAGCTCGGGATCACATACTATTTTTTTGGTATATCTGCAGATGCGTATACGTCAACTTATATGATACGGTTGATACGTTTTTAAATGACCGACCTCTACTAGGAAGTTCTACTTTTAAACTGAAATTTTTATCCAATATAAATTACTGTACTGCGTGACCAATAAAAACATGTTTAAATTAAATTAGAAGGCAGTCTAAACTAAACCCTGACCAGAGATGTGTTCACTGTTAAATGAAGTGAGACCAATTGTCCACTTACCAATTCACTAAATTATTTTTCTGATTCTTCAATAATTATTCATTTTATTCAAAATTTACAAATTAATTTAGAAGAAAATACTGTTTAAATAAAAACTTTTATTTAGGCTTTGCAGGTAGTCATATTAATATATACATATGTCAAGATTATAATACAAATGAAATATCATGTGCTCATAGATTATAACTGACATATTAACTCTGAATTAAAGAACTACTAAGTAGTATCATAATAAATATAAAGTATGAAGCATAACAAAATAAAAATCTATGAGATACAAATGAAATGTAAATTTCATACCCGCCAAACTGAAGGTCCGCCTAACAATCAAATCTCAGAAACTGCAAATTGCAACTTTTATAATAATTACAAAATAATTTAAAGAGTAAGTCTACACCATCATCTATAATCCAAGTCGAAGACTCGAACCTCGAACCCCCATCACAAGGACAGGTGTAATAACCATTGTACTAACAAGGATGTATTACAGAGTTAACAGTGTAAACCCTCTACAATAATAATAGATAAAAACAGGATCAAAAGTCCACCATCTCCTAAAAATAAGCTGCAATTTACTAGTAAATTTGAATTTAAAATTTTAAATCTAATTTCAAACACAACCTAAGTTCATTTTACTTTAAAAGTTTTAAAGATGTGCAAGAGTATTAGCTATAAAGCAAAAAACCTTATTGAGACCAGTAGTGGACAAATGCAATTTGTCAATGGAAAACAAAGTGCTAATTGGCTTCCTCACTCTATGATAAAAAGTCTTCTCACATGCCATGTATCTGACATTAGTAAGAGAGGAAGCAAACTGTTTTATTACCTTGTTAAAATTTATGACGAACAATTCAGAATGATTAAAATCACATGGCCTGGGTAAAATTGAGGACAAAATAATTATACAATCTGGATTACAAATCCTCAATTCATGTATTATATCACGAATGTACTTTTCATATAAATTAGTATTAATATTAAATAAATCATTCGTACCCACAATACTATTGCTAAAATGGTACCAGGTGAATACCCTGTTTTTTTTTAATTTCCTTAATAGCATTTCGCAACTCAGTCCCCAAAATGCTTGAAGTTGCGTATTCCTCATCTCTGGAAGATATTTTAAAATTAAACCTGAAATTACTATGCTGGGTTTACCCCATGCCTTCAAACCTACAATATAATATGAATTATTAACTACTAATAAAATATTATTTCCTAATAAAACATATATCACAGTCTACAAATCATTTTTGACGAGACTTGCAACTTATCAGCTTAACCATATCTAAGATAATTTATAGGCGTCACTCTTCCAATCCCCATGTAATTGAATGAGTTCAGAATATACACCACATTGGAAAGCCAAAGTTGCACCTCCTCTTCTGAAGCTATGAGATGAGTATCTCGTTGGATCTAATCAAATTTTCTCAAAAATGTTTTTCAAAAAAGTTTGAAACATATTGTAGGACACTGGCTCAATTTTTCTACCAGATAATACAAGAAAAGATGGGGAAGATGCTGAGACAGGAAATTTTATACACATGGCCTTAAAGGCACTAAATGCGCATAACGGAGAGGATAAATTTTTAATAATTGGTATTTATAAAACTCTCTCCCCAAATTGTTTAGTCTTAGACCAATGAAACTGAACTAATATATAATCTTTAAAATCTGAAATATCTTCTTTATGAAAACATTTGGAGCTATCATCTACTGTCCCAACTAAATTGGATTTTCTACATATCAAATAGAAAGCAAAAAGAAAAATGCACCAATATGTGTAACTATTGACATCATCAAAATCTAATTCCTCCCTTATTTTTAATAAAATACTAGGTGTGATTGGAAGAGCTGCCCGAACTGTGTGGGGATTGCATCGTTTTAATCCGTTCATAAATAATCTAAAATAAAATGACTCAAAATGAATAAAAGGTAGATCAAAAAGTAAATGTAACACCTTAACTCCATTCAGATAATTTCTGATTGAGTCCACACTTTTCAATGATCTACTTAAAAACTGTGCAAACAAGCAAACTGTATTCAAATCGCAAGGCAATGTTTTTAAATTATAAAAATGACAGAACAGAAAAAGGCTTTCCACTGTATCTTTAAATTTTTTTCTAGTTCCTGATGCATGTGAAGATTTCAAAGATACTTGTGCCTGTGTTTTTAGCATGTAGAGATCTACAGATAAACTAAGTTCACCAATTGTGACAGAATCTAAAAAAATTGGAAATCTACATTAATATGTTGAAAATTTCTACCTTCAATTGATTTAAAAAACTGTATTGGGTAAATATCTGACAAACTCCATCTGAACAACATATCAGGTAACCTATTATCAATACCATCTATATGAATAGCTCTTAATTCAAATTCTTTAATTGCACAAATAAAACATATTTCCCTAAGAAATGCTTGTAAAAAACGACTTCTTGGTTTCCTTTGATTAATAACTTGAACTGACACCATATTGTCACACTGAATGCATATCTTTCTGCCTTTTTGTCCCCACAACTTCAAACAAACAATAATTGATAATAATTCCAAAGCAATGGAAATCTTGAAAAACACAATGAAAGAACTGTCCATTCGAAACCCCACCACAACCAACCAAACATGCATCTGAAGCCATATACTCGTCCGGTTCTGTCCATTCTTGAAGATTCAACAGTGAAACACCATCATATATCTCCAAGAATTCTGACCACCAGAGCAGATGATGCTTCAATTCCAAGGAAACATCTAAAATACAATCCTCATTTTTAAACTCCCGAAGAAAATTTAAAATTCTTGATATAAAAATACGACCTGGTCGAACACAACTAGCAATAAAATTCAATTTTCCTATTAATGACTGTACTTCTTTTAAAAATGCAGTGTCTTTATTTAACCAAATCAAAACAAAGTCAAAAACCTTCACCAATCTATCTGGAGTGACTTCCATTGTCATTTTCTCAGTATCAAACCAAACACCTAAAAAGCTCATTCTGTGAGAAGGACTGCTAGCTTTCTCAACAGATTCTTCCAAACCACAGCTATCTAAAACCCATTTCAATTTTTTATATGAAATATCTGCTTTTTCACCAATTTCAGCACCAGCAAAATCATCTTAATGATTTTTTAAAGATATATTATGTTTTTTGGCTATAAATCTCACAGCATTAGTCACTGTCTGACAAATAAAAACACTTGATTTTTAACCCATAGGTAAAACTCTATCTACAAAATAATGACCTTTCCAGGTAAAACCAATCAAATTGTAATCTTTTGGATCAACTGGAATTTGTCTATAGGCTCGGCGTAAATCCTTTTAAAAATTTTACAGAATTTACCTTTCTCTTTAATAATTTCAATAAAATTATCCACATTAGGATAATGTAGTTCTATGTGTTTACCTAAATAAACATTTTATCAATTCCATCATTGACTGATTTACCCTTTGGAAAACTCAAATCCATGATAACTCTCCTTTCTTCCGAATTTGCTTTTGGCACAGAATTCAAAGGAGATATTACCAAATGATCATTAAATTGGTTTGATGCAAATGGACCTAGTACAGCACCATAACCTACCTCATTTTGATATATTTATCAATATCTTTGGGAAAATCCCTTGCCCCACTATGATTTCTAGTAATTTATTGTTTCCAAATTCCTCAAATTTTCTATCAAAAGTTAAAGGCCAACCAAATTCTAACATATCACAGACTTCTTTGTCTTCATAATCACATAATTCTTGTCTCCAAAACTTAATACATAATTTAGAATAAATTGGAACTCTAAATAAATCAAAATTGTATCTTGATACACCAATGAAGGAATTATGCAAATTTAAAAGTGAATTTTGTTCTGATAAAATAACTTCAAATACTGCAATACACAATTTACAATGATCTTTTTTATGTAAACATGACTTTTGTAGTCAGACTTTTTTATTTGGGCAATTATCTGAACACTAAGGATGTGTTTTTTTGAATATTATCTTTTTGCCAACATGAAGCACATATGTGATGCACAGTTGTAGTTATACCTCTGATGACAGTTGTATGAGGGGAATTGCTATGTTCACATTTATTGCGATGATATTCAACATAACCAAATTTACTCTTTACCAGTTTGATTTTTAGAGACTGTTCTGAAATTGGCTTGCCTCACTTCTTTTGGCAAACTTTGTCCACTTAACATCACATTTTCTAACATCTGTGAGTCAGCAGACCATGTTTTTCTACCTAACTCAATAAGTCTTAACCAGGCAGCATAAAATTCTAATACAGATGCCCAGTGATAAATGGAACTAAAATAGGCAACTTTCTGTGATAACTTTAAACGTCTTTCTTTTTCAGATTTGTTTTTACAGAAATTATTTATAATTTCAAGTTCTCCTGCAACTAGTATTTTAAAATTCAATTGTTTAAACTCCCCATCTTTACTCACATACTCATACTGTAAAACATTATGTGGAAAAAATGTGGATTTATAACTTTATCTGCAGATTTCAGTTTAAGAACCGACTTTAACTTTTACTCATTTTCTTTGACGATAATTTAGCTGACAATTCATAATCGGATGAATCCGCAGAGCTGGAAGTTGAACTTGTTTCAGATCCAGACTCGGTACTACTGTTCCCTCTCAATATAGATCCAGGAAACAGTACTACCTTCTGAGATTTAGAATCAGAATGTTTTCTCCTATTTTGACTAGTTTTACAAATAGAACCCTAAGCTAAATTTAATTTTTTAATTGCTGCAACAAACCTTGTTCAGTCGTAACTTTTCACTTTTAATTGTAAAATTTTATCTTTTGAAGTATACGTATTAGCTAGCTCAGACTTTCCATTAAAATTTGTGTCAAAGTCTAAACCTAACCTCTTCATTTCATCATTAACATCTTTATTTAGTTTATCATTAGATCTTAAATTCGTTAACGTAATTTCACCCTTTGACTTCTTGGACTTCTTTTAGGCTTTTCTTCTGTCGATGACATCACATCTATCTCCGCTTCTAACTATTTAATACGCTTGTTGAGCTGATCCTCTTGAGTAGTTTTTCTTTCCTTCCAGCAATTTATTTCGTAACTCCAAATCTTCATCAGACTCATTTTACCTTAACTCATCAATCGCTTTGTTAACCCCGATCATTTGTTGACTGGATTTAGGTAACGTAGAGTGAAATAAAGCCGCGACCTCATTCATTTTGTTAGACTCATCATCCGACATAAGATCGAGCATATCGTCTTCATCAGCATGAAGTTGCAACTCATCTGAATTACTATTAGCAATTTTCTTAAATATAAACTCAAATGCCATGTCATCTATTCCAGAAGTTCCAAAATTATTCAATTTATTATAATCGACTTTCGCGACTTTCCGCTTAGGACGATCCATAATTTACGGAAATAATATAAAAGTAACAAATACTGTATAGATCTAAACGACGACGACAAGCGTTGATAAAAAAAAAAAAAAAAAAAAAAACAGAAAAAAAAACAGAAAAAAATGAACAAACGACGAAATGCTCAAATTATAAAAAGGATATCGACGATTCGCTACAAACTAAATAGTTTTTCAAAAAAAGAACAAACGACGAAACACAATGTTAAATAACAAATTAACTACGTTGATCGAAGTTTCAACGACAAACTAAGGCATATTTAAACATAAAAAAATTAAATTATTCAAATGTTGACTATCTGTTTTCTGGTAATTCTGAAGAGTGATCATTAGTAGAGGTCGGTCATTTAAAGACGTATCAACCGTATCATATACGTTGACGTATACGCATCTGCAGATATAAAAAAAAAAAAAAAAAAAAAACAGTATATGATCCCGAGCTTAAATTTTATTATACTTTCAATAATGCAGATGGGCAATTGATTAATTCCAAATGCTAGTATTTAATTGTTTAGCTGACTTAATTTTTGGAAAAGTCTTGAATGTGTTTGCTTCAATTTCATATGATTTAAATGTCGTTTTATACTACATGGGAAGATGGATATGAAACACATGCACTTACGATGTGTTCACATGTACATGTAGGTGGTAGGTATTGCTTCAAAATGTGTATAACACATATCACATTGTCAGTAAAGAATTGCAATTCTATTTTATATAATGAATTATTGGCTTTTAACGCCATTTTCATCACCAATGGGTGTCAAAGGAATCGAAGTAAAGTGCATTAAAATAAAGTAAACGAATTTAGGTCATTTTTTGTAAACAGACGTCGAACAGAAACAAAACAAATGTAAAACTTTAAATCATTTCAAATTACCGACCTTGGTCATAATATATGTTAATATATTTTACTGTGTATGTGGAAAAAAAATGTACGTAGAATTGCCTGTGGTCGCTGCATTGCAATGTAATTGATGGTTTTTAGTACATTGTGACAATGGGGTGAGATATACAACTTTAATATTGGCATTTACCATAATATACAAGTTCGTTTTCTAAACAATCGAATCCACAAACTTCCGTTGGAGTGACTTTAAAAAAAATAGCAATATGTAGCAAATTGTTAAATACTTAGTAAATAGAATAAAACAAAATATTTGAAATCAATATGACTTTAATCAGAAGATGAAGACGATGAAGATGAATCTAATCTAACATTTTTCTTTTGTTCTTGCAAAGATACTGTAGGATATTGTTTTTCATGTTTTCATTCTCTTTTATTAAGGTTTTAGTATCACTCTTTTTTTATTTACGTTTCCTTTTCCTTTTTGATTTTTTTTACTATTTCACACTTTTTGGCAATTTTCCTTGCCCACATCAATCGCACGTCCTCATCAACGTCTTGTTTTTTTCTGATGATACCAGACGGACCAGTGACTTCCTTGTCTTCATTAGTTGTATGATTTGAGGATATAATTTGATGAAATTTATTGACCGACATATTTTCAAAGATATAAAACATGTTTTCTAACTATAAATCAGAGATATGCATCTTTTATCAGGATTAGGACAGTGTGAAATCGTGCGGTCAAACCCTACGAAATCTAGTCTTGTAATAACTCGTCAACTTCCCAAGAAGATCTATAAACTTTTGTTTTAATTTAAACATATCTATGTACAGAATATTCACGATGCGTAATGTATATATTTCATCTAAACGGGCTTTAGAAGCAGGGCAAATATTATGGTTTGTCTGGTTTTCTCCCGTTTCGTAGCGAGTTCAAATATTTTTTTTCCCGAAAAATATCCATGTATTGTTTTTTTTTTTTTCTTTCTAAATTATATCCCTTTCGGGTAAAATAAGCTTATAAGTAAAGTTCACTTGAACTGATTTCATGTTAGTTTCACGTGAAACTCACGTGCATGATATTTTTTCACGTGAAATTCACTTGAATTTTCAAAATATTGAAATAGCACCTTTTTTAAAGATAATTAAAAGCATAATAAAAAAATCCCATTTGGCAGATTAGTCCCAACCTGTTAAATTTATTTCAACATAAAGCGCAATTTGTTAGCCGGCATGACGTTAAAACGACGAATCAAAGAATTCAACTTTATATATAACTAATATAGGACAATGGTGTTGTTTAAAAATTACACCATTCCAGGCCCTTTTGTTTTCCACATAATTAATATTACCAATAATTAACAAGTTGCGGGTCGAATCCGATACCGATACCAATAGTATATGTCACATGTAGTTTTCCTGTTATCTTCTGTAAATCCCTCCTCTATCAGGAGAACCTGGAATTGTTCCAGTAGTTGTTTATATGTATGTTACACTATGTTACACTATTTAACAAAGTCCGTTTTCGTCAATTTCAATACCTCTATAATTTGATCAATTAGTTAAAAATCAAATTTAGTTTCACCTCACCTCACCTATCCTCTTCATGCCGGTCGGCATTTAAGGCCCTGATACATTTTGCCATTTCACACGGTCTTTAGCTGCTGTTCTTCCTCTGGTTTCCATGTCAGTGCAACTGAACAGATATTGTTGGTATCCATCCTTAGTACATGACCAATCGATCTCTAACGCCGTTCTATTATGTCATCACTTAGCTTCTTTGTTCCAGCTCTTATGTGGAGGTTTTCGTTTGATATAGTATTGGACCATCTTATTTTCAGTATCTGTCTCAGACATCTATTTTGGAAGGTGTTCAATATCTTTTTGTCTTATTCAGTTGTTTTCCAGGTTTCACATCCATACAGTAGGACTGATTTGACTAAGCTGTTAAATAACCTGACCCTTGTTTTAAATGACAGTACTGATGATCTCCATATTTTCTTAACCTGCTGAATTGTCCTTTAGCTTTCTAGAACCTGTTGTCCATGTCATTGTCACAGCAACCTTTTGTTGTAACTATTCCTCCTAGGTAAGTGAAGGTATTGACATCCTCTAGGTCTTTCTCATTTAACTTCACCGGGTTGTTATTTGTGGTGTTCATCCGTATTACTTTTGTTTTAGATGTGTCTTATTTTGCTGGCATTTTCTTGAAGTTTACTTGTTTTCAGCTGTATATGTTGGAATTCGGAAGATAGTAGTGCTAGGCCGTCAGCAAAATCAAGGTCTTCTAGTTTGGTGGTAAATTTCCCTCTATTCCTGTTTCATGATCTTTTATTGTTTGCTTCATGACATGGTCAATGGCTAACAAAAAAAAGCCAGACATCATGCATACTTGTTTTACTCCTGTTTTACTTTAAACCATTCCGATTGTATTCCTTCGTCTATGACTGCACACTCAAATGAATCGTAAAGAGTTTTATAACTGTGATGAGTTTTGTTTAGGATGTGGTAAGCTTTTAAGATGGACCATAAGATTTCCCTGTGGATGGAATCAAACGCCTTTTCAAAGTCTACAAAATTGATGAATAAAGGAACATTCCATTCAGAACATTGTTTTATGATATTTCTTAAAGTGAAGAGTTGTTCGGTAGTGCTTTTCCACCTTCTAAAGCTAGCTTGTTCTTGTCTTAGCTCTTCATCTATTCCTTCCTGTATTCTTTGGATGATGATTTTTGTGAATACCTTACTTGGCACAGAAAGTAGTGTTATGCCTCTGTAGTTATCGCAACATGTTCGATCTCCTTTTTTTACTATTTTAACAATAAAACCTTTACTCCACTCTTTTGGTATTTCATCTCCAATCCATATCATATTGTAAAGCTTAAGAAAATATTTAGTGGTTGTCATTGTATCTGCTTTTAGTATCTCAGCTGTTATGCCATCTATGCCTCCTGACTTTCCATTTTTCAATCTTTTCAAGGCTTTTGTAATTTCCTCTTTTCTGATTGGACCAGTATCTATCTCTCTTTCCTCGATTTCATAGTTTAGATTGATGTCAAATGGTATTTCAGCTTCAGGTCTGTTCAAGACTTCTTGAAAGTTTTCTTTCCATCTTTTAAGTTTTCGTCATGGTTAGATAATAGATTTCGGACTTGTCTATGATGAATTGAGATGGTTTCTGTTTTCATTGCAAATTGTTCTTGTTACTTCATATACTGTTTTCATCACACATTTGCTTACTTCTTTTTCTGCTTCTTCAATTAAGTTGTCTGTCCATTGCCTTTTGTCATTTCTCATACTTTTCTTAACCTCCTGGTCTTTGTCACTATACTTGGCATTTAAACTGTTCTTAACTCGTTCTGATCTACTGTTGTTAGTTTTTACCTTTAGTTGTCTTCTCTCATCTACAAGTTTCCATGACTTATTGGAGATCAAAGGCTTATGCCTACTCTCTTTGAAACCTATGGTATTAATTGCCGTTTCTTTATAGCATTTTGTTATTCCTTCCAAAATTTAGTAGAAAGTTTATTGTAGTAAGAAAACCAGGACGGGTTCAAACAGAAAGATTTTGAAATCAGAGAAAACTTCACCTTACAATCAGCATGACTTTATCAGATAACAATACGAATACTAAAAATCCAAGCTAAAAATAAGGCATAGGTACTTTAATTAAGTCACGGACCTGCGATGTCGTGGGTGTGTTCTAGTATAATATAAATCAACCTGCAGTTTTACCGGATTTCAAAATGTTTCCTTTAGGTTGTTTGCAGTAATGCGAGGAATTTTTCCGCAGCCTTTGCTTTATCTTTTGATATCATTTTGAAGGTAGAATTCTCTCACGGATTGCTGCATGTGATTCAAATTTTCTTTGATCTCATATACGATTGAATCATAGTCCCTAGATGGGCAATATATGATCTTAAAAGCAGTAGAATTTCATTCCTGCTCAAGCGAATTCTTTCCCTTTTATTTGGAAAAATATGAACAAAACCTTGATTAAGGAGGATAACAAATTGTACGAGTTGTCGAAATGATATATGTGTTGTGTTTGTGTGTGTGTGTGTGTGTGTGTGTGTGTGTGTGTGTGTGTGTGTGTGTGTGTGTGTGTGTGTGTGTGTGTGTGTGTGTGTGTGTGTGTGTGTGTGTGTGTGTGCGCGCGCGCGCGTTTTTTTTTTCTTCTTTTATCAGACACGTGACAACCAACCCCGCCTTAACTTTTGATTTGTAACATAACCGTAACCGAATCGTGTGCACTTAACGTTGAGCCAAGCAGAATATAGAACAAGTCTAAGCCACGACGCACAAATTTCCAAAATGGTATGTTTCTAGTTATACTTAAGAGTTATGCATACAAAAAAAAAAAGTGTAAAAAACAGATATAGAACAATTTCATAATTTTGGGTATGACTTTTAAATTTCCACAATTAAAAAATAGTACTGTAAAATCAGAAATTATTGCTTGCATTTATTATTCCGATTTTGTCATTTTAGACCAAAATGCGAGTTTAATTTTGGCAATTTGAGCTCGCTTCATTCGTATATAAAAAATTCCAAAATGTAAGTTGAAATTATTGCGATTACAACCCTGGTGCATTTTTCGCTATAAATAAACCATCGCAATAATTTCTGAATGTAATGTATAGTATATTCAAAACCTAGTACTTTTAGCTTTTTCTTGATCTATGATGTCTCATAAGAATTATTTATCCACAGTGATATCAAATCAAAAGTTAAGACCTTATATATTGATGAAAATTAATGTTCGTGTAAATCGTGCTTGTCAACATTAATTAATTTTACTGTCAACAAATTTGGTGTACCGTAAATATTCAGTAAAGCACTTATGCAGTTAACATTGCCATTGTTTAGATTTTAACCATAAAGTAATGCATCAAAAGAGAGGCGAAAGATACCAGAGTGACATTCAAACTCATAAGTCAAAAATAAACTGACAAAACCATGGCTAAAAAGAAACAGACAAACAGACAAACAATAATACACGAAACACAACAGAGAAAACTTAAGACTGAGAAACACGAACCCCACCAAAACTGGGGTCATCTCCGGTGCTCGAAAGGGTAAGCAAATCCTGCGACATTTTATGTTTTAGAAGGATATTCAACTCTTCCAAACGTTTCAAATGGGGTTTTCGAGTTTGAATTTTGACTTTACTACCTTTTCCCCGACTATTAGAGTAATTGGCGTTTTGAATTTTATTTTAGATTTCAAGAGAAATGTTTATGTTCTTGTATGTTTTGTTTGACATTTCACCTGACTTAAATAATAGAACAGAAAATCTATAATCAGTTGATGATGCTTTTATTTGTTGTTCTCGATTCCTATCCTCCTCTATTATGAGGTCAAGATTTATTTTATTTATAGACGATGATGTTTATGAACATCTTGGAAGAGACATTTTACGCAATTGTCACAACGACGACTCCAGTTTTACGACGCCACTGATGAAACACCGGAAACCTTTCTTGTCTTATTCCATAACTTTGACCATCTTTTATACCAAGCACCTAGAACTCGCGGGATTAACTGAAGTATGCTTTTGTTGACACTAATTTGGTTAAAGTGTTACCCAACATATAAAATTTTGTCCATCATGTTTGACATTTTATCGAGACAAGTTTTAAGAACTGTAAATGAAGTGTGGCCAGTACTGTATGCAATGCTCTGTAGTAACATAATATGGTTAACTCGACGTCAGTGGAGACATAAACGTGGGAAATGGAATAAACTAAAGGAAGCAGTTTGTTGTGTAGATGTCACGTCGCATGCAATTTTAAGGCCATCTAACGAACCTCAAAGGATGTACTATAGTGGTAATAAAGGTTTTCATTGTATACATACACAAGTGATTATTGATAACAACAAAACTATTGCGCATGTTGAATCGGGATTTTTAGGGCACAATAATGATGCAAACACCTTTGAAATGATGACATCCATCGGCGATAGGCACTTCCTTGATATTCCCAGAAATTGCTATCTTCTAGGCGATTGTATATAGCCTTCACGCCATCTCATCGTTACATCCTTTACGCTAGCACAACTACGCCGGATGCCAAGGAATCAGCGTCAAGTACAGAAAAAAAACTAACAAAACAATTAGGAAATATAGAGTTTTTTTTGGAACATGTAATCCAACTTTTAAAGATATTCCAGATAGTTTGAACAGTTAACGTAGATACAAGTATCTTGTCTTGGGGAGGGATAAATCCTACTTTGTAAAGAATCACTCTGATTCAAACAAAAAATTCTCTGAAACTGACATTATCAAGATGCTTGATTTCTTGATTGACAACATATTTGTTACGTTTGGAGGACGTGTTTTTCAACAGACTGTCGGAATTCCAATGGGAACCAATTGGGCCCCTCTTCTTGCCGACTTGTTTCTTTATTATTATGAGGCTGACTTCATACAGGAACTTCTTAGGAAGAAAGATAAGAAGTTAGCAATATCCTTTAACTCTACGTTCCGCTATATAGATGATGTTCTCTCGCTAAATATTACAAAATTTGGTGACTATGTTGAACGAATCTATCCCATCGAACTAGAGATAAAGGATACTACAGATACAGTTAAGTCTGCCTCATATCTTGACTTACATCTAGAAATTGACAATGAGGGTCGGTTGAAAACAAAACTTTATGACAGAAGAGATGATTTCAGCTTCCTAATTGTGAACTTTCCATTTCTATGTAGCAACATTCCAGCAGCGCCTGCATACGGAGTATATATCTCCCAATTGATACGATATTCCCGGGCTTGTGTTTCCTATCATGATTTCCTTGATAGAGGATTGCTGCTCACAAGGAAGCTATTAAACCAAGAGTTCCAAATGGTGAAGTTGAAGTCATCCCTTCGTAAATTTTACGGACGCCATCACGAGTTGGTTGACCGTTATGGAATAACCGTTTCACAGATAATATCGGATATGTTCCTTATGTCATAACTACAATACCCTCCCTTTTCACGAAAGTGACTTACCGAATTTGACTATTTACCGGATTTGTAATAACATAAGCAACACGACGGGTGCCACATGTGGAGCAGGATCTGCTAACCCTTCCGGAGCACCTGAGATCATCCCCAGTTTTTGGTGGGGTTCGTGTTGCTTAGTCTTTGGTTTTCTATGTTGTGTCATCTGTACTATTATTTGTCTGTTTGTCTTTTTATTTTTGGCCATGGCGTTGTCAGTTTGTTTTCGATCTATGAGTTTGACTGTCCCTCTGGTATCTTTCGTCCCTCTTTTACAGGCATGATAGGACTGAATACGGTAAAATCGTTTGTTTATGTACTAACTTGTGCGCTCGTAGAACCAAATTGTTGTTTGACAAATAGAGTGGTGCTCAGTATGTTTTTTCAATGTATTTATATTACATATGAAGACAATTTATGTATTTATTACTCATTTATGATAAAATCGCAAATGTACAATATTCATAGTTCCTTACATGTATATAAGTAGTACATTTGAATTTTTTGTGTTTATTGTACACACAAAACCAGATAAGATCTTGAAATATTGTTACGTGTTTTATAAAAGGATTTTGTACGATATTCGTGTCACTGCCCTACATTCGCTCCTTTTCAACTTTTCAAGAGCATGCAGAAGTCGTTGATAGACCCCTTTTTTTGCAAAACATCATCATCGCAAATATTGAAAGTGTGTGTTTGATTGTTTTGAACAGGTTCCAATTAAATAACAAAATTTGAAGCACGACGTATAATAGTCTTAAGCTCGGGATCACATACTATTTTTTTGGTATATCTGCAGATGCGTATACGTCAACTTATATGATACGGTTGATACGTTTTTAAATGACCGACCTCTACTAGGAAGTTCTACTTTTAAACTGAAATTTTTATCCAATATAAATTACTGTACTGCGTGACCAATAAAAACATGTTTAAATTAAATTAGAAGGCAGTCCAAACTAAACCCTGACCAGATATGTGTTCACTGTTAAATGAAGTGAGACCAATTGTCCACTTACCAATTCACTAAATTATTTTTCTGATTCTTCAATAATTATTCTTTTTTTTTTCAAAAATTTACAAATGTAGAGAGAAAAATAACACTTTGTCTTTGTCGAGGACATCAATAACTGACACCACTTATTTTGCATGTCTTTCAATCAACATGATAAATAAAAGCTGGTTACCCTACTATCTTCTAAATTTAGATATAATTAGTTTGTAAAGTACTACCCTAATAGACGTTGTCGTTTGCACTGTTGTAGACTTTTTTGCCCATGCAGCGTATCATCTTAAAGAGAAGTATTTGTCTTAGTAAAATGCCTTATATCTATTAGTACGTGATATTATGATTAATTATGAACCCCGGAATAATCTCGTAACCGGGCCGTTTCATTTGACGTATTATATGGACTTGTCAAAATTGTAAATGTTCAATTGAAAACATGAGCGCCAACGTAGACCATCATGATATTTCATAAAATGAAAGTAGAATTGATGGTTGAACATTTCCAGATTGTCTACGTTGGCGCTGATGTAGAATTTCGTTCCCAAACATGACCAAATTTTAGATTTTGACACTTCTCGGCGTTCATAGCATTTTCAAGGTCTCGGTTTGCAGAGATATGAGCAGATAATATAACAAAATAAGGTGAAACATGGACGAGCAAATACTGCAGATCATTTTTCATGCCAAATGAGTTTCAACTTCAAAGTTTCTAAATTCGGGAAAAAGGGGGGCCGGAAAGAACCCTTAATTATCATACCTTGTCCTTTGAATCATAACTCTTGTTGAATGCAAGTTTGCTTGTACTGAGAATACACATAAAATGCATCAACGTACATTTTGTGTTAAGGGGACAATTCTTTGGACACCTATATATATTTTTCATACAAATTTCGTAACACGAGTTTCGTTTGAATTTTCAAAGTGAGAAAAAGTACAGTACATGTACATTGTTTGGTATGAAAACATTATACTTGTGATAATTTTCTGAATTGTAATTTTATCTTTAAATCTGATATAACGTTAAATTACGCAATATTAACTGATACGGGACACACTACACCGGTCATCTGATTCCAATATTTTGTTTACCCCAACCGCTTTTGAAGGGAAGCGAATATTGCGTTACGAAGGTGTTATGACGTCCACGAACGGGGAAAAAAATAAGCAATTTTGCAGAAAAAAAAAGTATCATCTACACTCGTTTTATGTCGAACAGCATCATGCAAAATGTTACAAGGGACAGGACACAAATTAAAATTTTACGAGCTTTGGACTTTTATTTCTCATTAATTTTTCATCGCACTACATACTGCTTGCAATATTTAAAAAAGAGAATAAAATAAGCCTTCTTTTGATATATCGCATGCTAGCATTGCTTTTTTATGTTAATACTGAAACATGTTTTAGAATAGGTAGAGCACGTTTTTTTTTTATGTAACACCAGTCTTGGACGTCTCTATACATTTCACTAATTATTAGTTATTATATATTTTAGTAATGTCATAAATCATAGCAATGTTAAAATTTAAGGGGCAATCTTCAAACTTGTTTGTGGCCTCGGTGGCTGAGTGGTCTAACTAGTCGCACCACTGTATCACTAGCATGTCAACACTGACTTTGTGAGTTCGAAACCCGCACACGTGGCAGGTGCACTCGACTTCAATGTTAATTGACTAGGATTGTCAGTTTTCCTACCGAGCAATCTGGTTTCCTCAACCTATAACAACTGACCGCCACGAAATAGCACAATAGTGCTGAAAGTGGCGTCAAACAACACCAATCAATCAATCAACCAATCAATCAATCAATCAAACGTGTTTAATTAATCAGTCAAAAGAGTACTTAGTGGAGATTATTTCCGCTGCTAGTAGAATGCTTGTCCTAATTAGTATCATCAGTTCAGTATTCATGCTTTATAGAATATTTTTCTAAAATGCACCGGTACCGTTGATCAATTGAGAAATTATTTAAAAAACTAAGGTTGCAATTCCCTCAGGGAAAGTTGAATCTAGATGAATTCGGCTATTTTGTTTGGTCCATTTTGTCATTAGGTCCTTGCTTATACATGTATATCTTTCAAGTTGTGCAGTTTGATAGCTCCTGAAAGCAAATCAGGAAAACGCATCAGGCGCACAAACGTTATAAATGTTTTTTTGTTATATTCGCAAAGGCTACAACACATGTATTAATATTAATACTCATACACATGTAACATCTGTCTTAAAAAACGTCTACTTACCACACTGTACAATCTATTCGATTTGTACCGACCACCTCCTCTATCTAGTATACTTGGCCGAGATTGACCCACCGGAAAGGATTGAGTTCATTGAATTGAGACACAAGTGTTCCTTCTGTATAAACATTGAATATATATATCATTACACTGTGCTTACAAATACCACTGACAATCAATTATCTGAATACAAGTCGAGACATACACAGTACAATTGACTACTAGATATCAGGGTAAGTGTAAATGAACTTGTATACATTTGTACTTGATTTATAGATGTTAATCGATTACACGTGACATCGAGCTAGATTCAACATCTGTGAATCAACTCTTTCTGACTAACCAATGACACGAGTGGGGAATTTTAAATTATACACCTATCTAATTAGACGATTGGTTTCGTATGGTTATATAAATGCATGATATAAAATGTACAGTAAAATAGTCACATGTTTTTTTTTACCGAAAATCGCCCTCATTAGTGCATTGGTGCTGCAACTCAAATTATACTTTCAGTTGTGTTGATATAAATAAGGAAATGTGGTATGATTGCCAACTATCCAACCGAGTCCAAATCAAGCAAATTGTAGCTACTACAGTTCACCATACATCATTCAACAATGAGCGAAACTCATTCAGTGTAGTCAGCTATAAAAGGACCCGACATGACATAATGTGAAACCATTCAAACAAAATAACCAACGGCCTGATATATGACAAAACAATAAACGAAAAACAAATATGAAAAACAGCAGCCAACGAAAACCATTGAATTACAGGCTCCTCACTTGGGACATTGACATATAGAATGGAACGGGGTTTAACATACTTGTGAGCGCTCAACCCTCTCCTTGAGACAGTTGTGTAACAGGACAACATAAGAACAAACTGTCAAAATCAATTGCAAATAGCTTAACTCAATAGATCGGTACGAGGAAGCAACAAATACTAATAAATTATCACAAAACAAAAGACACAAAGCACCGATAAATGAGTTTTAAAATAAACTAATACTCCAAATATAAGTGCATTTTAAACAAATATATCATATGTAAACAAACAGGAAGAGCATAGAATAGTTAAACCAATAATCACAATTAACAGAATAGAAACAAAGTTTCAGATAGAAAAAGACAAGCAAAGTTCAACAACCACTGCAAAGAAAACAAACGTTTTATCAACATGAAACCCTATCATAAAACGGAGAAGAAATCAAATGTTCTGGATTAGTAGGTAGTTCCTGTTAAACTGGTGACATTCGTCGTGTGGCTATGGATAAGTAAAACTTCGTTGATGATAAAATGTTTCGGTTATATATGTCATCATCGAGGACATAATGACATCGTATATTTTGCTACGAAGTGCTTTTAAAAAACAACACGGAATGCTTTTAATCAATCCAAGCCTTAAAGGGTCAATTAGTTACGATTTAGACAAATATTTTAAATACGATTCTTTTTGTTTCAAGTATTAATCGTATTAATAAAAGCGGAATTTTGAGACAATATTTCATCATAATCAGTCAGTTTGACAAAATAAGCTAAAAACATCGCTGATGTATTATTGACTTGCAAGTCAATAATTCAACATCATATGAATCCGTATTCATGTAACCTTCAATTTAACCTCTTAGCTGGAGATCGGTTACGCATGAACTAGGCGGGTTCAACTATTAAAAGGAAAAGAATGTCAACATTGAAAGTGAAACAAGGTTGAACCATTTCGTTTACTGATTCGATCGATGAAAAATCACCCTTATACAGGTAAAACGATGACTTACATATTTTTTTTACCAATAAAATGACATAAAACAGACCTAGAAAAATCTAATTGCACGTGCTTACTATCTATTGATATTTGTGTCTATGTTTATATCCGGTTATATGACCGCCGGCAGTCATCGGAGAGAGGGTAATGTCGAAGGTTAATTAGATGACTAAAATACACATGAAATGATGAAACATATTATCGTCTATGCATTGTTAATTGTTTATTTTAGACTATTTGTAATTTGGATGTACGTTTTTAGTATATTATAAATCAAATATGAGAATTTAGTCAAATCGGTGAACATGAATTTGACGGCTAATGTCCCTTTAATGTGATGCACATGAATTTAATAACGAAGATCACTTATTACAGGATTGAAATATAACAGTAATATCCATTGACTAAACACGTGATTTGAGACACACAAATATTTTTTTCCCAGGACATTTAATATAGGTTTGCGCGTATACAGCTCAAATATGCCTGGCTGCTATAGAACAAAACGCATCATTTGTTTTCTATTGAATTGAATAGCATGTTTTGCAGTACATCGGTTGTTGATTTATTCAACTCGATACAGATAAGTGATGAGACAAAAATTTCCTACTACACCTTAGAATGAGCAATCACTTAAGGGTACGACCCTTTGATTTTCGGGAGTGGGTTTTAAAAATAATTTAACTTGGCCTGGTAAGAACTGAAAATAAATAATAATGCACGAGACAGGATGAAAATAAATGTTTTGCAACTCAAAATGGATGAACCAATAGTGCACAAAAGTGTAAAAATAAGCATGCGTATGAAAATAGATGAAACTGAATATTTATTCAGGAAAAATCTTTCTGCCCTTATCCTCCTTTATATGAAAATGTTGACATGTCAATACTATGCAAAACATTCAAGGTCAATGAACCATGACTGAAGAAGCAGGGTCAAATAGTCTATGTGTAAATGAGAGGTTTGAATGTTAATTCAACTTTAAACCAAATTTCCTTAACTTATAAGTAGTTTTCCAAACTACACAAAAGTGCCATAGTCAATGGACCATGATTGAGGGCAGGGCCATATAATATCCATTGGATTGGAACCAATGTGAATACAACTGCATACCTACTATTATTGACTAACCATACGTTGTTCCCTTTAAACTGCATTATCACAAACTTTGATAAATTGTTTTCGCTATCGCCTCCGGCAATGCCGGAAACAGCACGTATAAAAAGTCTCGCCTCCACCTCTTTGTCGAGGCGAGATCGGATAAACAGGTCAGTGATCTCCGAAAGTTACAACATTTGCCCGCTTTTGTTTATGCCGTATTCATATTGTAAACGCTTAATTTAAATGTATTTTTTGGCCAATATTTTATGACTTGGAACTGGGAGAAAAGTAAACTGAATATTCATTTGTTCAATGTTAATTGACTGATACAGTGATACACTATCAATAGTTTAGTACTGGTAAACTATTGACATAAAATATATGCATCTGAAAAAACATGTATTTTTTGTATGCTGCTAGAGTTGTTATAGGACTGTGAAGTCTAATATATTATATACATCTCCAATGCTGTCAAGCGAATTATACTTTTATCAAATGTATAATAAGATATTTGAACTTAAAGCATTATTTTTTTTTAAAAGGACAGCATATGAATATTATAAAAGTAGCAAGTTGCAGTACAGTTGAAAAACAAGTTGCCGTACTGTAAATTTGTCAACACGAGCAAGTTGCCGTACCCTAGGCTTTATTTGTCATGGTCTATATTCTTTAAAAACATCTTTTTGATAGCGAATTTCAGTGAATATGAAGTCACACTATCATAACCTAAAAATTTTCTGAAAAACAGTTAATTATCTGGCCATTGGGGCGACAGAGAACGATGGACCTCGAAATTTTTTTGTACCAAGTGGCAAGTTTTGGAGTATAACACAAAATCTTGTCTTAATAATGTATTTATTGGCCTAAAAAAATGAAGCATTTTATATAAAAAAAATCATATCTGTTATATATAATGCATATTGTAAGGTATTTCTTGTCGTATAACACACCTTGGGGTGTCAGGATTGGTCAAACGAAAGACCGACCGACCTGACACCACGAGGTGTGTTATACGACAAGAAAAACCATAAAATATGTATTATCTGACTTCTGAACCGTCAAAAATATCATTTTCGGCAAAGATTTGCATGATTTGCATCCTATTTTACCGACCACACTAAATAGGATATTCTTTTCTAGTGTGTTCAGGTTTTAATACGCCCTACGGCTCATTTATAAAGTGAAATACAACTCACTAATTGGTCTTGATATAAACTTTAGAAATCATTATCCAGTTACAATAAAAATATTACTATACCTGCTGGAAGCAAGACACAAATGAGTCGTTACGGGGTATGAAAAATACAAGTCTATTTATAAGTAATTAATTGTACCAACTTAGTTAATGAAAGGGGAATGCTATGTTTTTTTTTTTTTTTTTCTTCTTTTTTTTTATGACATTATATCGCGGAAAAGAAGATTATTTTTTCGACAGTTCTTAACGAACTTTTCAGAATAATTGTGTTCTCTCTTTTGTTTGGCAACACATTTTTTTAAAACTGAAAATCAAGATTAAATATTATACCCCACCCCATTATAAAGTACGTGGCTATTATTCTATAGAAAACAAGAATATTTGGTCATTTGATAGAGTGTTACGCCAGAAAATCGCCTTTCAATTGTAGCCAACAAAAGACACAAATCAATAATAAAATTTAACAAGATTTATTATAAACTAGTTTACAAGAAGTATTACACAAAGAGAAATGTCAACTTAACTGTCAACATATGAGTCCAATCTTTTATCTTTTTATATCCGGAAAACTTCACGGGAATCCACAGAATATTACATCCATTAGGTCACAATCTAGTATGATGTAGTTAGTAAAGTTTTCTTACATATATTTCGATGTGCCCTGTGCTGTCTATCATTTGTTGTTTAGTTATATATGTATTGTCTATCATTTGTTGTTTTGAAATTATTGGTCTTTTGTTGGGCAATGTATGACAAATATATGTTCCAAAACCTCGCCCGTAATTATAAATTATGCAATTCTTTGACCGCTCCCGACATGTGTAACTTCAAGGCATATTTTAGCGGCGATCGATGTCTTTCAAAATTACTGCACTTTTCTTGTATCCCTGGTGCTTTCGACTGGAGAACCGTCGTACACAAGCATCGCACAAGTTGGTACTCCGAGGCGGGTGGGGAGCAAGAAGGTGAACTGTGGTTCATTTCTAACAATAGTACCTCTTAAGTCGACGCTAGGGGGCCATCTTGACCTTGTTGTAGGGTATGAATGGTTCGTTCATTGTTGAAGACCTTACATCAACTGTCAAGTTGAAGAACAGGAATAAAAGCCCTGTTCATTGATAATTTTCTATGTTTTCTATGTATTGTGTGCGATTTTGTCCCATGTACATTTACTCCATATCCTTTCATTTTCTAGTAAATAAAAGTGTCAATCCAACTGCTGAGAATGTTGATGTCTATCGATGTCTAAGTCTATCTATGTCTATCTCTAAATTTCTATATTCAACTAACTTTTGGATCTGCATTTAAATACTCGTAAAGGAAAGTTCTAGATAATTGTGGATGTTTTAATTACACATCTTTTGTTATGATCATTCTGGAAACGTTATGTAAGTGAAATAGAAAGTTCTAATCATTCCATGAGTATCAATGATTGTTCTAGTGATTTCTAAACTGCATAGTTGTAACGCAATGTGTTTTATTTTGTACATAATATAAAACAATGTAAACATTCTTAGACCACACAAAACAAATTAGGTCAACTAAATAAATATGATAGTTACAATATCATAACAAGAGTAAAAGGTATAAATAGAGATGTACAAATTTAGGAACTGGCACGAAGAGAGCACGAAATCGTTATACATGTACAGGTATGTAACACGCAAAATGAATATCCATGGGTAAAAGTATGATTTCCAATAAAGTGTGAATCAATAAGATATTCAAAATCCTACACACGATTGTGTTAAATCTGGCTTGTTAAAAAAGTGTTTTTATGAATTTTGCATTATTAGATTCATCTCACATTATGTCCATTTATTGTAGCGATAAATTAACAAAACTTCACATTATTTGTTTCGAAAGTTAAAATGTGCGTCAACGATTTTTGGTATTTCAGTGTAATTGTAAATGCTCTTTTGTTCCGACGTTGGAAAGTTCCGGGCGGAAAGAACTTATTAACTAGTTACTTTGTTCTTCCTCTGGTTTAAAAGTTCCACTGGAACAAAGTGACTTGTTGAAAAGTTCCAACGAAACATATAAACTAGTTAGAAATTTCCTTTTTGCCAAATTAGTCAAAACCGGAACTAACAAACTAGCCCAAAAGTTCCAACGGAACTTGTCAACCAGGCAGAAAGTTCCATTTGGAGAATTGATGCAAAGTAAAAGCGCAACATATTAAATTTGAACCTTTCAAAGGAAAACCAGGATACTGATTACAAAAGTCAAAATGAACTTATCAACTAGCCACAAAGTTCCTCTTTGGCAAATAAGTCAAAACCGGAACTAACAAACTAGCCCAAAAGTTCCAAAGGAACTTATCAACCAGTCACAAAGTTCCATTTGGAGAATTGATGCAAAGAATCACATGAGGAGGGGGTATTCTTCCCTCTCTTGAGGGTACTATGAATACTAAATTTGCATGATAATGCAACTTATTCCGTTTTATGTGAGCTATGAAATACAACTTAAATTTTGCATATTTGTCCCCAAAGAAACCCCTTTCAGTGCGTTGGGTATTCTTGTAAATTAATAATTTTCTCTTATATATACTGATACTCATTCTTCCCCCTCTTTCTACAAAAAGGACGAAATATGGTATATTCGAAACTATGTAACTAGTTGTTCTATTCCGCCAGAACTATTCAACTAGCTACATTGTTCCGGGACTTTTCAAGTAGCTACTTTTTTCCGGAACTTTTCGACTGCACTCGGAATAAAACAACTAGTTGGAAAGTTCCATCGGAACGAAATAACTAGTTGAAAAGTTCCGCCGGAACAAAATAACTGACGGAACATAATGGCTGTTACATAATGCACGGAGGAAAGGATTGTTTCTGCTTTAAACCTATAAAAGTTGGAAAATTGAAAAGTAAAACCCCAATTTGCAATAACACACGATAGCCATCAAACGAATAAATGTTTAAGTAAATTATAGTTTGCATTTTAAACAACGAAAATAATGACCTTACACAGGTCATTATGTTATGACTTAAAGCAAATTTCATGGAAACTTGGTATCGTCCGGGTTGATTCTCCAAAAGAATGACCTATTATTCTGAAAGAAAATAACACCATATAGGTATAAAATAAGGAGTAACCTCATCAAATTGGTAGAAACGGTTTGAATTAAAAAGAGTCCTTTATTTTTTTTTTTTCGTTTCTTTCCGCTTCGTTGGTACCCAATTTCCAGTGGCGATGATACAAAGTGTTAATTACATGAATTCAATAAATGTTTCATTTTGTTTGCGGGGCATTATCAATTATGACCGGATTCGGCAATTTCCTATAAAATTTACGAAGTTTACCGAATTTGAACCACCACCATCACTATCATCAATCATCATCATCACTATCACCGATCATCACCTTCATCAACAAAACACGTATAATGTTATGACCACTGTATATAATGTTCCGACAATTGCATATAATGTTATCACGAGAGCATATAATGTTGTGAACACTTCATATAATGTTGTAACCACTGCATATAATGTTCCGACAACTGCATATAATGTTGTGACCACTGTTTATAATGTTCCGACAACTGCATATAATGTTGTCACGACTCCTTATAATGTTATGACCACTGCATATAATGCTATAACCACTGCATATAATGTTGTGACAACTGCATAAAATTCTGTGACCACTGCATATAATGATGATCATCAACATAAGGCATCATGGCGTTCCATAAAATCAATTCACAAATGGCCAATATTTAGAACGTTTTACGAACAGAGCGTGAAGGAAATGTAAAAGCAAAAGCTAAGTTTTGTTTCCATGAAAACATTCCTTCAATATAATCCTTAATGTTGTATAACTTAAAAATGTAACTAGTCACTAAATCGCGTGTGATCGCCCACGAAACCTGACTTATGTTTAACGCCTGAATGATTTTAATTATTTATAATTAATATGTTGCAAAATTTTTTTTTTTAACATCAAAACACGTTATGTCCATCAAAAAGATTGTCTACTGCAAACATCTCTCCAATATATATTGTTCACATACTATATATATGTACTCAATTATTGAGAGTGCTAACCTTAGATCGTAAAGAAACATACATTGTATTCAGTCTAAAATGGAGAAAATATTTTTAATAGTCTTCAACAGAGATAAAAAGAAGACTTTAACAGAAACTAGTCAGGAACAATTACACTAACCTTAATCAGTTTTGATCAGTAACAAATATTTAGAAGAGAAAACAATTGATATATCTGGTTTTTTCTTACAACTTACATCAAATCATTGCTGTTTGAATGGAAAAAATATTCATTTAATTAAATCTTCTAATATGATATATAGATTTTATTGCACAAACCTGCAACTTTTGCGAATAATTGATAGCACTTCTTTGCATATGCAGTAATTATAGGCATATGGCACAAATTAGAAGCAGAAGATTAATCTGGTTATTTTGTTCAGTTCATAAACTCAAAACATTCTCTTAAACATGTATCATGATATTTTCAATACCTTTTACCACGCATTTTGTACTTATAAACAGCGCAAATATTCCAAATAACTTGATTTTGTATGGCCATTAAAACGTATTTTATTAAAATTGTAATCGATTCCGTTTGTTAAATGTAAAGCGTTTGAATTTCCTTTTTCATTTTCAATTATGACACTTTTTCAAGCTTTTTTTTATGATTGCTGTTTTATGCATGCTTTGTTCTGAAATAACATGAATAATATGAAGCAGATATTGTATAAAGGCTTCATATTGAAGCCCGTGTATGAAATGAATCATGTCTTACTCTAGCTACTGACAAAATCAAATGTTAAATTATAAGAAAAAACACAAATAAAAACTGCAAATTTCCGTTTTCGTTAAATAGACGACAAAACATCTAGAATAATACAACCGTCTAATGCAAAAGAAACATTATCCATTTCTACGGATATTTCAATACTTATTTAAAAAAGGAAAGGAAGAGAACCATGTTTCAAATATATCAAAATACAAGAAACGTATTCCAATATGATTTAAATGATTATAAAACCAGTATAAAACCGTGTTGTTGCATTAAACCAATGCTATATTAAGACAACAGTAGTTTTCCGATGTTTTAATCGATCAAATCGATAAACAAAAGAGACAAATCAAGGTAATAAACAAACACTGAGGGAATCGTATGAACTTCGAAAAGGAGCGAGACAAGGTGCGTTAATTAAAGGCAACAGTAGTATACCGCTGTTCTAAACTCATAAATCGATAGAGATAAAAACAAATCCGGGTTACAAACTAAAACTGAGGGAAACGCATCAAATATAAAAGGAGAACAACGACACAACAAAAACACAACATTAAAATGTAACACACACAGAAACGAACTATAATATAACAATGACCATTTTCCTGACTTGGTACAGGTCATTTTAAGAAAAAAATGGTGGGTTGAACCTGGTCAAAACGATTAAAAAGAGACAAATCAAGGTAACAAACAAACACTGAGGGAATCGTATGAACTCTAAAAAAAGGAGCGAGACACGGTGCGTTAACAGGGTATACATCCCATTCAAATGGAATTGCTGACTGAAAAATGGATCATGGTGAAACGTCCCGATTTGTTTTCACTTTCAGAGGCTGTCTAAAAGAAAACAAGTGACCTGTAAGGTCAGTTTATGATATACACATAACAAAATAATATACGATAGGTTATCCAATAATCACTTTATAAATGTTTTATAATATTTTGCCCTGCTACAATTTATATTTTCATATACGTTTGTTTGACAAATATCTAGGAATTTTCAGAAAAATAAACTTCTCCAAGCCACGCTTGTGCACTTTGTGATCCTTGTATTATTATGCTGTTTATCTGTAAATCAGTGACAAATTGTTAATGCTGATAGTTTGAACGTACATTGCTTAAAACTTAAATTTCAATAAATTTTATAAAAAAAAGTCATATTTTCCGAGAAATTAAAGAATGATAAGGAATATTAAAGCGTTAACAATTTGTATTGTATGTCACATGTTCTACTTGATTATTTTGAATTGATTTCCGTGAGACAACCTGCAATTCAAATGCAATCTTGTTTCAAAATTGTCTTCACCAGTAAGGGGTAACATTCTAGGTTATGGGCTTAAGGAAATTTACCGATAAATTCATTGTATATAACAAATTTTAAAACAACCTATACGAAGAGTTTTAAGTTCGCAATAACGTTCCTTTAAGATTTCAAATATCACCTGGTTTTACAGGACTCATTACAGGAAAATTGACTGAAAAGGAGAGAAGATACCAAGGTTACAATCAATCTACATACACTACACTGGAACCTAATTAATTTGAAAAGTGCATAACTAGGATGAACTTCAAAACAGCTGAATAAACTCATCTTAGATACCGGGCTAAAATCGTGTTTGCCAGACGCGCGTTTCTTCTACGAAAGACTCATCAGTGACGCTGGAATTAAAAACGATAAAAAGGCCAAATTAAGTACGAAGTTGGAAAGCATTGAGGACCAAACATGGCGAAAGGTTTTGCCAAATACAGCTAAGGTATATATAAAGATAAAAAGATGTAGTATGATTGCCAATGAGACAACTCTCAACCAGAGTCCAACTGACGTAGAGGTTAACTGCTGTAGGTCACAGAACGCCCTTCAAAAATGAGCAAAACCCATACCGCATAGTATGTAGCATTGTAAGGAATACAAGGCTCCGAAATGAAAAAAATGTAAAACAATTCAAACGGGAAATATAACGGCCTGATTTGTGTACAAAACAATGAAAGAAAAACAAATAGGATATATAGCAACAAACGATAACCATCGAATTACAGGCTCCTGACTTGGGACAGGAACATCCTGAGTGTGACAGGGTTAAACATATTTAATGGCGCCAAGCCCCCCTCCCCTCCTTGACCTGGATCAGTGGTAAATCTATTCCTATGGTAGAAAATCCTTAATTACTAAAATATGTATACCCAATATGCTGTTAACGTTATTGAACGGTGTATTGTTATTGTATTTTTCACTGGCTGTGTGTATAATCATATCAAAGAGTTTAAAGGGACATAAGCTGTCATATTCATGTTCACTGATTTGACTAAAATTCTCATATTTAGTTTACAACAAACTAAAACGTATATCCAAAATATATAAAAAATAATTGTGTCTGAAATAAACATTTAACACTACATTGATTCGATAATATATATCAGCATTTCGTGTGTATTTTAGTTTAGACGCCATCTAATTAACCATCGAGATGACCTTTGAAGACTGCTGACGGTCACATAACCCGATATAAACATAAACATAAATATAAATAGATAACGACCTCGTGCAATTGGACTTTTCTAGGTCTGTTTGATTTCATGTTAAATGTTTAAAAATAAGTTAATCATCGTTTTTACCTGTATAAGAATGATTTGTTTTGTGGACCGAATCAGTCAACGAAATAGTTCACCTTTATTTCACTTTTAATGTTGACATTCTATTCCTTTTAACGGCTGAACACAGCTAATACATGCGTAACTAATCTTTAGCTAATAAGTTAAATCGAAGGTCCCTTGAATACGGATTGCAAGTGAATAATTCATCAACGATGTTCTTTGCTTATTTTGACAAAACTGAATTAAACTGGCTGCTAAAAGCGAATTATTATTTCACTATTTCACTTTCATCAATGATTAAATAAAAACAAAAAACATATTTTAAGTTTTTGTATATCTCGTAGCTAATGCCCCTTTAATTTCAAATAAAAATAAATATCCAGAGGTTATATCATCAGATAATCGAGAAATTAAAGTTTTCTCCACAAAACTGTAAGTGATGTGGTTCATTTCACAAAGAATCTTTCGAGAGACAATGTTGTATGGATATTTACTATTATTTGTATTGCTAAACTGCTTCCTATATATTGAAGGCTGCTAGGAGATACTCATTTTCAGAGATTTCCCAAGCATATCTACTGAATAGTAGTCCACTTTCACATGTTATCTTAATAGATACCGACCTTCTCTTTCGGTGTCTGTGTTTTAATCATTCTCCATGAAATTATGTGCACATTCAAAACTGATTTACAGTTACAAGGGATAACTGTCAAGTTAATATGTAAATACATATCTGTCATCAGTACAATATTTTGTAAAATGTGACTCAACAAGTTTTTAAAAGATTTTTAATAAATAACCTGACTTGAAGTATTCAAATGCATGGAAACTTAGTTGTTTCTAAAATAATTGAAACAATTTGCATCATAACAAAAGGATTGTTTCGACAACAAATAATCCTCATTCACAGGATTTCAGAACCCTTTCGTAGAACCACGAGTTTTAATGTCGATTGTAAAACAACCCAGTCAGTGGATTAAACGTTACATAAACCTCTAATGTTATTTTGCAATAGACAATAACATTAAGATATTCATTCATATGTTTGCTTATTGTTGAACGCCATAATAAAGATCCATACTTTTTCATGTTTAATTCTACTGACGTATCGAATAACCCATTTTCCTTTTTTTTTTTCGTAATACCCCGTTGGTTTTCTTTTCTGGTGGTCTTTCTTTCTGTATTGAGAATCTATAATTGAATGTAAGATTTGTTATGTCATGTAATGAGGTACATGCACATTGGAAGATACAATTTCTCTTAAAATACTTATTCATTGGTGTCATTATCAAAACGTTTTATATAACAGCGGTAATTGTATTATTGGGAGTTTAATACAAAATGGTGTCGTATTAGAAATAGAATGTAAATAAAAAACATCCTTGTAAACGATTAAAAACTGTGTCTTTGATAGTTTTGAAAAAAAAACCTTGACATTTTCGAAGAAATGTACAGGAAGGACATCTCAAACAAAACCTTTGTCAGAAGTGAATCTCTGAGTTGTCTCTAGTTAAAATAAATTCACTGTTGTAAATGCCGAAAAACAAAAAATACATTTAAAAAGTTGTAATATGCAGCCTGATTGTCTTTGGTATTACTCGTGACAAGCGTTTTTCTCAACTAACACAGTTATTACGTAGATTAAACATTCAGGATGACAGCACAAAAGCCATGTTGAAAAGCCATATACTGCTCAAATTACTCTTAACTCGCCGGCATTTAAATTTCAATCCTGTTAATCAAAAATTCTAGAAATATAGGGTACATTAGCTATATTTCTTTAAACATAGCTATCATTACTTTATGGTATATGAGATGGGATAAGATAAAGATACTTGATGTATCTAAAAACGAGTATTAAAATGTTAAAATAAATGTTTTAAATGGGCGAAAATCTCTGCCATACTAGCAAAATACTATACGTAAAAATATATCTATCTAATTACATGTTATCAATTGATAAAATCAATTTCAGCTCAAAATTCCTCAAACTGTACAATTATATAGTTTAAATAAAAATTCCTGTAGTTTTCAACAGTGTCACACTTTTATCAATTATCTTTATATTTCAACACCCATTTACATCAAAATCTACTGTACACGGTTGCAATGACAAAAATCTGCTGTATACGATATGATTCTATTGTATTGTCGTAATAATAGCCGGTAATAGGGTGTATGTAGCTTTGGAAAGTGTATATGCATCATCTGTCAATTTTTAAACCCGGGAACGTGTGTGTTTTGACAGGCCTGATGCTATTGTAAGAAACACTGAAAATAGTGCTTAAAACTTTTTGAAATTACCACTCTTGGTATGAAAATAGCAGTTATTTTCTATTTAATAAAGTAAACATCGTTTATCTTGTTAATCAGATTGAATGATTAATGTGATTAAAATGAGACAACATTATATATTAGATAGGTGTAATTCATTGATGTGTTTTCTTTAAATAGTTTACTCCCTCTAATGATATGGATTTTATACATGAAGTAAGCAATACATTTTGTAAATGAATTTGGAGATTATCTGGATGTAATTTGTGTTTTTTTTTTTTAATCAGAGATAAATTGCACATTTAAGAAGTATTTTCATCGAAGTAGCATCAAATATAAGTGAGAACCCATAAAAGATACAAATTTTCCCGACGTATTGATTTTGAAGTTTACTTTCAGATTCAAAATAGTCATAACATACATTTGTTATTCCAAAAACCTGTTAATATAAAATTGAATACAGTGTTTCGAAATTTTATACGAAATAAATGCAAGTATCAGTCACGTGTTTTAAAGGGTCTTTCATTTAGTATACATTTTTAAATCTACATTTACGTGACTTTCAATTTTATAAGACAAATATGAGATTTTTCAGTTACTTGTTACATAGTTAGCTTAAACAGCTGTGATTTCTTTTAGTGGCGTTTATTTAGTGTTTATCATATTGAGAACGTTATCAAATCACAAATAAAATTTATAACATGTTATACTTTATACTCTTCATTTCGGCTTTGCATGACAAGGATACAATACAAACTAAATGCTAGACCATGGCAAATTATTTACATCTGTATTTTACATATGTTTCAACAGATTTAAGAAATAGAATTAATAAGTATTGTCAACTCCTAACAGTAAAAATACAGATGATTTATTGGTAGTCTACAACATGATTTCTCGTTTTCTTTACCGAATATGAATAATATTTCTGCATTATATTTGTTTTATTATCTGCTTTTCTCATAAATTCAGACATTATTAAGAGACTAAGGTTCAAATTCTCTCAGTTAAATTTGACCTGTGATGCACGAGGCTATTTTAAGGTGACATTTGGTCATACAGGTCTTCACTTGTCTAATACATCCTTGGTTTTCAAATGTTTGGGTTTGTTCGTTTCTGATTGATGGTTAATCAAGAAAAGAGCGTATGACGCACGAAGTAAATAAAGTCTTATTTTCATTCAGATGTTCTCTCAGTGTAAAAATTGACAGAAATAGAATTCACTCGCACCTGTTTTGTTTCCGCAAAAAAAAAAAAAAAAGAAAAACAAATCATAACAAAAATGAATAGGTAAACAAAGTTTAAACTTTGAATCTTATGAAAGTAAAATCACAAAATACTGAACTCCGAGGAAAATTCAAAAGGAAAGTCCTCAATCAAATGGCAAAATCAAAGTTCAAACACATCAAACGAATGGATAACAACTGTCATATTCCTGACTTGGTACAGGCATTTTCTTATGTAGAAAATGGTGGATTGAACCTGGTTTTATAGCTAGCCAAACCTCTCACTTGTATGATAGTCGCATCAAATTCCATTATATTGACAACGATGTGTGAACAAAACAAACAAAAACAATAGGTAAAATGTCACAAATAGGGTAAATAGTCTTATTCGGTAGGTCACATTCGTGAAAAGGAACGGGATTGTAGTTACGACATAAGGAACATATCAATATCATCTGTGAAACGGATATTCCATAACGTTCAACCAACTCGTGATGGCGTCCGTAAAATTTATAAAGTGATGATTTCAACTTCATCATTTGGAACTCTTTTATGTTTAGAATATTTTCTATTATCATGATTAAAAATTTAGATTGGCCGTCTCAATATAACTCTACAAAACAATAAACGAAAAACAAATAGCATATGCAGCAACAAACGACAACCTCTGGATAAGAGGTTTCTGACTTTGGACAGGAACATACAGAATGTATAGTACCCTACTTTGTTCATACGATGTCCGTCATACCAGCGTTTGAGCTGGTCATCTTCAAGTAATTGAACAAGACTGAGGAGGAAAGAACTGTTTAAATTGATTAGATGATTTATCACACAAATCACAAGTTCTGTAAATGACTGTTTTTAAATGTTATAACATTATAATCAACAAATTGTAATATATATCACATATCAAAACCATCTATAATTAATCAGAATATGAAATATAGCATGGTTATATAATCATATAAAATGTGATGAAATTTAAACAGAATTAATAACATCGAGCAAAAAGAGAGGCGAAAAATTGTAAAATTTAATGTATGTCACTAATGTCTTAGAAAATAACCACATAGGAAAACTAATTACATTGGTGAGTTTGCGCCATAAACATACGTCCATATAATCCTTAAAACTATTTAGCCACTATAACAAATGTATTTATACATGTGAATTCACAAAGTCTAATTATTTTCGATTTTGTACACCATTCCAAGCCTATGTTTTCATGTGCAGAATGATCAATTACATGCAGTTCTTGGCAAAATTAGCTAGTTTAATAATATTTTTTGCATTAATCAAGCAATAGGATTGGATACAAGTTATTAAAACTTATATTAAGTCCTCTCCTTACATATACAATACACATATATGATGACAGCAGACACATATATAATATAGCGTCAGTTATAGAAAATAAAGAAGGAGTCGCACATTGGCATGGCAACCAAATAAGAAAATAGGACAGAAAGAAAAAAGAAAGCTGCTGACTTAGAACGTTAAAATCTTTTTGACTGTTTGATGAAATAAAGAATTTTTCAAAATTTTTAGAGTTAGTTTCGTAATTATATGCATCTTTTCCAAACAATAGCGTTTCAATATCAATGTGTATGTTCATATTTATAAGATCATTAACCAGAGATATTATTTGGTTATAATAAAATTGGCATTCTAGAAAGTAATGGATGGCATCTTCAACAGGAGAACCACAGGAGCATTTACAATCATTCACTAAATATATCTTATTTAAGTCTGCATTCAATGAACTGCACTGGTGCCTTAGTCTTGTATGCAGTATATTAAATTTTCTAGGCCCTTCATCATAATATATTGGAGGTCTAAATGGTTCATCCTTTATTTTTCGTGTAAATTGTGGGATAGTTGGTGCGTTTCTTATAGTTGGATTTGAATTATTCAATATTCTTACAGTAGATAGTACGAATGACTTTTCAGTTATTCGTAGTTTACATCTAGAGATATCTAAAAGAGGGACGAAAGATACCAGAGGGACAGTCAAACTCATAGATCGAAAACAAACTGACAACGCCATGGCCAAAAATAAAAAGACAAACAGACAAATAATAGTACAGATGACACAACATAGAAAACCAAAGACTAAACAACACGAACCCCACCAAAAACTGGGGGTGATCTCAGGTGCTCCGGAAGGGTAAGCAGATCCTGCTCCACATGTGCTGATATCATTATTTCTTGGGTTGTATCCACAGTCATCAGATGTAACTGGAGGTAGACAGTCGATTAAATATTGGGGACAAAATTTATTATGCATTTGATAGAAAATTGTAAATTTTCGTTGTCTACGCCTTTCTACTAAAGTTTCCCAGCCCGTTTCAAAATATAAGGATTCTAAACTTGAAAATTGTGTAAGCCCTGTTACTATCCTTGCAGCTTCCAGTTGTATTTTTCTAGTTTATTAGATTCATATTCAAAACACCCATCCCATACTTCGCATCCATATTCCAATAATGGTCTTATAAAAGTGACCGAGATGTTGGATAAGCTTTTTTAGAGAGTGTACATTTTAGTTTCCTTATTACATTTACTTGTTTTAATGCAGACTTTGTAATATTATCCATATGGCTGGTCCAGTTTCCATCTGATGAAAGTGTGACACCTAAATGTTTGTGACATTTAACAGTTTCAAAGTTTTCACCATTTAATCAAATATTCATTACTGGTGGTTTAACATTTGCAATTACCAGTCCTTTGGTTTTCTTTGGATTAAAATCTACGAACCATTTTTTAGCCCATTCATTCAAACTAAAAAGGTCTCTATTAATATCACTTTCAATTGTTTGAAAGTTGCTACCAGAATATGAGAGAGAGAGGTGTCGTATGCAAATAAACCGGCTAGGTAATAGAGATTATCTGTAATGTCATTAATATATAATAGAAATAGTAGAGGACCCAATACAGAGCCCTACGGAACTCCTGCCTTGATTGCGCCTTGAGTTGAAGTTTCATTGTTTATAAACACAACTTGCTGTCTGTTACTGATATAGTCCTTTACCCAGTCTAATAGTTTACCTGATATTCCATACGAAAGTAGTTTTTGAATAAGGCCTACATGCCAGACTCTATCAAAGTCTTTTGATAAATCACAAAATACTATAATGGTAGATAACCTTTTGTCTAGGTTTTGACAAACCCTATGATAGATTTCCAAGAGTTGGTAAATATGACTGGTATGCATATAATGATGAGTGCTCTAATATATAATTATAAATATGTTTATACACTACTCTTTTAATTACCTTCCCTACAGAACTTAATAAAGATATTGGTCTATAATTTGAAGGATTTGATTTATCCTCTTTTTTTTTAAAAGAAGCCATATCTCTAGCAAGTTTCCATTGTGTTGGAAACTTACCAGCTTAAAGTGAATTATTGAATAGAATCAGTAGATGTTAATAAACAGAATCCGCGGTGCCTTTTAACATTTGATGGCTTATTAAATCATTACCACATGCTTTGCCTATTTTCAACGTTTTAAGTATATCTTTAATATCTTGCTCAGTTATTACCACATCAGACAAAGAGAAATTAGGTCTGGGTTTTATAATTGGTGCATCATGGTAAGTATCGTCAACCGATGAAACTGAGCAAAAATATTCGTTTAAAAGATTTGCTTGTCTTTATCATTGTATACCGTTTCGTTTAAATTACTATAAAATAGTGGTGGAATATTATAATTACTATTTGTTCTCTTTAAAAGTTTTTTTAATAAGAGACCAATAAGCCTTTGAATCGGTTTTCGATATAGAGTCGACAAGTTCATTGGCACTTAAGAAAAACTGCTCGAGGGCGTATTTTATCATATTATTAACTTTGTTTCGGTGAAATTTGTACTTAATAAGAGTATGGCCTATGCACAGAATGAAGTCGATTCCGGATTCTGATTTCCCTTCTGATTTCCGAATTAAATCAAGGTTGATCGTTAAGTCGGACAAGAATTGCCTTGGACGGTATATGTTTCCGTATCATCTAAAGATATTTGTGTGTAAATCTTTCAGACAGTAATACTTCCCAATCGTAATTATCACTGTCTCCGTTTAATGAAATAAATTCTGCATGTTTATATAACCATACATTTCTAGTATAGGACTTTTTGTTAAGGAACGGTATTTTAAGGTGTACTAGTGTTGCATCATGATCACTGATAGCTCTATCTACCTGGATTACTTCTGTATCTATAGATATATTATCATTAGAGATCAAAATTGGGTCTAGAAGTGCCCCAAATCTGGTTGGCTCTTCTATAACATTAGTCATATTATACTGAATAATCTCATTACGTCTGTGGTTGTATTCAGTAAGTAGATCCACGTTAAGATCGCCAGTTATCACGACGTTCTTAGTAAAATTTAAGGCTTGTTCTATTGAATAATCAAAGCTATTCCAGAAGTCGGTTCCGTTTCCGGGTTGTCTATATACAGCACAAATTAGTAGTTTAAAATTTGGAATTAAGACCTCAAACCGTATTAGTTCGCTTGCTCCAAATTCTAGATATTTTCTTCATTTTACACAAATATCCTGATATGCATAAGAACTGTTGCGGAGATACGATTGCAGTGGAATAAAGTTCGATATAAAGTTCGATGGTTTGGGACTTGGAGTTCGACATCAATCTTATACCAACAACGTTATATCCATAATCGAATTGGCTACTCACAAAAACGAATATTCACTAATCTACGTTTAATATTTACAATATATACATAATATTCCTTATACAACTGTTCACATTATTTAACATAAAATTTCGATGTTTCTCTTTCGAATAGCAAAACCATACTAAACAATGTTAGTCTGCGATAATAAATTCCTAATTTTACGCTACTATTAAATCTAAACCACAAAAGCAATAAAAGTTATTTATCAACAAGCTGCGATGCAGACTACGATTTTAACTTTTTTTGACCTCAGTAATGATAGAAATAAAATTTAGGAAACCGTTAACCTAGACAATCAACTCTCTGAGGTTGTAAATTCATGTCAACAATTTGCAGACGATATTCTTATCAAAGATCAAAACATTTGATGATAAAGTTTGTAAAAGTTACTTGCAATTAAAAATAGTGTATAAACGATCTCTACTCTAATAATTAATACTAATTAAAAGATTATAATTATTCTAACAAAAAAAAAAAAAAAAAAAAAAAAAAAAAAAAACTAAACTAAAACATAATATTGTCTTCTCGCCAAGAACTCCACCCCCAAAACAGCTCCGATCCTTCCTACAGGTGTTTCGTGAAAAGCCGTCGATAATTATATCAGAATTTGAAACATTATTGTCTAAATGGCTTTCAGTTATACAAATGATAGATGATTCATATGCTATATCTTCAATATAAGATATCTTATTTCGAACAATTATAGCCTTCAGGTGAAAAATAGATAGGTCAAATTCGTGAGGACCAGTATTGGGATGGACGTCGTTGTCAAGGACTAGCAGCAACATTAAGATAAATGTATAAAAAAAAATATAAGAAGTAAAAGATGCATTCATTACTTTGGCAATCATATTGCATATTTTTGATAAAAAGAAAAATATATTTTTTAAGTTCAGGATATGAAATTGAAAATATTTTGTACACTTTTTAAAAATTGATGAGTAAGCTCGTATATAGAAATGACCTATCGATGACCTATATGTGCATATATCATTACCCATTGTCAAAGGCAAAACTTGTAATAAGTAATAGTCGATAGGTATTATAAAATGGTACAAAAGGCAAATCAGCAGTGTCAGCAACATGAGATACAAAACAAACAAATGGCAAATATATAGGACTGTCAATACAGAACATATTCAAGTAACCGTGAGAATAATATTTTACACTATTTACAATAGGTTGTGAAAACTGTATGCAATGTTCATATTGAAAATGTGAAGCAAGAAAAAAAAGGGATAATATTACAATTAGGAATATTCTGATACAGACTGTGTGCTTATGTGCGTTTTAATCCACAGTACACCTTTATAGCTTATATTTTGTTTAAATATCAATTTTTTTTTTCTTTTCTTTAAATTTAATTTCTTTCTCTTGCATCTTGAGCCTTCGATTTTTCCTTTTTGGAAAATAAAAAAAATAAATAAATAAAATAAAAGAAGTGAATGAAAACGGATTAAACTTTTTTTAGCGTAATAGAGTACACCGAAATTACAATGCAATTGACACCTTTATCGGCTGGTCGGTTTATGACCTACTTATACAGTTTGTGTCACACTAACACCAGTGTAAATTGTATAGTACCAAAGTGTTTTTGCTGTATAAGGACCATACATTTGCAGAGAGGTAAGTTCTATTTTTCTTCCTTTTTATATATGTTATTCAGGAAAGAATGTGTTTTAGTGGGCACATATATTACATACACATACATACGTTCATATGCCATGTATACCACAATTCAGCAATAATTTGATAAAATATATAAAGAACAGTAAAATAAAAAAGATATCATGCTATCTTTTATGTATGATTGTATTTAGTAGAGATTTCCAATAAAATGACATACGTACGTTACTCGAAGTACGGACCTAATGGGACTGGTTATTGCCAACCATTGAATTTGATTTAATACGTCGCTCAAGTTTAAACAAAGTATTCCAAGACTTTAAAAATCACAAACTGAATTTTCGTCCATATAAAATATTTTTATCATGATGAAAAATGATAGAAATCTTGCATTTTCATTCATCACGTGGTTCTCCAGATTCCCGCCTTTACTGACATAAGATCACGTAAAAACACACGTATCCCTTACTTATCATCCGATCGATTTGAGTTATCTTTCATGGTTTTGATTATAACAATTATTTTTCAATATCGCCCCATTATTCTATATTGTACATGCTATCCGATGTTTTTCTTTCTTTGTCTACCATTTTATTATAATTGATCATGATTGTTGTGGAGAAAACATTTTTTAGAAGGATATTTTTCTGAAAATTTCAGAAATATCGAAATCAATGTTTGTCAGAATTTGTCTCTTTATAAAAGTCGAAAATTGAGATAAAACGGTGCTTCCATTTAATTTCTAAACAAAGGTATTTTTTATTTATTATAAAATGTAATGATAAAAAATTCCCTATAATGCTGTATTTTAGACGGTGTGCTCGATTGAGGATTGTTCTGAGTTGTTTTGTTTAACGTGAATGCTATCGGAGTAAAAATATTAAAATCATTTCCAGGCAAAATATAAGTATTAACAGGATGTAGGGACATATATATAAATGTATTTAGGACGCGAAGATGGATATGCATATAGAAATAAGGAGATGTTTACTGATTGCCAATGATGACTTGGAACCCGACTTTTATCATACCGCAGGAAGACATGTCACCCTACCCGGACACATGATTTTGACTCCGGACCGACCAATCTTTGCTCTCACACTTAAATATTGCGTGCTTTGCAGAGAAGCAGCCAATCTTCGATTTGAACCGGGCGAGGATCGAGCCCAGGACCTCCCACACGCGAGCCGTGATGTAACTTCTATTGACGCAATGAGGCAACCGCCTCACCAAATTTTTGACCATTAAAAAAGAGAGATAGAGAGAAAATATATACCGTGTATTTCATAGTATAGAGATCAGAGTGACGACGGTTCAAAACGTTGTCTGCTTTACTCACTCATTCCTCATTATTAACTTCTTAAAAAACATTTAGGTCAAATTTTCTTTCATAAAGTGAACAAGGTAGATGCAAATATCTTTTTTAAGAAATAGACAAAGTATACCTTGTAAAAAACTGAATCAAACAAGAGGTCATAACTGTGAAACTGACATGATACTTAACTTTTCTTGACAATGAACTAACTTGTTACTTTAGATGGACGTACCTTTCAACAGACACTTGGCATTCTTACATTGTATGCAGTACCCTTCCTACTGACATGTGCCTTGGGTAATATAAGCAAGACTACATAGTTCACCCAGTTATTTTATTTCATGCATTTTGACAAAAGCTAAACGTATAAAGTTAAAAGACATAGTGGATTTTAACCTTTTATATTCCAAAATCTGTACTTAAGCATTTAAGAGGAGTTCATACATATAACTCTGTCATGTATTTTTGTTATGATCAGGACCTGTCTGTACTTTAATACTGAGAATTAAACTTTTAACCAGCAGTTTCGTTGAAATGTGTTGATTTATTGTGTACTAGAAATATTAGTATTTCATGATGAAATTCGACAAATCTGGGTTGTTCATAGACAGGATCTTTGTGCCAGTATGTGACCTATCAAGAGAGTTTGGTCACCTATACCCCATCGGGACCCTCCCACACACACACTGGGGTGGTTCCTTAGCGTTGCAGGATGTACTAGTACGTACTCTCTACAACACTTTTTTCAACAGTATAACATGCTTAAAAGGGTCGTCAATTTGATTGTCCGGGATGTATAAATACATAGCCACGTCGATGCAATCACGCTACCAAAAGATAAAAGAATAGGTTATGAATAGGGAAGATACATAAACATGTACATGAATAATCAAAACATTTGCAACAAGAATTTGGGGCCTTAAGACACCGTATCCCTTCACATGATCCCATTTCCATGTTCAATACACCACTTAATCCGGGTCAAATTCTAGTTTGATATATAATTTAAAACTTTATATATTTTGATTGGGACGGAAGAACAGACGGACGTACAGACCAGTAAATATAATATCCCCTTGCTATCATAATTTGGTCATAAAACTAAAATGACCATCCTACTTAACAAAACTTCAATCAAATATTTCGTACATGTTCGTTTTTCATACGTATTTGCATAAGTTAAACGCCAAACATTTACCAAAAACAATTTGTGAGCAATGACGTTAAATTACGTATACGTTTGCACAGACTCTTCCTAGAATCCATGCATCATTATAATTAAAGACAAGAAGTAAACAAATAACTGATTTAGTCAAGTGTAATCATATTTCTTCTTGAAGATGCATCCTCATAAATTACTATCAGATAGATGCAACAGTGATCTGAATTTTTACCACTGACAAAAGTATCGTGAAATAAATTATAGATGTATGCTAAAAGAAACGAAGCAAGTCGTGTACACCTTTTACATTCCGGCGTGTTTGAAACTCTTGTTTTAATCTTATAAATTATAAATAAAAAAAAGAGATTATCATCTCGCTTCATATTCCATTGTTTTTATTTTTTCAAACTTAATTTTGATTTAGTAGCTTTAAAAATTCACCCTTTGAGAAATAAATATATGGGTCAAGTGAAATGACTAAGTAATGATCGGTGCATTTGATTACCGGTAACTGAATTAATTATTCCTTTAAAAGGTTTTTGTCAATAAAGTCATCCCGAATTTAATAACAAAATATGTAAAGAATTAAAATAGCTGATTGTGCTAATTTTTAAATAGCTTCTATTCCAACAAAGTATGTATATTCAACAAGCCAAAAAAGCATACAGTCTATGCTCCCCTCCGTCATCCTTCAATGCAATAGGCCGAGATACGGTCAGATAGGTTGGTTATGTCGAGTATTGTCATTTTATTGGAATTCTCTAGTAGAACGATATAGGAAGACATAACTCAATTTCATAGTAGACAAAATTCCCAAGTGCAGTATATACAGCATTTTTTTTTAAACTGTTTTTGTTATCATTTATTAATCATGTATGTTATTGGCTTAATACTTTCACTTGAAAAAAAAAAAAAAAAAATAGGGATCTTTGCTATGAACTTTTTAAGCTAAATTGTTTGGTATTGTGTAAGTGAAGAATATCATTGTTTTATATTAGTAGGAAACAGGCTTAATAAAACATAGTGTATACAAGCATGGTGTTAGTAGAACAATCTAGTAAACTTACAGGTTGTTAATTCTTCTATATTTTTCACCATGGCTTTTGCAGAATCCTGAGTTTTCTTGGCATAAGTATGTCCGTCTAAGGTACAGAATGAATGGACTTCCTCTGCCAGTTTCTGAGGCATTTTTAGAACTGTACACAATAATTGATTTTCCAGTTTCTAAATCGGCATTTTATTTGATCTTTCCCTTCTCTTATTTGACCAATTATGTGAGAACGGTTAATATCATCTGCTGTAAGAGTGGAGACTACCTGCAGGTTTGGTTTGTTATTTACAATGTCAAGCACCTTTTGGTCAGCAAAATAAGGGAGTGCTGTGTGTAGTTCATCCGGATGATCTCCAAGCAACAGCATCCTAAACCTATGCACCGACAAAAAGCTGAAATTGCATGGGATACAGAAACGGAAATCAATTGAACGGAGGCGCAATGTGTTAACTGTTTGCAACATTTAAATATTTAAAATGATTAAATTTAAGGAAATTGTTAACTATGATAAAATCTGATAATTTTAGGAACGCAGACACAGTCTTCCGACGTATCATAAATTTTAGTTTGAGAGACACATTAAATTGTAAAAATTCTATCAGATTATTCTAATTTAGAACAACAAATACAAAACTCCCTATAAAATAAGAACAATTGGTAAAAAATAGAAAGATAAACTCGATAATACAGTTTATGTACTAAAAGACAAGTTGGTGATAGATTTCACTATTTTTGAATGAAAGTTTTTTTTTGTTGATGAGGAATGTAAATAATGTATCAGTGCTTACCCTCACAGACAAAATGCAATTGAATTTAAAGAAATTAAGTCCAGTTAACACAGATAAATTATGCATACATGTATATTACTATAGTAATAATTAATGGGTGTTTTCATAGTGGCCCTGTTATATGTCCAAGGTCTGTAATAATGGTCGAGGATGTCTGTAATGGCACGAGGCAACGCCGAGGGTCATTGTAGCCTCCGAGGCAGTCATTACTGACCGAGAAAATATAACAGGGCTATTATGAAAACACCCATTTCTTAATACATTTAATAACCAACTAAACAGAGGGAATATTTTTTATGTAATATTGTAAAATTTGTTGCTTCGTGGGTAAGCAAAGTGTCTTATATAATTATTTGATCAATGTTTGTGTTTTGTGACAAGAACTAATTTAGAGCTCTTGCATGAATTCAAAGTGTCTACGAATACAGTACCAAATCAATCTAAAGCAATATTAGCAATATTTTGCAAAAAACTATTCAAAGTGTTGAAACTTGCAAGGATGCAATTTCTGTTATAATCATTAATATGTCATAAGAAACAAAACAAATCTGCTAACTACATGTATATCATTAACATGTTGATATGACAAAATATGTGAACACTTTATACATGAAATTCTAATGCAATTATTTTGTATCAATGGTTCTGATTGGAAGACAATCAACGTAACATTCCCCGTCTACCTTTCTGTAAATAAGGGAAGCTAATATTTTTTAATACCGACAAGCTAGAAAACACCCAGTGTTTACCTTTAACACCGGCAATTTACATATGAAGTCACACAGTTAAGTTGCAAAAGAAGATCATTTCGCGGAATTTTCGTAATGACTGGTTTAATCTATAATAACACCTAATAATGCCCTGTTGGGCGTAATAGGCACTGTTTCGATTTTGTTTAAACATATGCATTTAAGCAATAATTTGATTAGTTGCTTAATAAATGTAAATATCATTGTTATTACTTGTGGTACTTTATACCGTGTCCATAACTGTTTGTTTATTTTTCTTTCGCATGTACTTTCCATATTGTTAATTGATTTTTTGTTTGTTCTATGTATTTATGTAACCTTTGGCTGTTTGAGGATAAAGATACAAAGGTATTTTTAAAGTTTGTCTGTATGTACTCAATTTTAGTTTTTCTTTCTCAGATGGTATTTGTTATACTTTGTTGAGTTTTATATAGATGAATACCTATATAACAACAGGTTATTTCGTATTCCTTTAAACAACGTAATTCAATAATGATGTTCAAAATAAGGCAATTTATACTATTTAAAACAAGGAGATGTGGTATGACTGTTGATGAGAAAATTATGATTGAGTGCGTATTATTGAATAAACTCATTCCAATACATAAACCGTGTTATAATTCTTCTATTTACTGGCTTTTAGACTCACTACGTTTTATAGAAAAATGGATAATTCTGTAGAAGATATAGCTATTCTAAATACATACGGGACTCTCAAAAATACTGCCGATTTCAATTAATTTGATGAGACTTGATAAGACTTCTTAGGATTGTTGTTTCTGATTTGTTTTTTGAGCGGCAATATCTAATCAACACTTGTAGCAATTTTAGCTAGCTTCCAGTAGTACCAATCAAATTTTAAGTCTGCTTTCAAAATTATGTGGCGTTGTTTATTTCATTGTCGAAGTTAGCGATCATCCTGTTGAAATAATTATGCATAATGCAGATTTGATTTGTTTTAACGTCATGTTTACATTAAAATAAACTCATTTTGGTGTTGTTGTCCTCAGAAGCTTTCATTAAGCCAGTGAGGCAAATGCCTAACTAAATGTTTTGACAAAGAAAAGCTCTCAGAGAAGCCGAATAAAGAGAGATAAAATACTTTCCATATTATAGAGAAAGGATTCTTCCAAAAATTTGATTTTTCTACACTTTATTAACTTAAAGACTGAGTACATGAATATGTAAATTAGAAGATTTGGTATGATTAAGAAGGAGACAACCATCAACCAGAGACCAAATGACGTATATTTAAAATAAACGTCATCGTACTACAGCAATCAACAATGAGAACAACCAATACAATATCGTAAACTTGTAAGGCTCTGACATGACACAATGTAGAACAATTCAAACGAAAAAACCTACGACATGATAAATGAACAAAATAATAAATGAAAGAACTATTATGAGAGACAAAGGACAATCACTTATTTACAGGGTCCTAATTTAGGACAGGCATATACAGAGTGAGGCGATGGTCAACTTGTTTGTGACGGCGCTGTAGTTTGTTTCATAAAAATGAAAAATTTAGATACAAATGGTTTTTTTTTTTAGAAACTGAAAATTTTGCCTTGTAAAACAAGAATTTGAACTATACAAATGACATTATACATGATATTTTCTAATTATAACTTAAAGGTGTACATTTTGACATTCAAAATGTTGTATGCAATTGCTACGCAAATTAAATGGGCTATGAATTAACGCAAAAGCGATTTATCAATATTCAAATCGCATAAATCGATTAAGAAGCCAAATCAAGGTTACAGTCAAAAACCCAGGGAATCGCAAGAACTTCAAAAGGAGATCGGGCGGGTACGTCGACAGGGTAAACATCTCACGCCATGCATGCATCAACCGCTATGCGAAATCGAAAACAAATCTTTGTGTGCTATATTTTAAGAATGGGCTGTTTTCACTAACTATTGTTGTCCTATTGTTATAAGTAGCTTATTTATTGAATACGATTCGCCCAACTGGCCACTCCATAGTTGTTTTTCTCAATTATTATTTGGTGCTGTCTGACATAAATGACGTCAATCTTTTATCGGGTTCACTATTTTTTTTTTTCAGTTGAACTGTTCTCTTATTTTCCTCCCTTGTAGACAAGTTTAAAAGAGGGGCGAAAGATACCAAAGGGACATTCAAACTCATAAGTCGAAAACAAACTGACAACGCCATGGCTAAAAAAGAAAAAGACAAACAGACAAACAATAGTACACAAAACACAACATAGAAAACTAAAGATTAATTTATACGTACATTTCCCATTCAATGGGATATTACGTAACTAGGTTTGGTAAAAATAGTGTTTATCGTTCGAAATATGCTTCACGGTCGCCCGGGTTGTTTTCTTAATATTCTAAACCGAATTCGACAACGACGCAACTCGGATAATAATAATGTAGCATTATTTTAAAAGAAAGGCGAATATAACTTATTTTTTAAGTCAAGGTCATATTCACAATATATGTGTTTAAAACTTTAGAATTTATAACAGTAAAATTGTCTTAATTTTCATCTTTTAAAAATTTTGCAAGTCCTCTGTTTAAAAAACCATTGTTACCATTTCGAATCCTGAGTTGCAGTTTACTATAGGGGTAAATTCAGTAAAACATCTCCCATTAACTTCAATGTAAACCTATATCTTCAATAAAATTTATAACTATTTTACCTTTAGACATTAGAAGCTTTCATATATCATTCATTTAAGTACAAATGTAGCCCCATCTTTAGCAACCATCAAAACATAGGGTCATGCGGCATTTTTAGGCCGTCCACATTGATTTGTTAACAAACACTGTAGTTTTGCATTAAATTCTCATAATGACCCTATCACTTTTCAATCCTGTAGTACAAACTTTTAAATCCATTAAGCATTATTCATTTTATCTTTTTAACCTTAGTTTTGATCCATAAAAAAAAACATTTATTGAAAACTTTATCTACCAACAAGTGTAGTACATGTCTAAAATTTTATACAGATAGCTCTCCCCCAAAATAGGTAGTCCCTGATGAATTTATCCCTAAAGTACAGGATTTCCTCTTTCGATTAATAAATGATTTAAGTGTTGGTCACTGCACTATAGGTTCAATTAAGACGATTTAATTTAAACTGATGATAATTATCATTATAAGATAAGCGATTATCTTCATGAGGGAATGATATGGTACAACTAACCATGCAGACAAAAAAAAAAACAAATCATTAAAATAAGAACACGGTCAAACAAAGTTGAAGTTCATGGAATCATTGTATTTCCATTAAAAACAAAGTTATATGTCTTAAGGATGCTAATTATAAACATGAATGGTTTATAACATCGTCTTTTGAAGGCCAAATACATAAAAAAAATCGTTGATAATTATCTCTCAAATGTTATCTGGCAACAAAGGGACAGGCACGATATATACGATCTATTACGATAACAATTTTTCTTCGAAGGCTGAAGTCAAGAAAAAGGATAATAATCTAAAGAGTGTGTTTTTGTAATATTCCGTGCAATTACTTAAAATTTTGTTTATCAACTACAATCATAAAGTTAGAACTGTGATTAACACATGTATATTAAAATACAGAGCGTATGCAATGGTATTCGTCCTATGTGTAGGTAAAGGGTCAGTCGTGAAAGAAGCTCTTCAAAAAATAAACAAATAATATATTTAAAACAAACGTTTTCATGCACTTTGGTATGTAACATGTCTTCAGCTTTTTACCTGATTTGAAATGAATGGGGCTTTTTCTCTAAATGGGTCAATCGTCGCAATTAAATGCATTAGCATTTTTTTAAAGGCTACAGACATAAAGTGGTCCGCACGAGAACTGTCTGTATCTTACTGTAACTAAATTGATATATTCAAGAACTCAGAACCATTTGACGTTGTGTATGCAGTGTGTTCTGATTTTACTAATTCTTACGAAATACACATTTCCACTCTCCTGTCAATCATCAGTAAATTGACCAATCACATGTGGTAAATTTACCATGTGTGTAAACATTTGATAGCAGCACGTGTTGTCGGCCATAACCTCGGTCAAACATTCTTATCTAAACAGTTAATTTGATCTAACATTTCTTGAAAGTTTCACTATTTAATCGTCAAGAATTTTGTTTTTTGGGAAAGGAATCAGAGGAAGGTCAAGATGTCAATTTGAAATAAAAGAAAAAAAGATTTTTTAATGAATGATAGTTATTAATAAATCAATTAAAAAGGAATATGATGGCAGTGCTTTCTGTTTTTAAAATATTGTTTACATGCTGTTTTGAAAATGAAAAAAAAAAAAAATATATAACACGGGATTTGAATTGGTGTAAAAGTTGAGTTAAAATTTAATTTTTTCATTAATTTAAAAGATTTATACTATAGAACATGCAGGTTAGTGTGTATAATTTCTGGAAATTACATTATATATCATATAGTAAAGATTCAGCAACAAAAGATTTTACACTTTTCCCATTTCAATTACAAAAATTATCTATAACTTATTCAAATGTTAGAATATTTGTACTTGGAAGCAGTCTCAATTGAAAACTTCAGGATATCATCTTTTGGATGGACATTTTGCAAAATAGTATTTCCATTTTCCAGTATAATATTTGTACAATAACTATTTCATGTTCTTTGACAATCAAATCATTTCAGAGGTAGTGTAAGTTTTCCCACCTTAAAATCAATCTGGAGGAAAATTATATACAACCTCATTGGAATGAGATGGAAATAAAATTACTGATCTGAAAGTCTGCATGGAATGAAAGGATGTAGTGAATTAAATATTTGTAGTCTTTTGTGTACAAAATATATAAAATGAAAGTATTTATGTGTGTACTGCCCTTATCGCTAGCATTTCTTTAAAAGACAGAGGGGAAACCCAAATAACAAGTGAAACTGCGAGCTACTGCTCACTGATGATACCCCTGCCCAAATATTTCGGTAAACATGAAGTTGTTTAGCAATGAATCTGAAAATGCATGGTATAAGTGACTAATATAAACCCTGAAACCAAATTTCAGAAATCCTTGTATTGTAGTTCCTGAGAAAGATGCGACGAAAATATTCAGTGGACGGAAGGATGGACTGACGGTTGGACTGACAGACTGTTCTTTATATTTTACTTAGTGATAGGAATTTTATTGATCATAAAGTTATTTATGGATATAAAAACAGAAAACCGGTTAACTTGTGTGGCTAAATGAGAACACATCTGTGCATATGCAGAAATTTTAGGCATATGGCACAACGTCGAAGCTGATTTTATCTAGGTATTTTGTTCTGTTCATAAACTCATTAAATTCTCTTAAACATGTATTTTGACATTTTCAGTACCTTTTACCACGCATTTTGTACTTATAAACAGCAAAAATACACCACATAACATGCTTTTGTAAGACAGTTAAAACGATATAATTGTTATCGGTTGCGTCTGTGTAATGTAAAGCATTCGAACTTCCCTTTTCATTTCCAAAATTGGCACCTCTATAAGCTTTTATGATTGAATGTTTTAGGCATGTTTTGTTCTGATATAATGTGAAGCACAAATTATATAAAAGCATTATTAAGGAGCTAGTGTATAAAATGAAAACATGTCTTATTCTTTGTACTGACAAATCTGAAATTTATTATTCAAAATTTAATGTTAGAATATAAACGACCAGTAACAAACACTAATAAAATTTGAAATTGTTCTTTAATGTTGAAAAGAAGACAAAACATAGAGATTAATAGAAACGTATGAAAGAAAAGAACATTATCCATTATCATTGTCCACGAATATTTTAATACGTTTCCAAAAGGAAAAGAGAGCTCGAGAGAAGCATGTTTCAGATATGTCAAAATGCAAGAGAACGTAGACTTAAATTCTCAGAAAAAAATATTCAAAGTGAAACACTCCGATTTCTTCTTTGTCCCTTTCGAAGCCTATCTAAAAAAACACAAGCAACCTGTAAGGTCAATTTATGATATACAGTAAACAAAATAATGTACGATAGTTTAGCCAATAACTACTTTATAAATGTTTAAAAATATTTTGCCTTGCTCAATGTATATTTTTAGAAAACGGTTGTTTTACAAAAGGCATAATATGCTGTATACCCGAAATTGTTAATGCTGATAGTTTGTACGTACATGGCTTGAAACGTCAATCTGAACAGGTATTACAAAATAAGTCAAATTTTCTGAGAAAGTAAAGAATGATAATTATAGATTTTATAACGACTGAGAATTGAATATCGCTTTATATCAACTCGAGTTATTTAATTTCCATACAATAATAAACGAGCTTTCGGCGAGTTTATCATTATTATTTAAATAACAAAACAAGACATGATATCAAGCGGTATCCAATGTTCACGAGTTGATAAACTTATTTCTCTAATGGTCAACATAAATGCTCTTTTTCATTATTATTTGTTTAACGAACAGTAGATCTTAGTCTAGACGGGTGCCATTAGTGGTGCTTGCGCTGTTTAAACACTAAAAACACCTGAATTTTAGCGTTGCTAAATCTTTAGCTTACTGTGCAGTGTTTGTAGACTGATTGTCACCTTGGTTCAATAAGCTTTTGATTTTCAAATATAATGGCCCCGAGCATCACTGAAGAGACATTAATTGACGAAATCCGCATCTAGTGCAGAAAAATTGTGTTCGTCTCACAGAAAACTTGGTATCTTCTCTCTTTTTCAATCAAGTTTCTTCTACAAAAGACTCATCAGTGACGCTCGAATCAAAAACGTCAAAAAGGAGTTGAAGAGCATTGAGTACCCAATATTTGGGAAATTACAGCTAAGGTATATATAAAAATAAGAAGATTTGGTATGACTGCGAATGAGACAACTCTCCACCAAAGACCAACTGACGTAGAGGTTAACAACTGTAGGTTACAAATACGGCCTTCAACAATGAGCAAAACCCATACCGCATAGTTAGCTATAAAAGGCTCCGAAAAGAAAAATGTAAAACATTTCAAACGAGAAATCTAATAGCCTGATTTATGTACAAAACAATAAACGAAAAATAAATAGGATATATTGCAACAAACGACAAAAATAGTACTCCTTTTACACAACGTATATTTTTCTCCTTCGGTGTCTGTCCTAACTACAATCATAAAGTTAGAACTGTGATTAACACATGTATATTAAAATACAGAGCGTATGCAATGGTATTCTTCCTATGTGTAGGTAAAGGGTCAGTCGTGAAAGAAGCTCTTCAAAAAATAAACAAAAAATATATATATAACAAACGTTTTCATGCACTTTGGTATGTAACATGTCTTCAGCTTTTTACCTGATTTGAAATGAATGGGGCTTTTTCTCTAAATGGGTCAATCGTCGCAATTAAATGCATTAGCATTTTTTTAAAGGCTACAGACATAAAGTGGTCCGCACGAGAACTGTCTGTATCTTACTGTAACTAAATTGATATATTCAAGAACTCAGAACCATTTGACGTTGTGTATGCAGTGTGTTCTGATTTTACTAATTCTTACAAAATACACATTTCCACTCTCCTGTCAATCATCAGTAAATTGACCAATCACATGTGGTAAATTTACCATGTGTAAACATTTGATAGCAGCACGTGTTGTCGGCCATAACCTCGGTCAAACATTCTTATCTAAACAGTTAATTTGATCTAACATTTCTTGAAAGTTTCACTATTTAATCATCCAGAATTTTGTTTTTGGGAAAGGAATCAATGTTTGAGGGCAGAGGAAGGTCAAGATGTCAATTTGAAATAAACGAAAAAAGATTTTTAATGAATGATAGTTATTAATAAATCAATTAAAAGGAATATGATGGCAGTACTTTCTGTTTTAAAATATTGTTTACATGCTGTTTTGAAAATGAAAAAAAAAAAAATATATATAACACGGGATTTGAATTGGTGTAAAAGTTGAGTTAAAATTTAATTTTTTCATTAATTTAAAAGATTTATACTATAGAACATGCAGGTTAGTTTGTATAATTTCTGGAAATTACATTATATATCATATAGTAAAGATTCAGCAACAAAAGATTTTACACTTTTCCCATTTCAATTACAAAGAATTATCTATAACTTATTCAAATGTTAGAATATTTGTACTTGGAAGCAGTTTCAATTGAAAACTTCAGGATATCATCTTTTGGATGGACATTTTTGCAAAATAGTATTTCCATTTTCCAGTATAATATTTGTACAATAACTATTTCATGTTCTTTGACAATCAAATCATTTCAGAGGTAGTGTAAGTTTTCCCACCTTAAAATCAATCTGGAGGAAAAATTATATACAACCTCATTGGAATGAGATGGAAATAAGAATTACTGATCTGAAAGTCTGCATGGAATGAAAGGATGTAGTGAATTAAATATTGGTAGTCTTTTTGTGTACAAAATATATAAAAATGAAAGTATTTATGTGTGTACTGCCCTTATCGCTAGCATTTCTTTAAAAGACAGAGGGGAAACCCAAATAACAAGTGAAACTGCGAGCTACTGCTCACTGATGATACCCCTGCCCAAATATTTCGGTAAACATGAAGTTGTTTAGCAATGAATCTGAAAATGCATGGTATAAGTGACTAATATAAACCCTGAAACCAAATTTCAGAAATCCTTGTATTGTAGTTCCTGAGAAAGATCCGACGAAAATATTCAGTGGACGGAAGGATAGACTGACGGTTGGACTGACAGACTGTTCTTTATATTTTACTTAGTGATAGGAATTTTATTGATCATAAAATTATTTATGGATATAAAACAGAAAACCGGTTAACTTGTGTGGCTAAATGAGAACACATCTGTGCATATGCAGAAATTTTAGGCATATGGCACAACGTCGAAGCTGATTTTATCTAGGTATTTTGTTCTGTTCATAAACTCATTAAATTCTCTTAAACATGTATTTTGACATTTTCAGTACCTTTTACCACGCATTTTGTACTTATAAACAGCAAAAATACGCCACATAACATGCTTTTGTAAGACAGTTAAAACGATATAATTGTTATCGGTTGCGTCTGTGTAATGTAAAGCATTCGAACTTCCTTTTCATTTCCAAAATTGGCACCTCTATAAGCTTTTATGATTGAATGTTTTAGGCATGTTTTGTTCTGATATAATGTGAAGCACAAATTATATAAAAGCATTATTAAGGAGCTAGTGTATAAAATGAAAACATGTCTTATTCTTTGTACTGACAAATCTGAAATTTATTATTCAAAATTTAATGTTAGAATATAAACGACCAGTAACAAACACTAATAAAATTTGAAATTGTTCTTTAATGTTGAAAAGAAGACAAAACATAGAGATTAATACAAACGTATGAAAGAAAAGAACATTATCCATTATCATTGTCCACGAATATTTTAATACGTTTCCAAAAGGAAAAGAGAGCTCGAGAGAAGCATGTTTCAGATATGTCAAAATGCAAGAGAACGTAGACTTAAATTCTCAGAAAAAAATATTCAAAGTGAAACACTCCGATCTCTTCTTTGTCCCTTTCGAAGCCTATCTAAAAAAAAAAAACACAAGCAATTTATGATATACAGTAAACAAAATAATGTACGATAGTTTAGCCAATAACTACTTTATAAATGTTTAAAAATATTTTGCCTTGCTCAATGTATATTTTTAGAAAACGGTTGTTTTACAAAAGGCATAATATGCTGTATACCCGAAATTGTTAATGCTGATAGTTTGTACGTACATGGCTTGAAACGTCAATCTGAACAGGTATTACAAAATAAGTCAAATTTTCTGAGAAAGTAAAGAATGATAATTATAGATTTTATAACGACTGAGAATTGAATATCGCTTTATATCAACTCGAGTTATTTAATTTCCATACAATAATAAACGAGCTTTCGGCGAGTTTATCATTATTATTTAAATAACAAAACAAGACATGATATCAAGCGGTATCCAATGTTCACGAGTTGATAAACTTATTTCTCTAATGGTCAACATAAATGCTCTTTTTCATTATTATTTGTTTAACGAACAGTAGATCTTAGTCTAGACGGGTGCCATTAGTGGTGCTTGCGCTGTTTAAACACTAAAACACCTGAATTTAAGCGTTGCTAAATCTTTAGCTTACTGTGCAGTGTTTGTAGACTGATTGTCACCTTGGTTCAATAAGCTTTTGATTTTCAAATATAATGGCCCCGAGCATCACTGAAGAGACATTAATTGACGAAATCCGCATCTAGTGCAGAAAAATTGTGTTCGTCTCACAGAAAACTTGGTATCTTCTCTCTTTTCAATCAAGTTTCTTCTACAAAAGCCTCATCAGTGACGCTCGAATCAAAAACGTCAAAAAGGAGTTGAAGAGCATTGAGTACCCAATATTTGGGAAATTACAGCTAAGGTATATATAAAAATAAGAAGATTTGGTATGACTGCGAATGAGACAACTCTCCACCAAAGACCAACTGACGTAGAGGTTAACAACTGTAGGTTACAAATACGGCCTTCAACAATGAGCAAAACCCATACCGCATAGTTAGCTATAAAAGGCTCCGAAAAGAAAAATGTAAAACATTTCAAACGAGAAATCTAATAGCCTGATTTATGTACAAAACAATAAACGAAAAATAAATAGGATATATTGCAACAAACGACAAAAAATAGTACTCCTTTTACACAACGTATATTTTTCTCCTTCGGTGTCTGTCCTTTAATAATTATCCGTGAAATTATGTTCACATTCAAAACTGATCTACAGTTACAAGGGATAATTGTCAAGTTAGTATGTAAATACATACCGGTATCTGTCATCAGTACAATATTTTGTAAAATAACAAGTTTTTCCAAAGATCTTTTGATAAATAACCTGACATGAAGTATTCAAAATGCACGGAAACTGTATTTTCTCACTGTGTTGAAGTCCCATTGGTGGCCTTGGGCTGTTGTCTGCTCTTTGGCAATTTGTTGTCTCTTTGACGCATTCCCCGTTTCCATTCTCAATTTTATTTAATAATTCCTAGAATAATTGAAACAAGTTGTATCAAAATAAAAGGATTGCTTCGACAATAATAATCCTCGTTCATAATCTTTGAAAACCCGATCGTGAAACCATGAGTTTTAATGTCGATTGTAAAACAACCCAGTCAGTGGATAATACGTTACAGGAACCTCTAATAATATTTTGCAATAGATAATAACATTAAAAGATAATCATGTTACTTATTGTTGAAGTCATAATAGTTATCCATAGTTGTTCATGTTTGATTCAACTGAAGCATCGAACAACCCATTTTACTTTTGTTTTAATCTCCCGTTGGGTTTCGTTTCTGGTGGTCTTTCTTTCTGTATTAAAAAACCTATAATTGTTATGTAATGTAAAGAGGTACATGCATATAGGAAGGTCAAATTTCTCTTAAAATACGTTTTTCATTGGGGTCATTATCAAATCGTTTGAGAATTTTAAATTAAATCTGCAGTATAACAGCTTTAATTGTTATCTAAGGAGTTTTATACAAAATAGTGCCGTATCTAAGATAAAATGTAACTAGAAAATACATTCTTATAGATGAGTCATAACTTTACCCGACTTGAAAAAAACCTTGTCATTTTCCTAGAAATGCATCAGAAGAAATTTCAAACAAAACATATGTCAGAAGTGAATCTGCGTTTTCTCTAGACAAAAATTAATAACTTTTGTTAATACAAAGAAACAAAACCATTTAGAAGGTTTTAATAATGCAGAAAAATTGTCTTCGGTATGACCCGTGACAAGCGTTACTCAACTAACAAAATTATTATGTAGATGTTTTTAAATTGTAGAAAAAACTGTTCATTATTCAATATTAAAATTCCACAGGATTACATGTAGTAACGTTCAATGACCCTGTTAAGCTAGTATAACTTATGAGGTAGAATGACTAACTAGTGCTTGCTTAACGACTTCTGGCAGTTGTTGCATCCACATTCAGGATGACAGTGTGTAAAAGATCATACATGCTCAAATTACTCTTAATTCGCTGGCAATCAAATTTCTATCCTGTTAATCAAACATTTTAGAAATACAGGGAACATTTGCTATATCTAAATCAAAGCTTAACATAACTTTAATGTAAATGAGATGGGAGAAGATACAGGTACTTGATGTATCTAAAAACTAACGTTAATATAATAAAACAAATGTTTTAAATAAGCTAAAATCCCTGCCATACAAGCAAAATATCAAAAGTGAAAATATATTTATATTTAATTACACGTTATCAATATTGACAAAAACATTGTCAGATCAATATTTTGCAAACTGTACACTAATGTAGTTTTAATAATTAGTCCTATATTTCTTAACAGTTTTCTTTTTTTTATAAAATAATATCTATTTTTCAACACCTTTCACATTTAAATCTACTCTACACTGTTGCAACGTCTATTGTACTGCAATGGTAAGTGGAACTGTAGACAAAATTTGTGTTCACGATAAGTGATCCTATTGTATCTGCTTTAATAATAGCCAATAATAGGCTGTAGCCTTGGAAATTGTATATATATCTTTATCTGTCAAATTTTAAAGCTGAGAAAAACATATGTATTTGACAGTTCTGATATTAATGAAGGCAACACTGCAAATAATACTCAAAATATTTTAAAATTATTACGCTTGGTATGAAAATAGCAATTATTTACTCTTCAGTAAAGTAAAAGTCGTTTATCTTGTTCCTCAAATTGAATAATTAATGTGATTCAAATTAAAGAAAATTATATTATAGATATGTACAATTTATTAATGTTTTAATCTTAAAAGTTTCCTCCCTCTAATGATTTGTTTAATACGTATTTTTTACGTTAAGTAAGCAATACATTTTGTAAATGAATTTAAAGATAACCTGGATGCAATTTGTTTTTTGTTATCAGAGATAAATTGCATATTTAAGACGTATTCTCATCGAAGTTGCATCAAAACTAAGTAAGAACCCGTAAAAGATACAAATGCTCCCGACGTTTTGACTTTAAAGTTTACTTTAAGATTCAAAATGGTAATAGCATACATTTGTTATTTCAAAAATCTGTTAAGATAAGAACTGAATACTGTGTTTTTTTAAATTGTATACGAAATAAATGCCAAGACCAGTCACAAGTTTAACTAGGCCTTTCATTTCGTGTTGATTTTTAAATCTACATTCAGATGAATTTCAAAAACACAGCATTAAATTTTATAAGACACACATGAGACATTATTAAGAAACTACGATTCTTATTCCCTCAGTTAATGTTGATCTGTTATGCTTGAGGCTTTTTTAAGGCCATTTTTTCTCATACAGCCTTTCACGTGTCTAATACATCATTGGCTTTCAAATGTTTGTTTTGGTCGTTCCTGATTGATGGTAAATAGAAAAGAGCTTATGGCGTACGAAGTAAATAAAGTCTTATTTTCATTTAGAATTGCTCTCAGTGTGAAAATTGACATGGATAGGATGTGAAATACCTGAACGTATAAGAAGTCTGCATGTTGAGCTATATTTACGAATGATGTCCTTATACCGATGATAAAATTTAGTAAATGTTTTGACTAGTTTGTGATATCGAAAACCCTGGTGTAATAATTTTCAGTAATACATAAATTTCTTTCGTTAAAATCTGAAACGTTGTTACATACACGAGCGAATCGTACAAGTTGAGATATATAAACACCGTAAGATGGTGACAAGGAACGTCACCATCTAAAATGGATAATTAACGATAGGAAATGAAAATCATCTCTTTATCATAAATTTTTGTATTAAGCTTTCCGTTAATGATATGGATATCAAGATCGAGGAAAGGGCAGTGGTCATTGTTAGTATTAGCTTTATTTAAAGTAAGTTCAACAGGATAAATTTCTTTAGTATACATACTGAAGTCGTCATTATTGAGAGCCAATATATCATCCAAATATCTAAAAGTATTATTAAATTTTGTATCAGATGTTGTTTCGAATTCACTCACACCTGTTTTAGTTTAGACAAAAACAAATCATAGTTAAAGTTGAAAACTTCAGGTAAATAAATTAAAACTATGAATTTGATGAAAGACTTTTAATGTTAGAATATTTTCTATAACAGAAATAGGTCGTCTCAAAATAACTCTGCAACTGCAAAACATTTTATTCCAAGGCAAGCCTATTTGTTTTTACGTGTAAGATAGATGTACATGTACTCGTTTAAAGGAATCGCCTATCAAGTCAGGCTGTTTATACATAAATATTATCATAGCATGGTCTTTCAAAAAACATACAAGTGCCTTGAAAATTTTTAGTTTCTTTACCGGAGTAAAAATACGTGAAATTGAAATTACAAAAGATATCATTATTTAATCATGACAAAACTAAGAAACGGTACATATTCTATTATCTTGCAAAAATCATCTAAAAAGAATATAATTTTGTTTATTTTCATTAAGATTCAATTGCATTATCTCCTCTGATTGCAATTGTAGTAATGTCTTATAAATATCAATTAGAATACGAATAAATATTTTATGAACTGCATTTCCCAGAAACTAAAACTAAAAAAATTAACTGTTTTTTCGTATTGTTTCCAATTTTGTAACTCACTATATATTTCTCTAATTCTTTGGCAAATTAACCCTTTCCGGGCCCATTGTATAAAAAAAAAATAATCAACGTGTGGATGCCGGTGAATTAAGAAGATGATCGGATCAGATTAAGGGTCATAGACTTTATCAGCTCACTGGATGAATAAAATATGCTAACAGGTATTACTGAAACTTTCTGGAATGTGGAAAACAATCGAATAGGATTTTCGTTTATCAAAAATGAAACTTTATTTGGTAACCATAAAAAAAAAAAAAAAAAAAACAGATCTCACATAATTACTCGTGGATTATCGGATTTATCCAATCTCAATATTTGAATTATCAACTTTAATAGTCCTCGGCAAGGCTCGGACTTCAAAATTCGATAATTTAACTATCTCGATTGGAAAAATCCGAAAATCGACTGATACAAATGTAAGAATCTATATATGTACCGAACAATTAAAGGAACAATAAATGAAAAAGCGCTACCAACTCCCCGTTCGGCCACAAACATGTAAATGCTCTGTTGAATGCTGTTTAACTTTGGGATTTGTCAAAAACATATAGATTCTTATTTCGTTAAACTCTTTTCGGTGGAGTGACAGTGGGTTTCGAGTGCATACAATTTGCACAATCTTCACTGTTGTCGTTTATAGAAAGAACTTGGTAACGAAATGAATTTGAGTAGTTGATGCAATTTGTTCAGTTTGATGTCATATTGTTTTAAAAATCCCCTTCCTGCTCAGACTTATCATCGTATATATATATATATATATCTATTGACATGAGGCTAAGCGATTGGTGCTGTAGTGTATCAAAGGTATATACTCATATGGTCCGACCATACGCGTATGGTCAGGGTTATTAATACGATGAACGTTAAACAGTAATATTGCGTAAGACATAAATTAAGAATTTTTAAAATGAAACTTTGATTTAGATAACAATTTGGTAATCATTGTTACGTGATTAATGAATTAAAATCAATTTTACTCACAGATTAAAATTATAGTACAAACATTTTTGCTTGGTCATTATTGATTTGTCTGTAAGAAATAGCTTATGAACTGTTAACTAAGAAGTCAAATGTTTCACTCATTAACAATTGAAGCATTGAACCCTTTTTTTTTTTTTTTTTTCTTTATTTTGGTGTTTCAATTTTTATTTTATTTCTTTCTTTTTTTTTTTTGTAAATTAAAATTTCTTAAACATTTCAAATTATTTTTAATTACTTAATTTGTTCATGCTCCTCTTTATAAAATTTACAATTACAGAAGTTTATATGTGCTGCCTCTCTATTTATACGTAGAAATCATTGTTAGATCGTATAAATAAGAGTATCAACACATCAGTTAAGTGCAAATAAGTGGAAATTAGAAGAAATTAAAGAAAATTTAATCTAAACGCCGGAGAAAACGAAACAAATTGTCCATGTCCCAAACACATGTGGTTTTACGAACGGACAAAACTGTCGAAAGGATAAAGGTGCGTACAATTGACTCTAGATAGCGAAGGCAAGACAACAAATATACAAAGATTCAGACAATATGTAACAAAGATAAAGGATTTCAGCTAATAAGTTGTACTGATTTTGGTTGAGAGAACGAGCTGTGTCTGTTAAGGAAAAATGAATATATTCGAAAAATACCTATATGGTCTGAATACTCATATGGTCCGGCCTGTTAATAACCAAACAAGTATATACTCATATGGTCCGACCATACGCGTATGCGCGTTTATATATATGTATGTATTTCTTCTAATAAAGTAGAATTTACCTTACGAGAAAAAGTAAGATAACGATTTGTGTAAAATTTCCTTTTTTTCTTTTCATCACATAAAGACGATTGCTGTACCGTAAGTTAATTACCCTCTAATTAGCATAGTAATGTGTTTGCCACACAGGGACATAATGCTATGTTATATACAGCAATATTCCTATACTCTAGTTATCATAACCATCAAAAGCCATTGGTGTATATGTCAGCTTGATTAACAAAACATGTCGAAATGACAGGAGACATTAGAATACACATTTTGCGCGTCATTAAATCTATTAACTTTGTTCAGTGTGAGCATAAAGTTATAGAAAATGATGCATCAATAACGTCGCCACTAATATAAGAATAAGAAGATCCGGTATAATTGCCAATGAGACAACTTTCCGTCAAAATCAAAATAACGTGGAAGTATAGGTCAACGTCCGACCATTATAATTAACAACGAGAAAACCCATACCGCTTCCCATGATTTATATGAAAAAACAAACTCTGAACGAAAAACAAAATTAATGTGATATACGGCTACAAACGACAATCGCTCCAGACTTTGACACAAAAAGAATGTGGCAGTGTTAAAAATGTTTTCTCCACTAATCTAGAACGGTGATGTAACAGCACAACACAAAAATAAAGTATAAGCATCAGTGGAAAATGGCTTGAATAAATACTAGTTCAAAGCCAATAACAACTAATAAAACCATTATGTATCCAAGACTAACAAAAGGATTAAACACATTTGCGGCCAATAAATCGTGAAAGTAAGCTCAAAAATCATCAAAATACAAACTCTATCTACGACAAGGCATCTTCTGTTTTTTATTTCAGTACTGAAAGTAATGGTGGCTTCCTGCAAATAAAGATCTTTTATAAAACCACAGAAATACAGTATATATTTAAGTCATCATATATGATCACTTGATCAGAAGAAAAAAATAAATGCACCCTACGGAACAATGAACGGAAACATAATGTTATAAATAAATACATCGAAGTTAGAGTAAGTCAAAAACGCTTAATTTCGTTTTATATACCTATATGGGGTTATTTTCTTTCAGAACGATAGGTCGTTCTTTTGAAGAAAACCCGGACGATATCATTTTTCAATGAAATGTGCTCCAAGGCATAAAATAATGACCTCTGTAAGGTCATTATTTTATCATGATTATAATACTTCTATAACTGTTTGTAAACAGATTTAATTCATTTAATTTTTCGTAAAGTAATCATAACGAAAAATTAACAGAAAAGTTGCAAGTCACAGTTTTCTTGTCACACTCGTCTGTTGAACATTTAACCGAAGCACTACCAACTGGTGCACCGGCAGCTGCTGATGGTTTTGCCTTTTTACTTCCATCTGACGGTCTTGATTCATACACGATGTTCGATGCTTCTATTTGTTGGTCTGCCGAGGTCCTTTTGTAAACTCTTACTGCTTTACTACAATGACCTACAATACATAGCTTAATAGTAAAAGATGGCATTCAAAAATATTGTGATGAAATATATTTAACCGGTGGTGTCAATCAGATGTGGATTCTTAAAAATCCTAAAGATCTACTGCTAAATCTTAGACCACAATCTCTGCAATTTTGCAGCAACATTAAAACTTTTGATTTTTCTACGCTTTACACTACTATTCCCAATGCTCAATTGAAAGATCGACTTCACCTCCTCATCAAACAGAGCTTTTTCTATAAAAATGGGAACCGTAGATACAAATTTCTTGTTTTGGTTTATAATAATTTTTATTTTGTGAAGAACCACACTGATTCTATCAGAAAATATACTGAAGATGATATTATCAAAATGCTAGACTTTTTGATCGACAATGCATTTGTTGAGTTTGGAGGATTGATATTTCAACAGACAGTCGGTATTCCAATGGGTACTAATTGTGCACCCCTACTGGCCGATTTGTTTTGTACTCGTATGAAGCAGAATTTATTCAGAACCTTCTAAAAGACAAAAAGAAAAAGCACCTTGCGAAATTCTTTAATTTTACTTTCAGATATATTGATGATGTCCTATCACTGAATAACCCATATTTCAGTTAGTATAATTACTGTATAATTAATACTGTATATATATATATATATATGTATATGCTCGGAAACGGGCCCTTTAATTGGATTCAATAAATTTCTTATTCTTTCTTATTCGTATATCCCAGTGAACTTGAAATTAAGGATACTACTGATACTAGAAGGACTGCTTCATACCTTGATCTTTCCCTCAAATATTGACATAGATGGAAGACTTCACACTAAAATCTATGACAAACGGGACGATTTCAACTTCCCAATTATTAATTTCACATTTCTCAGCAGTAACATACCTTCTGCCCCCATCGTATGGTGCTTACATATCTCAGTTGATACGTTATACGCAAAGATTAAAAATGACACTCCGTAAATTTTACGGACACCATCACGAATTGATTGATCTATACGATGTGTCTGTGTCTAAACTAACTAACGACATTTTTACCACATCTGCTTAGTACCGAACGTGACATATTCCCGAATACGACTGTTTTCCCCGAGTGTGAATTCGCATTGCTATTAGACGTGTCTCGGTATTTATACATCCAATATTCATGTATTTAGTTATGATGTTTCGTTTGTAATTCTTGTTGGATATTGTGTTATGTTTTATCGTTTGTGGTTTAAATTCTATTTTTATTTTCTACATACTTTATCTGCTAGTTCATTTATATCATTTTTAGTTTAAGCTACTATATGCGCAGGATTAATTTGTTTTTACAGTTTTGATTTAGAAGAAAAACCGGCATGGTTAAAAATACAAATAATTACACCACTACTAACACAATTCTATATTAATATTCTTGTAATGGTTAGAAAATACATAAAATAACACCATTACAAACTAAATCCAAATTTTATATTCTTTTTTTAGAAATTTACCTGTGACGCACAGTTCATAATTCTATTGTGATGTAAATGAGAGGTGTCCGTTGTTATTTTGTGGTTTACATGTTGTAATGTACTATTATATTATTTATTTATGCATGTCTCTGTTTTGAGTCTTCTTGTATTTTGTTGTTATGTATTCCTGTCACGTAATGTTGTCATTTTAGCGGTATTTTTAACATTGCCATATAAGCGAGAGGTTTGGCTAGCCTTAAAACCATGTTCAACCCACCATTTTTTCTTAAAATGTCCTGTATCAAGTCAGAAATATTGCAGTTGTTATCAAATAGTCCGTTTCTATGTATATTGGCTTTTGTTTTTGAAGCAGTTCAGTGTTTATGTTCTTCCGTTGTTTTCCTCTTATAGTTGGTGTGTTTCCCTCGGTTTTGGTTTGTGACCCGGATTTGTTTCAGTTAAATCGATTGTGTTTACGTTATCATTGTATTTTCAGTAATAAATTTTTTTATTGCAACTACATATTCATAAAACACAAAAAATGCACGAAAACTCAAAATTTGACAAGTCACTTAAGCATGACGGACAAATAGACGGGCGGACGAGTAATGGTAAATACGTTTACCCAAAAACATTCGTGATCAGGACAGATACATTCTTATATCTTAATACGTTTCCTCAAGTCTCTGTACAAAGATATTCATTTTTTATTATCATCATCTATTCTTTATTATAGCAATTGAAACAATCGTGAAAATGAACGGATATTGGGTAATATCATGAAGACCAGCAAAACCATCATGTTTTTTCATGTCATTTTTGTGTGTGCTAAATAAAAATATTAGAGTTAAAACATCTAGTATCTTACCTTTTGTTTCTTTGTAAACTCATTGATGTATACCACCTTTATATAATTAGTTCTCATTAACACCATAGAATGAAAACAGATAAGTTAAAACAATACAACGCATACATTTTTGGTTATATTTTATTTAAATTAGCTCAACCATAAATTAAGAAAAATATATATTGGAACCTTCTAGGAAGACAATTGTCAAAAAACACCAACGTTGAAACATCCATTTAAAGAGGTTGTTACATACATTAGTAAACTAATAAAATATATTAGTTTATAAATTGATAAATAGGTGTCAATGTGCATGCCTCTAGATCCTGGAATACCATATGCAATAAAAATTTCAAAGAAATTAAGGATTGAGCAGCAAGTTCACAAAGACCAACAGAAATTAAGTATAAACAAATGAATTCTGGACGGGCCAACGATTATTTCAATTAAATGTTTTCCTCACCATTACAGTATATGCAGTGAGACAGCACCAAAAAAACACAAAATAATGAAAGGACAACGTGAATATCACATATTTAAGTGCAGATCACACATCGCTTTATGTTCGCTAGCTCGTTAGTTTTGAGGTCACTTCAGAGCGGTTAATGTCTTCCCGTATAAAGATTCATCAATAGATGTAATGCACGATTAGAACCGGGGAAAACATAATGTGCACTACCATGCAAAGTGGCATGTATGTAATTTGCATGTGTCTTATTATTGATGTTACACCAACGCCAATTTGATACAAACATATTACTGCTTGTACACATATATTGTGGCTGGTTTGAATTTATGACAAATAATGAAATCGAAAAAAAACATTTATTTTTAAAGACAACCAATGAAATCGAACAGATCATCTGACTTTATAACTTAATGTTTTAATATTTGGAATAGCATATATAGATAATATCATGAATATAATACGCCACAGTACATATCACAATAAATATGTGCTAATATCATAATAGTGTTATTACCTGGCTGTTTCTGTATCGACCCTGTTATAGATTCAATGCTAGATGTATTGGCCCGAGAGTCGAAGGCAGTACAGCTGATCGAGAATCTATAACATGGCCAATACAGAAACAGCAAGTTCATAACACTTTTATGAAATGATTATAATTCTTCGTTTAAACTGATAAACTCACCGTGAAGCAGATATTGGAATTCATATTTGAACTTGTCTTTTCGCAATCACGATGTTTTTTGTCAATATTGATGAAATGTCTGATTTTCCGTCAAAATACTTAATCTTTGGTAATTCAATTCATTTAATCTGGCACATTTAAAGTAGCTTAAAGAAAAAATCAAACCATTTTAAACATTCTTAATCTTTAATCGTCTGCGCTATGATGATTGATCAACAGAAGTGAAACAGTGATGATAAATAAAAGTTTCAGCCGGAAAGGCTGTGAAATATTTCCGTTTCAAATTGTTACAAACCACGAAACATGATTTAAACTGATTTATTTTATGTAATTATAAGTTACAAAATATGATAAAAACGTATCTTATGCATAAAGATACAACAAACGCTATGGGAAGCACGATGATATCCTTATTACAGCCATTCTTGTGATATTGCTGCACATTAAGTAACTATTAGCTCATTATTCTTGATAATTGTTAACACAAAACTATATTTTGATTAACAAATTACTTTGTGTAATAACTCAGAGAAATCATTATTAGGTTGAAACCTTAGGGATTTTGAGCTTGCTGAGGATATCAAGTTCTTTTTATATTAGATATTTCATATGTTGTAAACAAGTGTAACAAAAATACAAAACTCCAAGGCAAATTCAAAAAGGGGAAGTCCATAAAACCACTATCAATCAACAGAACAAGTGAAAAACAACAGCCATATTTCTAACTTGGTATAGGCATTTTTTGTAGAATGGTGGGTTAAACCTGGTTTTATAGCTATAATTTACAACAATAAAAAATCAAAGTTCTAAGGACCATACGTTTATGGATAGTACGATCATGTTTCCAAAACAAAATAAGCGTTGATCTGTTACGTTATATTTTGAAAAAATCGGCAAATACATAAGCCATTTGATTTGTCTATGGATTCTTATAAAACCTTAAATAAGTGTGACTATTGTTCCTCATTCACCCGAAAGAGACCGGTAAATCAGATTTAGCCCATTTGAATCTCAAAATTGTAGCTATTGCTACGATAAACAATGGCGTTGTTCTATATAATAATTAGAACACACATTATACAGTAATTGAAATGAACGCGCCGTGGAAGTCGGCTCGAATATAAAAAATTTCAAAACATACGGAATAAATTTGTTTACAGATCTCGACCGACAGTAAATGTTCGGTTGTCAGTTTGTAACCATCTACAAAGACAAAATCATAGTTTGAAAACTCATTGTGGCTAGTATGTTAACGTCTCAGTGATCTTAACGTCGAACAAACAGTACACGTAATACATGACCTGTAAAAGATATAGCAAATAACGTATTTGGAAGAATGAAACTGTACTTGTTGCTCTATCTTGAAAGCTTTTCAGAATCTAAAGCTGGTTTCGTTTTATTTTTGTACAAACAAAAAATTGTAAAATAGATGAGAAAAAGATTAAATTTTTTATCGTTCTATCATTAGTAATACTTATAAATCAAACTCAGACACAAATTCCTTGCAAGAAAATATTTCTAACATATTACCTATTTAATTTATATGTCCTTTTCGAGAGATTTTTTTGTTGTGATCAGGTTTTTGTCTGATAAAAATAACGAATTAATTTTGAAGGGCTTAAATGCATGTATACTTGCATAGATTCAATTCATTTTAAGAATAAATTTGACCATAAACACATGATTATTTAATATTTTAGTATATACACAATGATTTATCAAAGGTGAATACAAAATGCCAGCACGAGTAATTTGGAAACTGGCAAAAGGTATTTTCAAAGATTAGAAGAATCAAGGATGCATATTTTAATGAGTTGAAAAAATAATGTTCATGTCGTCCTTGGAAAAGTATAGTGTAAAATCTTGTATGTTAAACAGAAGATTGTCAATAATATGTTTGCGCAATAATTTTTGAATTTACAGTTTATGTACAATAACATAAGATATATGTTTAATGATCGAAACAGTGCCAAAACAAAACTCGCCAATCCATTTGTGACTATAATTAAAATCATTCAAAGTGTATAATTGAAAATATAATTCCTGTTTTTTTTTTTTTTTTTTTTTTTTTTTGCACAGTGATACGTGTACTTTTATAAACACAACAGCCTTGGAAAGTGTTTCGAACATGTAGGCATACTTTGTCAAATTTTAAATCTCTGAACATGTTTGTCTTGACAGCTTTAATATAAATGTGGGAAGCACTGCATATAACACTCAAAACTTCTTAAAACTTTTGACTTTGGTAAGAGATTTTGATTACCTCCCATCAGATAATGTAAACATCGTTTATTTGATTCTACGAATTGAATGTTTAATGAATTTCGACTTATGAGTTTGAGTATTCCTGTGGTGTCTTCTGTTCCTCTCTTAATATGATAAATACGTGCAAATTGTTGACATGTTTGATTCATTCCTCTAATATGATTTGGTAATGTCTAGATTAAACTTTATTTAATGATAACCTGGACACATTTTTCGGTATTAGATTGATAACCACGCATTAAAATTGATATACGATAATAATGTTGTGACTCATGTTATTACATTGGTTAAAATGAAATACAGTGAATAACCAGTCAAATTAAACCGAAAACAAAAATGAAAATAACACTTTATAGATTTCATGCGTCCGAAGCGCTTTTTCTGGATGTAACTTTATCAGGAACACTCAGAGTCGAAATATTTAAAAGCCAAAGATGTACAAGATCCGAAACAGTCGAAAAGCTGTATTTCAAAAAGGACCTAAAGGTAATAGCCAAATCCATTATAGGTCAACTTTGACTGGGGAAAATTAAATCTAAGTTTCTTAATAAATTATAGATTTATAAACGGACAATTTAGAAAGATTTTTCCTATATTTTGTCAGTTTCGAAGTATGGCTCCTCAGATGATGATACGCTCGTGGAATGATAGTCCACAAGCAGCGCTATCGACCTAGTGCTATAAAAATGATTCAACATTTTATAACGAAGCGCTTTTCTGGATTTAAATTCATCAGGAACGCTGAAAGTCGAAATTTTTGAAAGCCAAGGATGAATAAGAACCGAAACAGTTTAAGAGCTATATGACCAAATAGTATCATGTGATATGCACATTCGTAAATCATTGAGTATGTTGGTCAGTAGTTGAACATTTTTCAACTATCGAATTCTTGGATTAGCTATGATCATATAAATAAAAATTGATTCCGTGTCCTACAGTCGATCATATAAGAAAAAATATAGCTTACCAAGATTAAACATGTGTGCTTTAGTTTCATTTTGTATGATGTAACATTTTCTAATATTTCTTTGTAAAATTGATTTACTGCATACAACGTTTATTATCTATTGGAAACAGATGAGATCAATTTGATTGCATTTTAGTTACTAATTGCATAATTTGTTTAAACAGCTGTGTTTTATTTTATCAATTTTTCTTTGAAAATGTTTAGTATATTAAGAGTGATATCTAAATCAAAATCTTGGTTAGGTTTGTTCATTGAACATAAATATTGCGATATCACAAATTGCTGAATGTTATACTTTTCATTTTGGTTTTATAATTCGCAACAGAATGGTAAACATACAATTCAAGGCCGTATGCAATTGTTACATCGTAGGTGTAGCATACCCAGTTTCACAATATAGCCTTAAATGAATTGTCAATACAGAATATTGTTCATAAAACAATTTCTCTTCCGAACGTAATAATGCATCATGTTTTCTTATTTTCATCCTACCATTTCTTAGATTGACAACTTGTCATAGTAAATGTTGCAAAGAACGAGGTCCGGCTTACTTTATGACAGTCATTTTCTTAGGTATAGTCGTCTGATCTGTTATTTTACTGATTTCATCCTTGCATATCTTTGTTTTTGGTAAAAATAAGAAAGGTGTTGCATTTACAATCATACCACATCTTTTATTTTAAATCTATATAAAACGCGATTTACATCAGGTAATTACACTGCGATCAAACTGGCTGCACGTTCCAAAACTGCAGTTAAGTTAGTTAAATGTTGATTATGTTTTGTCTCGTTTGGTTTATAACTATTCTTGGTTTATTTGGTCTGGTATTAATTGTTGCTTGCTTCTTTTGTGTGTCATAATTTACCGATATTTAACTATTATCATAAAATATTCCCGTCTTTCATCCAAACGGAGAAATTGTTATCTATCTACATATATGGAAAACACCATAGACAAATGGGGTGTATATGTTTTGTGCTTGCAAAAGAACGTTTTCATATATTACAATCGTACATAAAGACTAAAGTATTGATGACATTGCTTAACAGCGTTTCTATTTTTCATACTGCACGTGTTAATGCATCTCCTTTTAAATTGGCATTTCGAGATACTTAAAAATGAATTTATGTTAATTTGCTGTAATGTTTATCATCTCCACACAGTTTTCAGACAAATGTAATCATAAGACTCATGACCTGCTGCATTTGTAAAAGATATGCTGCCGTCGTTTAAAGTAGGTCATCACTTACCATAAAACCAGGTTCAACTTACCATTTTTTTCTTAAATGTTCAGTACGAAGTCAGGAATATGGCAGTTGTTTCTATGGATGTTGGCGTTTGTTTTTGTAGCAGTTTCTGTTGTTCCGTTGTTTTCCTCTTATAGTTGATGTGTTTCCCTCGGTTTTGGTTTGTGACCTGGATTTGTTTTCGCTTAATCGATTTATGACTATTGAAAAGCGGTATAGTACTGTTGCCTTTATTCACCACTACACGAAAAAATAACCTGTTTCTGAATTTGCACTTCCGTTCTTGACTTCCTTACATGTATATGTTAGTAGACGTTCGAACATATTCACATCATAATTTAATAAAACATATATTGAAAAACTCAAGATGAAAGACACATATCAAAATTCAAACAACGTTCTTTACAATATATGTCGCTAGGTTTACAAAGCGGAGATTTTCCATCCGAGGCACAAACCTTTTCCACATTGCGTAGTTGAGGGTTTTTTGTGCTTTCATCGTGTTGTCATTTTCTCTGAGACTCCTATTTTGGTGTTAAACAAAATTGGAAAGAGCATTGACACTAACAAAATTACAGTTTCGTACGGTAAAAATCAATTTATAATTTTGCAATATGACAAGATTGACAGCAGATGTATACGATTATTTAAACTACAATGAATAAAAAGTGACAAACTAAAGGCTCATAGGAAGAAATCCAATCCTTTGTTGGTAACTTTGTAGTGCATTTTTTTCTCTGAACTCCCCTAAAACTTAGACTGCATTAATTACAGATTATAAACTAAGGATAAGTTTCTTAATTTGATTGATATACAGCAAAGTGTATCCGATTTACCAACATAATACTGTGAAGAAAAAAACAGATAAAACTTTAAGCGAACTTCGAATAAAATGATCTGGCAATCATTTACAGGCAAGCATATGATAAGGTCAGTTTATTCCTAATATACATGAAGTAAGGCGATAATGCGGAAGATATCAATGGGACATCCAAACTTCATTGGAAACGGACAACGCCATGGCAAAAAAAAAAAAAAAAAATAACGAAAAAAATAACTGAATATTATCAGAAATTATTTCATATCCGAATGACTGAAAAGACGTGTATTTTCATAAGAAAACAAAATCTGATGACAGACGGATGGATGGATGCTTAACGTCCAGCGGCAAATTAATATGCATATTCAGGACGAGAACATGTTGATGTAATATGAATATTTTCCCGCTGAGCCGGAATTTTAACGTGCTGGTTCACAAGGTAACAGTCCACAAGAAGACATGTAACCTTACCAAGACACATTATTCTGACTTCGAGCCGACCAGTCTTTCCTCTTACTCCTTAATGCCAAGTGCTTAGCAGAGAAGAAGCAAATACCAATTTTGAAGTCTTTGGTTTGACCCCGCCGGAGTTCGAACCCACGACCTCCAACAACCGAGACGGACACGCTACCACGAGACCACCGAGGTTGTTTTGATGACAGAACTTGGCTAAAAAGAAGGTAAATCACAACGATATTAATATGTTATACGCATACAAATAACAGTACTTTTACCGCATCAAAAGTGCATTTTACAATTAATGTCTCATCAGAGATCCTGGCAGCCAAAATGTCAAAATCCAACATCTACATAAACGTTGAAGATCAGATATAACAGACAAGGAGTATAGCCAAAATCCAGACAAACACCAAATATTAGCTCACACTAATAACAGAAGAGAAAGCCGTTATTTTTACGACGTCCATGAGCCACAGTTGGGAAAACGTAGGTCAACTCGAACACAAATTTGATGATTTGTAAGAAATTATTACTAATATGATACTTTTTCATTACTTATAGATGCACGTAAATGGATACAAAAATGTACTATTTCGTTTGTTTCAGTTTTATTTTCTTTGTCGAGTAACACTAGACATATATGTTGGTCACGTTTTCGACTTGCACGTTTTACTATCCGTTTCATTATCCCCGGTTCGCTCTTAAGCTGCATTTGCAAAATGTATTTAACATGGCATCATTCCACCACCAGAATATATCTAAAATACAATTAGTTTTGAAAAAGAACGTTATTTAAGACTTCACTGAAGTTGTTAGTTTAAAAACGAAACTAAATGCATGGAGAAATGGCAATTACATTTACATCTTTTCATTTTAAGAATAAAATATTTAATAAATAGTAGGTAAAATACACCTATTTTACATTGTGGAAGTTCGACTCCGCCATATCATCTCAGCCAAATTCTTTAGAGATTGTCTGATTTGTAATTTAACTAAAACGCTAGAATTTTCATTAGTATATTAAGTTTTTCTTTTTTTTTTCTATTGTTAATGAAACGGCATTGACGGCAAAAACTTTTTCTTCTTTTTTTTTTTTTTTGGCTAATATCTACTCCGCTATTTCACGTTATTTATCAAAACTTGATTTTTCAATCACTGAATACACTAAAATTACACCATCTGCCCAGAGAAGATATTCATCTTTAATGCAAGCCCCGTCCTGCAAAAGAAAAAAACTGCATAACAATAGCACAAACAGTAAAATCTCATCTCACCTCGTACAGAAGTCTCCCAGAATGACAGAATGGTCATTGGGTTGCTGTTTTAATACCAAATTTATACAATAAAAAAACCAAATAAATAGAAACCTTTATTTAAGTTTTTTCAAACACAGGATTTCATGAAATACGAGTATGTTGATATCATCAAGGATAGTAGCAAAACAATTTTGTTTTTTTGTTTTTTTTGTTTTTTTGTAAGTTATGTTTGTCCTTACTACGATCCTACTGATCAGTCAATCCCTTTTCAACGGAATTTTACAGTTTGTCCTTACTACGATCCTACTGATCAGTCAATCCCTTTTCAACGGAATTTTACAGTTTGTCCTTACTACGATCCTACTGATCAGTCAATCCCTTTTCAACGGAATTTTACAGTTTGTCCTTACTACTATCCTACTGATCAGTCAATCCCTTTTCGACGGAATTTTACAGTTTGTCCTTACTACGATCCTACTGATCAGTCAATCCCTTTTCAACGGAATTTTACAGTTTGTCCTTACTACGATCCTACTGATCAGTCAATCCCTTTTCAACGGAATTTTACAGTTTGTCCTTACTACGATCCTACTGATCAGTCAACCCTTTTCAACGGAATTTTACAGTTTGTCCTTACTACGATCCTACTGATCAGTCAACCCCTTTTCAACGGAATTTTACAGTTTGTCCTTACTACGATCCTACTGATCAGTCAATCCCTTTTCAACGGAATTTTACAGTTTGTCCTTACTACGATCCTACTGATTAGTCAATCCCTTTTCAACGGAATTTTACAGTTTGTCCTTACTACTATCCTACTGATCAGTCAACCCCTTTTCAACGGAATTTTACAGTTTGTCCTTACTACTATCCTACTGATCAGTCAATCCCTTTTCAACGGAATTTTACAGTTTGTCCTTACTACTATCCTACTGATCAGTCAATCCCTTTTCAACGGAATTTTACAGTTTGTCCTTACTACTATCCTACTGATCAGTCAATCCCTTTTCAACGGAATCTTACAGTTTGTCCTTACTACGATCCTACTGATCAGTCAACCCCTTTTCAACGGAATTTTACAGTTTGTCCTTACTACGATCCTACTGATTAATCAATCCCTTTTCAACGGAATTTTACAGTTTGTCCTTACTACTATCCTACTGATCAGTCAATCCCTTTTCAACGGAATTTTACAGTTTGTCCTTACTACGATTCTACTGATTAGTCAATCCCTTTTCAACGGAATTTTACAGTTTGTCCTTACTACTATCCTACTGATCAGTCAATCCCTTTTCAACGGAATTTTACAGTTTGTCCTTACTACGATCCTACTGATCAGTCAATCCCTTTTCAACGGAATTTTACAGTTTGTCCTTACTACGATCCTACTGATCAGTCAATCCCTTTTCAACGGAATTTTACAGTTTGTCCTTACTACGATCCTACTGATTAGTCAATCCCTTTTCAACGGAATTTTACAGTTTGTCCTTACTACGATCCTACTGATCAGTCAATCCCTTTTCAACGGAATTTTACAGTTTGTCCTTACTACTATCCTACTGATCAGTCAATCCCTTTTCGACGGAATTTTACAGTTTGTCCTTACTACTATCCTACTGATCAGTCAATCCCTTTTCGACGGAATTTTACAGTTTGTTCTTACTACGATCCTACTGATTAGTCAATCCCTTTTCGACGGAATTTTACAGTTTGTTCTTACTACGATCCTACTGATTAGTCAATCCCTTTTCAACGGAATTTTACAGTTTGTCCTTACTACGATCCTACTGATTAGTCAATCCCTTTTCAACGGAATTTTACAGTTTGTTCTTACTACGATCCTACTGATTAGTCAATCCCTTTTCAACGGAATTTTACAGTTTGTCCTTACTACGATCCTACTGATTAGTCAATCCCTTTTCAACGGAATTTTACAGTTTGTTCTTACTACGATCCTACTGATCAGTCAATCCCTTTTCAACGGAATTTTACAGTTTGTCCTTACTACGATCCTACTGATCAGTCAATCCCTTTTCAACGGAATTTTACAGTTTGTCCTTACTACGATCCTACTGATCAGTCAATCCCTTTTCAACGGAATTTTACAGTTTGTCCTTACTACGATCCTACTGATCAGTCAATCCCTTTTCAACGGAATTTTACAGTTTGTCCTTACTACGATCCTACTGATTAGTCAATCCCTTTTCAACGGAATCTTACAGTTTGTTCTTACTACGATCCTACTGATTAGTCAATCCCTTTTCAACGGAATCTTACAGTTTGTTCTTACTACGATCCTACTGATTAGTCAATCCCTTTTCAACGGAATTTTACAGTTTGTCCTTACTACGATCCTACTGATTAGTCAATCCCTTTTCAACGGAATTTTACAGTTTGTCCTTACTACGATCCTACTGATTAGTCAATCCCTTTTCAACGGAATTTTACAGTTTGTCCTTACTACTATCCTACTGATTAGTCAATCCCTTTTCAACGGAATTTTACAGTTTGTCCTTACTACGATCCTACTGATCAGTCAATCCCTTTTCAACGGAATTTTACAGTTTGTCCTTACTACGATCCTACTGATTAGTCAATCCCTTTTCAACGGAATTTTACAGTTTGTTCTTAAATGGACATCTATGAGAAAACCATGCAGATAGCTCTCCATGCAAGGTTGTTTGATTTTAATGAAACTTTGCTTAAATGTTCCGGTAGACCTCATATGAAAGTCATGTAAGTTTGAAGCCCTTACACCAATGGTAACCATGGCAACGATAGAAACTTAGGGTTTTCTCGAGTTCATTTATACATGCACTAACTGAAATGCAGAGATTTCATAGAATTCTCAAATAAAAATAAAACTATAATACTTCTGAGTGTTTAAATACTTTAATAGAACAGATAGCATGTGTATAAAGTATAAATCACATAATTTCATTAAACATAATGATATATATAGAAAATAAGGGTGTGGCCAAACACATAAAATGATAAAAAATACGACCTTTTCATCTAGTCACACTAAAACCGACACTACAGCCCAAAAGACGCTTTAAGTTATCCTAAATTTCAGAAGTGTTTTGCATTTTTTTTGGTTCAAAATAATTAAAAGGGATTTCGGTTGCAAATTAATTTTATAGATTTTATTGCTCATTCAGATAGCCCTCCCCCTTTTTTTGTATTTTTGCAATAAAATTTAGGAAAGTCTCATATTTCCATGAAATAAAGCATTCAAAACTAAATATTTGAATTAAACCGATTGTAACATGGTATATAGGTAATTCAAATGGAAAATTTCAAGTTAAATGGATGTTTAGGTCACAAAAAATAACAAGCATCAGGCTAAAAAAAGAGGGGCTGCCCAAGACAATATTTTTTTTAGTAATTTTTTTTAATCAAAATTCCTAAAGTACACTTATCCCTTTTACTTTAAAGAGTAAAATCCATCCATTTCTTCCTACAGATGATATTTAGGTTATTGCAGCATCATGCTGAATCCTCAAGTTTAAGTCTGGTTTTTCAAACATCTTATGAAATTCAATTTCAAGTTCAACAAATTGTAAAATCTTAAGTATCAGCATTCGGAAGTTGTGTCTGACAGGTAAATAAAGTTAACACATGTTGCAACCTTTTACTTGCATGCTGGTCATTTTGATTATTAGTACTTGAGAAGGTGTGGAAAAATCTTTGATTTTCTAAGGTACAAAGGAGCTAATCCAGTAAAATGCATTTTAAAAACCTTAAAATTACATGTACATATTTTTAAACTAAAAGCGCTTGATCAACTTAAAATATAAACATTTCTCTATTTGGTTATCTGGTGACAGAGTTAATAGAGCATTTGAGAATATACTTTTGGTTTGCTCTTGTTGTAGTACTTTCTAGAATTCCCTCGAAAATGTCTAAACTTACAAATTCTCTTTTAGAATCAATATATTTTAAATATCAATCTGTAGGAATGTTTTTATAGCATTATTATTTAACAATGTAAGTAAACAACGAAGATAATACAATTACAATAAATGATGCTTACATACAAGAATACGATTAATATACATTAAAGTACAAATACTTAGTTAATTCAACATGACTTAGCAGGTAAATTGCAACTACACACAACAATTGGGTAGGGAATTTAGGGTAGTTTTAAATTGTTTCCATACTGTCTTATAAAATTTACATAACTATGAAAGTTTTTCTAATAATTTGATCAATAACACTAGTTAGTCTAAGTTATAATTTTTGGCTAAGTACATTTGTCAACTTCTTGATTGTCTTCAATTTTGATGACCTCTACAGAAGGATTTTGGACTTCTCTAATTCTTTCTTCTTTTTTGTTTATGCACAAATTCCAAGGATACTTCTAATTTGCTGATGAGAAAGCCACTCTGATGGTGAGACCATGAGAACACACTATTTCCTTGCAAATCAATCTCACTAAGTCTTCTCATTTGTTTTGAAACTGTGTATTGTCGTGGTGTTTTTCAAGATTCTTCCCCAGCATTGAATAGATCTTTTATATAGTCCTTCACATTTGGCGAGACTCACACTGCCTTTTTTTCCCTTTTTTCAAAGCGTATCCATGAGTTTCATTGCAATTCATTTTTTGTTTGAGCTTGCAATTGTTCAACTTCAACAGGAAAAATCAAAGCTAGAACAGAGCCTTATTATCTAAGTTTTCTTCATCAAAGACATGTTTACCAACAAAAAGGTGTCTCAACAATAAGTCTTCTTTCATTAACTTGAGGGTTTTTTGGATCACCAAATGCCTGTAAAAAATAATTAAGAAAAAGGTTATCCATTAAAAGATATAAAATCCTAAAAGAAATGAATTACTAACTTAGTGCAAAATATGTTTCTTTTATTACCACTCTGACATTTCAGTACATAGAATAAAAAATAAAAGTACACTAGCTAAAAATGGACCTAAATTTAATTTTTTTCTTATAACAAGCTGTAGCAAACTGCATAGAAACTTTTTTCAATGTAGTTAATTTTGCAGATTACATATTGTATATGTTGTATGAATTTCATGACATTATACAACAAGAGGCTCTCAAGAGCCTGAATCGCTCACCTGTTATTTTTTGCTTAAATCCTTCATCAATGATTATTTTGCTTTTCAATATATATTAATGAGTGGCTTAAAATGCCATTGTAATGTTCATTGTATCTGGCATATTTTCTTCAAAAGCAAATAAATGCATTTTACCCATATGTTCCATTTTAGCCATAGTGTCTATGTTTCTTGACGTACAAGGAAATAAAATACAAAATTTATACTAGATTCATTTGAGAAGATTTTTAAAGTTAAAAAACATAAACAACTTGTGTAAAATTGTCCTTAAAGGGCAATAACTCCTTAAGGGGTCAATTGACAATTTTGGTCATTAAACTTTTTTGTAGATCTTACTTTGCTGTACATTTTTGCTATTTACAGTTCATCTTTATCTTCAATAATATTCAAGATAATAACCAAAAACTGCAAAATTTCCTTAAAATAACCAACTTAGTGGCAGCAACCCAACAAAGGGTTGTTCGGTTTATCTGAAATTTTCAGGGTTGATAGATCTTGACCTTTTGAACATGTTTACCCCATGTCAGATTTGCTCTAAATGCTTTTGTTTCTGAGATATAAGCCAAAAACTGCATTTGACCCCTATGTTCTAATTTTAGCCATGGCGGCAAGGTTTGTTGGTGGATCAAAAATTTGAATACGATTCGTAAACTAGATTCCTAAAGGAACATTCATTTAAAGTTAAGAAGTATTAGGCACAATAGTTACAGAGGAGAAGATTTTTAAATGTTAGCAAACTTGATGAACAAATTGTGTGAAATTCTCTTTAAAGGGCAATAACTCCTTAAGGGGTCAATTTACAATTTTAATCATATTAACTTTTTTGTAGATCTTACTTTGCTGAACATTATTGCTGTTTACAGATTATATCTATCTATAATAATATTCAAGATAATAACCAAAAACTGCAAAATTTCCTTAAAACTACCAATTTAGTGGCAAGCAAGTTGAGCAAAATTTCCTTAAAACTACCAATTTAGTGGCAAGCAAGTTGAGCAACCCAACAATGGGTTTTTCGATTCTTCTGAAAATTTCAGGGCCGATAGATCTTGACCAATTAAACAATTTTACCCACATGTCAGATTTGCTCTAAAAGCTTTCGTTTTTGAGATATAAGCCAAAAATTGCATTTGACCCTTATGTTCTGTGGCCATGTTTGTCGATGGATCAAAACTTCGGATACAATTTATAAACTAGATACCCTAAGGAACATTTAGTTAAAGTTTGAAGGTATTTGGCCCAGTAGTTTCAGAGGAGAAGATTTTTGAAATAGTTTACGACGACAAACGACGACCGACGCCGAATGATGGCATACGTTCACAAAGGGCCCCGGTGAGCTAAAAATAAGGAGATGAGGTATCATGGTTGCCAATGAGACAACTATCCACCAAAGTTCAAATGATGTGGATGTAAGCAATTATTGGTCCCCGTAAAACCTTCAACAATGAGAATAAAATGGTCCAAGGGTGCATTCTGGTAAGTCCATAGAGATTGAACCTTGATCAGTTGGGGCAAGTATGGACACTACATTCAAATTTCTGAATTTGGATTGTGATTAATTAATTGACACAATTTCATAGGTTTTTACACAGAATAAATGTGGTCAAAGAACTGAAGATTTTGCAATTGGACTTTTGCCTATTATGGTCCAATATCCAAAATCTAAATACATGTACATGAATAAATTCATCATATCAAAGAACTCAATATTTTCAATTTCTATGCCCCCGCCGTAGCAGAAGGGGCGGGGCATTAAGTTGTACCCTTGTCTGTACATACGTCCCAAACTGGCAAAAGTTGGTTTCCGTTAAATGGAAAAAAATTGCTGAATTTTTAGTTTCCATTCTCTGACTTTAGTTTGCCTCAACCTTTATAAATGGAAAAATTGCTGAATTTTTAGTTTCCGTTCTTTAACTTTAGCTTGCCTCAACTAAATGTTATGAAACTTATACGCAATGCTTATTACAACAAAACACAGATCAAATTTTGGTGGTGTCACTTTAACTGTTCTAGAGTTATGCCCTTTATATTCGAAAAATTGGTGAAATTTTGTTTCCGTTTTCTAACTTAAGTTTGCCTTAATCAAATGTTATGAAACTAATACACAATACTTATCACCACGAAACTCAGATTAAGTACAAATTTGGATAGGGTCACTTTTACTGTTCTTCAGTTATTTCCTATATAACTTTATATGATATGAAAGCGGGGCTTCATATGTGTCCCATGGAAACATTCCCCATTAATTTGTTGATATTAAACAAAGTTAAAGTTTGGACCCAAATTTGGATCAACTTGAAAACTGGGCCCAAAATCATAAATCCTAATGCATGATTACTTTAGTATTATAGAAAAAAAACCTTGATTAAGTTTCTTTTAAAATCAGTTAAAATTTCATTTTGGCCCCTATGGACTTTAATGCAGACCAATTTGAAAACAAAAATCAAAAATCAAAATACACAAGAAGTTTTGAACCCCACAAACTACTTTTTGTAATAAAGTTTAATTATGGGAACTTTGGACCTTCATGTGGACCAATTTAAAGACGGGCCCCAAAATTAAAAAAAATATGACTACAGTACACGGTTAGATTTGGCATATCAAAGAACACCTAGTATTCAATTGTTTTATTAAATCAAGCAAAGTTTGATTTGACCCTTTAGGCCCTAATACACACTATAAATGAGGATCTGTCAGGCTAACAGGAACACAGGTTTTTTTAGGTTAAATGTCAGAAAAAAGAACAATTTCAATGTTGAGTATAAAATGTTGTTGGGTAAAATGTACCTGTATGAACCTTAAGTTAATTGATCATAAAAATAAGAATTTCAGTGGTTTGTGTGTGTTGATTATTTCTTTTTACAAGATTCAACTTTTAAAGGTACATCTAATTCATTGATTATTTATCATGTTATTACAATAATAAATGAAACTGGTGAATTTCCAATTACTATTTCACAAATAATGCAATGACACAGGTCTTATTTGCTCTCTATTTAGCAGTCTCTTGTTATGACTTGTTTGATTTATTGTTTTTTATTAATATTATATATTTACCTCTTCACTATCCTTTCAAATCTGCAGCCATCTGAACTTCATTTGTGTGCTCTTTAATCCATCTCCATCATAAACCTGTTGATAAGAATTGAAATATTGTACATTTGTGCATACAGTGAGTTACATGTAAATGTACAATGTACCTTGAGTTGGCTTTACATAATGGATTGATTCATGATATATTCATTGATAATTCTTTTTGAAGATATGAGCATTATTATCTCATGTTGCCCGTTGCAGGGCGATTAATTTGGAATAAGTATATTCTATTATATTCTATTAACTTATAGTAGTAAATACAATTTCTCTTTCATGTTTATAACAATGATACATGACCTGCACTAAGGAAATGTAAAAAAATAGTTAAAGACTACAGTAACTAATTTTAGAGAGAAAAAACCCAGCTCTGACTCTTTAAAACATGTTTGAAAGTTTGAGAACCATATTGTATCGATCTAGCTACGTTGTAGTAAATGTGTTGATAAAGACAGGAAATTCATCTCTTGAATTTATCAAATTAAGAATACCATGCTCATGTACATGAAGCACTGACTTTTGGAAGTAAAATGACTCTCATGATTTATTAATACCATACTTGTACTTCAGGTGTTGTTGAACATGTACATGGATATTATCTAAGTGTATCAATTTGAAGTTGTGACATGTACAATGTACAACCATGACAACAGGAGATATAAAGAGGATTCAAAGGGCTTGCACCAGCATGTGTTCCTAAATTTACCTCAAACATTTTTAATCTTGATAGTTATAAATAAAGAACATAAAAATATTAAATACAAATATTTTCTCTCAAGCTATCCACATGAAAAATATGTCACCATTTAACCTGAAATCATTGTACATGTATCTAGAACTATTTTTCTAAACATTTTTTGCTAAAGTCAATGGGTTACATTTGAAAACAGGAATTTGAAGCCACAACTTTATCATTTGTTTGGTTTATGAGGCAGCTAGAATGAAAAATAGAAAATACTGGCTCTTTAATACATATTGTAATAATGAAAAACATTTGATATGTTTCAAATTAAAACTATTAGTTAATTTAAACATTATGACATTTTGTTATTGATGCTGAATTTCTCAGCAAGAATATTAAGAGAGCCAGCTACTTAGGGCCAGCAGATAGAGTCAGTTGTATGTTCAGTTGTGAATGATGCTGCATGCATTCATTGATTAATTGACATGGATTTAAATTAAACGTGTCATTAAGCTGCATTGTGATGTGAAGTCATTGTCTAAAAATTTTAGTATTGCGTCCTGTTCATGGTAATAACAAATGAATGCAGTCAGAATTAAGGGAAATAAATACAAATTGCGAAGAATAATGGCAATGAATTGTATTTATTTGATTAAGAAGCAACCTCCTTGCTGTTATTTTTCTATCAAAATATGAGGTAAAAAGTGCTCTATACTCATGATACTTAGTGCATACTTAAATAAAAGTACATGCAAGTACATGTATAATAAAACTAAAATACAACTGTTTTGATTCAAACCAAACAATCCAGAAAAATAGTAGACAGAATTTTCCATCTCTTGGGAGGGCTTGGTAATATAATTATTATATTGTATTGTCAATTTATCATGATTATTCTAGATTTCCTGAGAGGAAAACAAAGAGAAAAGAAGTATTTCTATTAAAATTTAGGTGGCATTGAGTTTCAGAAGAATTTCAAATCATTGTTTGTCGGTGGAAACAAAAATCAGTGTGTTTTAAGGTTGAAAACAGTGTTTGCTTCATCAAGAAAATACTACCCCTTTTATCAAGAAAAATGGTCAGTGCTATTTTTCTATATATATGATTTAATATCATGTTTCTATGTCTATGTTTATGGTGTCAAATTGCATGTTCTGTTTATTTAACTTACCAGAAACTAAGAACCAACTGAAACATTCAAGTTCCATCTGCTTTTGAATTCCTTTGCCAATCTTGCAGATTTGGAAGGGTCATAAAGGAGATAGCAGCAACTCCTTTTTCTTCTTGTCTACTGCAATCCAAACTCCTGTCTATGTTTGTGGCATATGTATTTGGTAAAATATGAGTCTGACACCACTATAGAGTCTAGCCTCGAGTCTAGACTCACACTGACATGACTGAGCAATGATTCCCGAATGGGAAAGTCTGTGCCACATGATTTATTGTTTCTTTGGTACATTATTTCAATAAAAATAAGTTTTTGGCTACACAATTTTCATCAAAAATACATTTCTTTACTTCCACAGCCATTATTTTCCATCTTTTGTTGATTTCCCTCCATCTGTTGTAAACACTAAATCTACCCTTTATTGTGAAGAGTTTTACAAAGGAGATAATTGAAGGTATTTTTTTTTTAGTTTTTCACCCATTATTCAAATAACCTTATATTAATTTGCAACGAAATTCCGTTAAGGAATACTAGTTTATAGTGAACCATAACTTTTAACAAAATATTGTTTCAATTTGAGTGACTTTTGAGGTTTTATGGACTTATTAAGTGTAGGTTGAATTCAAATTTTAGAAAACACATTTTTCAATAAATATTACAAACACATATGAAGGTTAAAATAAGATTCAACTTACATTTTATTTTAGTAGAAAGTCTGAACTTTAAGGCAAAACAAAAGTTTTGTCATATAATACTTGAACTCTAAAAAAATAATAAAAATGTCCATTTTCAACAACATTTTCAAGGAAATTTGGTACCAAAATAGAATTACCCTGTATTTACATAATTTGAGATAAATTGTCATTTTCAACCATAGGGCTTTTAGATGTACTTAATACTTTACCATGAACCCAAAATCAGCTGAAGTCTCCAACACCCTTTCATAATTTTTTTTGATTTTGCATGGTTTTCTCGTAGACATCCATTTAAGTCTCGATTCAGGTAAATGGAGGGATGAGTGCTCACAAAAATGTTTAATCCCGCCAGAGTTTTTATGTGTCTGTCGTTTGTCAGAAACATGTGAATCAGTGGTTGGCGCAGATGCTGTCTTTTTTATTAACGTTTCCCGACTCTAACTGAAGTTTTCTCGATCCAAATTTTATGAAACTCATACACAATGCTATCAACCAAAACTGCAAAGCTTGAGCGGGGGCATTCATATCCTCAGACACATTTTTCTTTTATTTCCGTTTAATATATTTCGCATAAATCAGGCTGTTGGTTTTCCTTTTTGTAGTGTTTCATATTTTGTAATTATTATGACTTATTATAGCATACTACACAATGGGTTTTGTAATTGTGAGAGGCCGTGTAGAGTCAGATATTTTTTACATCCACGTCCGTTGGCCTCAAATGGATAGTTGTCTTATTGACAATCATGACACAGCTCCTCACTTTTATATAGACGAAGAGTTTAATTGAATTGCCACCTGTTGGTAGAAAATAAGAAATAAAACTGTTGTTTTTATTTCATGACATGTCGCAGTCCCTTACCTTCAACGCAGTGTCGAGTATGTGAATACTTAAGGGTTTACCGTCAATCATTATCACACGAGAACAAAGTGATTCTGAAAAAAAGGAAAAAGGCTTGATAGATGTTTTAGTTTCTATATAAAGTGTGCCGAATTGACCCATGAAAATAACAATTATGCTCCATTTAGGTTGACCTGAGATGAATTTTGACTATAATGTTTTGGTCTAATAACTCTTGATATGGTTAGCTATTTATCATTCCTTGTTTTTTAAAAGGTTTGATTTGAACGTTCCTGATGAAGATAACTCTAGAAAAAGTAATTCGGACGCACGAAATCTATTAAGTGTTATTTCTATTTACCAACAGTGAACAAAATAGAAAAACTAAGGATATGGGGTATCCATCCATGATACAAAATCAGTACATGCACAGCAAACAACACACAGAAAGCAAAAACAGCGCTTTTACTGCTATAATAAAAAAAAAAAAAAAATCCATAAGGTGGCTACGGTAAATGATGTTTAGGATATTCAGTTGAACAATGGATTCTTCCATATAACTTTCATAAATACATGTTTATATATTTTTTTTATTTTGCTTTTCATATTTTAGGAGTGAAAAGGTAAATTTGAATCTTTTTAATCTAGCTAATGGACATCACTCCTTTGTAACGAAGTTGACAAATATACTTAATTCCATTACTCGACACTTGTTTTGAAAGACCACTCCCTATTTTAGACTAATCGCTATCGTAGAAGATGTCAGAGAACGTGTGGTTAATATAATCTCTTTTATTTATAATTGTTCCTTAGATAAAGCATGTTACGAGAAAAATACATACAATTACTAAGGTCAATGTAACTGTTGAACTTCTGCAAATAACGCATGCATAATGTCGCTAGAAAAAAATCGCGATCATGAAATTACCAATTGCTGTCAAAAAAACTTTTAAACAATACAATTATCCCATCTGAATTACATTTTCGACACGGCGTCATATGTTATACATTTTCATAGCAAGTAACCTCCTAAAACTATTCTTTTATCACAAGTACATAAAAACAGTATATGTTTATAAAATCAACACCTGTTTACATCAAATCAGATGAACAAACAAATGCAAACAGCAGAACAATAAATGAAAACAGATTTACAAATAAATATAACGAAAATACGGTAAATCAGAAATTGTTAATTACATCGTTATGTAATAAAACGCACATACATAGGAACGTCATTCATTTTATTTTTTCTTTCATCATCGTGTCTCCTATGATGTTGAATAGATAGTAGGTTTTTTTCTCAGGGCAGTTTACTTTTAATTCTAATTTCCACATCTGCTCACGACGTTTGTTTAAACAGCTTGTACTGATTATGTAAACGATTGACTGGTCATTGTGCAATTTTAAGGACGAATCAATTCAAACTGTATAAGTGCCTCGTAGACTCACAACTAATAACCAAACTGCTATTATAATAATCTTATGATCAATATCATAAGGTATTAAACTGAAATATCCAAAACACTTTTTATGTCCATGTTTTTTTTTATGTACATTAAGTATGTTTAAATTTTGCAAGATTCAGAGAGCTTGGAGACTTTTCTTCAAGTGATTTAGATTAATCGAAATTTTTAGAATACTATAAGTTTTGAAAACGGTACGATCGCAATCACAAAAGATCTGCAATCCTATAGAAACTTCTTATTTTTCTCAAATTTCTAACCTTTAATATCAAAAATATTCAACATTGTAATACTTCTAAAATTTTAAATGTTAGAATATTACATAAGCTGTCTCATTTGGTTTTTTTTTATAGTTATATATTAGTTGCAATTGGATTTGAACTAGACTTCATTACTTTCGAGTAGTAGAAGATAGAAACTTTGTTTTTTTGCTTACTTTTACATTTTTTTTTCTGATGTTGGGCTAATACACCATTGTGCAATAAGGATGTGGGTTGGGTGCTCGCAAACATGTTTAAACCTGTCACATTATGTATGTGCTGTTCAAAGCATGAACCTTTAATTCAGTGGTTGTCTATTATTCTATTTTCGTTTTTATTTTTTTGAAAATAAATCAGGACTTTTGTTTTCTCGTTTGAAGTTTTTATCATTTTGTCATGTATTTGCAATTTATTATAGCTTACTATGCGGTATAGGATTTGCTCATTGTAGAAGGCCGTACAGTGACCTATTACAATTGCTTACAGCTACGGTATTTGGTCACTGGTGAATGTTTGTCACATTAGCAATCATACCGCATCTTCCTTATTATAAAAAGAGAGGGGAACAGTTATGTTCAATCGGTAAACCTTGTTGAGAACAATACCATTATTTACGATGAGTTCGGTGCAGATTCTAAAGACCCAGTGTCAATTTCATGCAATAAGGAACGACACAAATTCTAAATAGGTGTCATGTTGGAAATTATGGAACAAAAAAGTCACAATATAGGTGTCATGGTTTTCACAGTTATGAAGGATGCTAATGTGTTTGTGCTTCTAGACTTAATTTATTTGTGATGATATATTAATATATGTTATCGTATAGACGTGATTATTTTTAGGATGGTAAACATACTCTGTGCATAATATATCACAAAATAGAATATGCGTTGTTTGATTATTTATTGGGACTAAGAGACATAATGTATATATTATTATGAGAAGAAACAAAATTTACCAGTTTTAAATTGCAATAGATGAATACACGATAAGAAAAGTATGTTAAGTCGTATTTCAAATCCAAATCGGGCAGACAGTCCAATGGATATTTACATACATCAACTTATATATAGCTAATTAAAGCAGAAAGTCACGTCAAATGTAAGTCCATCTTAGTATTGTGATTGTTTGTATTATAAAGATTGCGCTACGAAAAATTAGTATTAATTATGACGAAATACGGAGCACCTGATATTCCCCTGTAGTTTTTGATTGGGTTTCCTTTTTCTTAGTCTTTAGTTTCTATGTTGTATTTTGTAAACTGTTGTTTCTCTTTTTATCGTTTTTCCTTATTTGCCCAGGCGTTATCAGTTTGTCGCCATCTTATGAATTAGAATATCACATACATTGTACGTATCGTCCGTCTCTCATTTACATGTACAAAACAATATATGCTAATTGTATTGATTGGTATTTGGTTTAAACGCTATTCTAAGGACACTTGGCCAAATTTTGGCGGCCAGTTTCTATTAGCAGAGGAAGCCGGAGTACTCGGAGGGAACAACCGACCTTCGACAGGAAAACTAGTAATCCTAGATCGTATTTCACTGCATCTCGTCACGCGCGATGTTCTAACGCAAACCACAGTACTGACAGGCTAGTGGTCACTGTAGATAAACTACTTAGACCACTCGGCCACTGAGGCCCCTTGTTTATTTAGTATTTAACATATATCATTGTCATTACCTTTCTCTTCTCCCTATTATAAGACCTACAGTGTTGATATAAATTGAGCTATTTGCTACACTGTTAACTAATGGTTTCCAAATTAACAATGCCATGAACATAACGTAAATTGTCAAAATTACTTAGTAAATTGCAACCAAATCTAATGTAAAAAATATCTATTCACTCGTTACAAATGCATTATTCGTTCATTAGATAAGTCAAACAGCATTAAGATTTTTTCAGAAATCTCTATTTAATCACTACAAATTAAGCAAGTGTCTACGTTGCAGAAGAATATGATATTAGAGTCTTCTATGTATTTTGAGAATCCCTGTGTATCAGAGTCGATAAAATATGTCCTCATAAGAGCGTGAATCACTTACCAAGCAAACATTTTGTTATTTTGATATTTGTTTTTATGACTATTATGCTGTATATCCATCGATACATCAATTTGACTGCCCAATATGTATCTTCTATATTTTAAGAGGCCTCGGTGGCCTAGTGGACTAAAACATTTATCTACTGTATCACTAGCCTGTCAACACTGAGGTTGTGAGTTCGAACCCCGCAAGTGGCAGGTGCGTTTGACTTTAATCCTAATTGATTAGGATTATCAAGTTTCCTGTCGAAGGCTGGAGGTTCCTTTCGTACACTCCGGCTTCCTCCACCAATAAAAAATGGACCGCCATATAATTGCCAATAGTGCTGAAAGTGACATTAAACATCAACAATCAATCAATCAATCTATCTGTTTAAGTTAGTAACTTTGTCTTAAGATTACATGATATACTAAAATACCTTTTATAGCAACACTGATTATTTCCAATAGTCAATCTCTTTAATAATTGATCGATTGATTGATTGCCGTTTCATTTAAATCAAGTTGCAATTTTGCCATACATATTGAAAACCAGAACAAATTGAATTATAAATTACTATCTTTGATTCAGTGTTGTGGTGTATAAGTCTGCCAAAATTTGTCAAAAACTGGTGTAGGTGCTTTTTATAAAAAATCCGAGTTCTATTTGAATGTACAATGTATAGTCAGTAATGCTTGTGGTATAATCAATGTATATTATTTCCATAGGATGAACATATGTATATAAGTTTGTAGCTATGGAGCATAACAATGCATTTGACTTACCATAGTCGCCAATATTTGATTTTTAAATATATGAACTGTTTTTTTTTTGTTTTTTTTTTGGGGGTTCATTTGAAAATTAACTTAAAGAGAGGCGAAAGATATCAAAGGAATAATATTTAAACTTATAAGTCATAATAAATCAACTGACAATACTATGGCAAAAAATATCTGTGATATCAGGTGTTCCAGAAGGGTAAGCAGATCCTGTTCCAGATGTAGCACCGGTCGTTAAATGTTATTTGTTCTTATACATATGTTTCATGGTATAGTCAATGTATATTATTTCCCGAGGATGAACACATTTATATACGTATGCAGGTTTCGAGCATAACAATGCATTTGACTTACCATATTAAGTTTCATAGTCGCCAATAAATCCTTTCGTTAAGTATCGAACGGTCAGGACTGCAACAGAAACAATAAATAAGATTGTTAATAAAGCGTTCAGTCATGTTTTTTTTTCTCTGGCTGTTAATGACGTCTTTACACTAAATCCATTGGATGTTGGATGTGTACTGATTTATATTTTAGTCTTAGATACATGACTTTTATTAGTTATTATTGGCTTTGAACTAGCTGTCAGTAACTACGAGTACTCTCAGATCTGTACTTAGTGTCCTTTCTGTTGTTAGAGATGAGGGATGCATAAATACCCTGCCACGTCCAGTCTGTGGTTATGATTGATGTTTTCTGCTTTGTATCGATCTGACGAGTTAAGCCTTTTTCAACTGATTTTTATAGTTTGTTCTTATGCTGTGCTGTTACACCACTATCCCAGGTTAGGAGGAGGGTTGAGCGCTCACAAACATGTTTAAACCCGCCACATTCTGTATGTGCCTTCCTAAGTCAGGAGCCTGTAGTTCAGTGGTTGGCGTTGGGTCATGTCTGTCATATTTTTTTTCGTTAGTAGTTTTGTTATAAATTAGGCCGTTAGTTTTCTTACTTGGGTTTTTCATATTATTCATGTCGGGCCGTTAATCGCCGACTATACGGCTTGGGTTTTTTTCATTGTTGAAGGCCGTACGGTTGCCTAAAATTGTTGGCATCCAGTTTATTTGAACATTAGTGGATAGTAGTCTCATTGGCAATCATACCTCATCTCCTTATTTTTATACAGGTAAAAACTTTTGATATTTAAATATATGAACTGTTTCTATTTGTTTCATTTGAAAATAGAATTTAAGAGAGGCAAAATATACCAAAGGAATAATACTCAAACTTATAAGTCATGAATCAACTGAAAATACTATGGCAAAAATATCTGAGATATTAGGTGTCCCGTAAGGATGAGCAGATCCTGTTCCACATGTAGCACCGGTCGTTAAATGTTATTTGTTCGTACACATAGATCTTGGTGTTATAACAATTGGAAATTTTGGAACTTTGAGGATTTTTAGGCCGAAGGTGTCAATAAGAGGTGTAAAAAGATCGACATCACCTACCAAAGACCAATAGCGAGCTAAAATCCGAAAAGTTCGCAGTTCCTGATACATTTTTACATATATGCTTTGTAAAACTTTACATCTTGTCATATGTCACAAACGATAGAAGGACAAGGTTGCGCACATTACCAAAGTTTATCAACTGAAAATTTACCATTAAAAATTCAAAGACAAAACACTTTACTGTTCTAGAAACACTTGCTTTGCAACGAATACATGTACTAGAAAGACTAGTAAATTAACCTAAATGATAAGTACATAAACTAAAATGTCTGGCAATGATATAAATGTACTAGCTAGTCAAGAAATCACATTTAACTAGATAAGCTTGTTAAACTACGAGTGTTTTTATTAAATGTAGTACATTTGTATCATGCCAATTTTATTGGCTAACCGCCAAATGATACTGAATTGTAAAGAGTGATAGTCTTTTGACAAATATCTAATAAATTTTCAATATCAAAATGAACTAGATCTAACAATATAGTACTTTTTTTATTTTCATTGATTTGAATTCATAGTTAATCCCTATAGTCCAGCGGCTAAGTTTAATATTTTTGGTACAATTGATCACTTTATGGTAAAAGCATGAAATTTTGACAGCATTAGTTATGATGCTTATGAACATTTTTGGATATGGAGCAATCTTAAAAATTTCCATAATGGCCGCCAAATTCAAAACGGCCGCCAATAGTCAAGAGGGTAAGTCCTATATATTGGTATGATTGATCACTTTATAGTAAAATTATGAAACTTTGCACAGTGCTAGCTATGACGCTGAACACATATTTTTGGATATGGAGTTATCTAAAAAAAAATGTCCATTATGACCGCCAAATTCAAATGGTCGCCAATAGTAAAGAGGCTAAGTCCAATATATGGGTATAATTGACCACTTTATAGTAAAGCATGAAACTTTCCACAGTGCTATTTACGTTGCGTATACAAAATTTTGGATATGGAGCTATCCAAATGAATTCTAAAATGGCCGCCAATAGTCAAGAGCCTAAATCCAATATATTGGTATAATTGACCACTTTAAGGTAAAAACGTGAAACTTTGCACAGTGTCGTTATAAGGCTAATGAACATTTTTTAATATGAGGCCATCTATAAAAGTCCCTTAGAAGCTTCTGTACCCCAGTCATTGCTTTCTTTGGTCAGTATGATTCAGTCTGGACCCAACACTCAGGATCGTGCATATTCTCAGTCGAAATTAACAATAGCACAGCTTCTGATGTATACATGTAGTGGTACAAACAAACAATCCAACGGTCACATTAAAGATCATACACCCCCAGGTTGTGCTTATTTTGAATCATGATCTTCTGTAAAACAAGCAAACGTGATCTAGCTGACACTTTCATAAACTTGGACTATCTATTTCCTACAACAGAGTGTTAGAAGTTTCTACTTCGATTGCCAACAATGCTTGTCGTCGTTATATCCTAGATTGTATTGTTTGTCCTACCCATCTACTGTAAATTGTATTCAATTCGTCTGCTATAGACAACAATTACCACAATCCAACCAGTATATCATCAAAAGATTCATTTCGTGGAACCGGTATATCTCTATTCCGACATATTTCGAATGGTGTTAAAGGAGTTTTGCAAACAGTTGACTAATCTGAAGCTATTTCAAAATGTCAGTCCTTTTTACCAGAGAGTTATTCGAATATTCCACCAGCTGTTTTGAGATTCAGCGAACCAGATATCCCATTAGTGAATGGAGAACTATCAATTGATATTTCTTCATTCCCAGTTGCATTTTAAAAAGGGGAAGTCAAATGGCTCAATGATGTTGAGGAAAATTCAAGTGTTAAGGCTGAAGTTGGGGCAAACATTTCATGGTCCGCCTATTATGCTTCATTGATACCAGATGGGAATAAACTACCAGCAATGTTTGCTCTTCACTTCTGTCTCACGACTCACGACACAGCTAAATCTGTTGCAATGACACGACATTCATTGAACTTATTCGTAGCGCTGCAATAATGCTATATCCAGGTCAAACTTCCGTTGTTGCTTTTGACTAACCACTTTTTTCAGAAGTAAACTATAACAATGGAACTGGCATCGGATGTATGGTGAGGAAAACTTTGTCATGATATTCGGAGGCCTACACATAGAAATGGCTGCGTTCAAAGCCCTTGGTAGTTGGCTTGACAATAGTGGATGGACTAGTGTTTTTGTAAATGCCCCGGTTACATCACCCGGTACAGCTGAGATTCATTCTTGAAGGCGTCTCATGTTACAAAAACACGTAGAGAACACCAAGTTACAGCATGTACAATTTACTGTTTATTATCAAATGCTTACCACCAGTACACAGATTCTTTGAATGGTGATGAGGTAATCTTAGGATACAAAAAGTGCTGTTTGGAAAGATCGAATGAATCTCTCCTTTTTAAATTCTGGTATGTAACCATGCAATTTGAATGACTATATTGATATTTCTTAGACCTATACCTAAGGATAACGCCTTGTCGATTGAAAAACATCTTTTTTTGATAAAATCACTTATCACTTTTCCAAACACCACCTTCTGCAAACAAAACTTCTACGATTGATCACAACCTACTGTATTTGAAAAGTAATTGTTCTTTCTTTTCAATACTGTTTATTGCTTGTCAATCAAGAGATGGAAACATTGCTCAGTCAAAATGGTACGACCAATCTAGGATCAAAAGCTGACTTTCTGTCAAAATGTCTAGATAATTTGTCTACTCCAATAGACGTTCAACATGTAGTGTTTTCTATTATTCTTGGTGGATCTGCAGTTGTTAATATGCTTAAGCCAACCAATGTCAAAACATTTAATGAATACTTTTCAAAAGTGTTTATACCGTATATTCTGAATATTGGAAAAGATGGACAAAGAATTGACATTGTGTTTGACACGTATGTTGACAATAGCTTAAAGCGTCTACTCGTGGAAAACGTGGTAAAGGTATTCAAAGGAAAGTTCAAGATGAATCGTATGTTCCAGGAAACTGGCAAGAATTATTCCGTGCAGATGATAATAAAGTTGAGTTCTTTCATTTTTCCTGCTGACAAACTAATCAAAGCTGGCATATGAAATAAGATCGAAGTATAAACTGATAAGGACAGCGCCATTGGAAATACTGCAGTACACAGCTATGAATTATTTCAGCTCATGTTTACATGAGGAAGCAGATACCAGAATGTTGTTGCATGCCTTAGATGCTGCCTAGAGAGGTCACACCAGAATATTGATCAACACAGTTGATACAGATGTTGAGGTATTTTCTGTCTTGTTTCAACAGACTGCGAATTGAACAGTTGTGGATAGGTTTTGGCACTAGAAAAAGCTTGCGATATATTACATTCATGGATTATGACTTGCTCTAGGACCATTGCAATAGAAAATCTTTCCACTGTTCCATGCCTTCACTGGTTGTGACACGGTATCAGCTTTTTCTCGGAAGTGTAAGAAATCAGTTTGGGATACATTGTCCGTATATGAATAATTGTAAAAAGCAATTGTGCAGATTATTGAAAATCCAAATGAAGTGGAAATATTTAAAGTAATAAAAGTTAGAGAACGGAATGTTGTGCTTCTGTATGATCGGTCTCGTTTATTTAATACGATGAATGACCTAAGAAAACATTTATTCACACAGAAGACAAGAACAATTGACAATATTCCTCCCACACGAGATGCACTACAACAACATACGAGACGTGTAGCTTACCTAGGTTGTGTTATTAGGGGTAACTGTTTAGCCGCAAATTCTGGTATGCTATCACCAGAAGTTTTTGGTTGGCAAAAACTTGATTGTACATTGCTACCATTCTGGTCGGGGCTTGCAATGTCATGTTAAATGATCATCCACTGTGGCTGTAAGAAAGGATGTCGAGGGGCATGTAAAGGAGCATTGAAAAGCACAGCATAATTTAACTGCTCATCGTATTGTGAGAGAGAAACTAACTGAGACTGTGCTATATTTTGATTACCCTGCATTTGGATCTTATTTCTATTATCAACAACTTGAATATGTTCTATAAAGTTGTTATGCCAAATAGTTACTTATGAGGCACCATTTTATTTTGCTCCCATTTTGAAAAAAAAGAAATACTTGATTTTTATCTGTGTAGGGTTTCATACATTTTTTCATTGCTAGTAAATTGATAGATTTTCTGCAGTCATGTAAACATAAACCATTACTGTAAATTTAGACCTTGTCAGAGACGCCATATTGAATTGTATCGGCAATTTTTATTTCATTTTTATTCCCCTCCTTCAAAAACATCATATGTTAGTTTGCATTTGTATCTAAATAAATTTTTCATTATTTTTGTTTCATTTTATTAGCATTATTACAAAACTCAGTCAAATTCTGATATTTTTGATGGCGCAATTTTGATTTGTCGCCACGTTGAAACTAGTATCTATGTCCCCTTGTGTAATAATTACATTGTAGGCCTGTGCTACATCACATTATCAGTTTCACATTTTCGTTATCTTTCTATACCACATTGATAGTGTATATTGAACAGATATATTATGTTAAGGAGGGTAATTTGCGAAAAATACCAGTCGAGAGAATGTTAAATTTCGCGAGCCGTAAGGCGAGGGAAATTCATTCTCAAGACTGGTATTTTTCGCAAATACCCCTCAAGAACATGCTATATCTGTTTAATTACACCGAATGTTAACGTACAAAACGCATTGATGATCGTGACATAAAACGCATTGATGATCGTGAAATTACAAGCGTCCAGTCGGATAGAGTATTTTTTGGCAAATACCACGGCAGAGAGGGTAAAAAAGGCATATCCTTTTTCATATACCCCGGCGCTGTTTAGAAATGAACGATATTCATTTGATGAAAATAAATTGGTGAAAAATACACTGGCTATCAACCAATCAAAACCCAGGATTCTTACATAAGGTGTAATTAAGATCAATACCGTCAAACTCTGACATTTTTGACGGTTCCATTTTGAATTTAAACACCATTTTGATCAATTATGTATTCATAACGTTGTGAAAAATAATTATTGGCATATCGTTAATGTATTTCCTTAAATTTGTGATATCTACTGAACTTTTTCATATTGGTAGACTTTATTAAGTCTATGATATTGTGTTCCCAGTACCTTATGTCGGCCATCTTTAATTTGGCGGCCATATTGGATTTTTTTTGTAGCTCCATATCTGAATTTTGTTTATACCCCTTAAACGGATAGTAGCTACGATTTTCATTAAAATATTTTTTTTATGTAGATGCTGGATTTTGTACAAAAAGTTAATTAAGTATGAATAAAACCATCACTGTTTACTTTCCATTTAGCATTTAGAAGCTTTTTAACGTTTAACACCTGAATTGAATTTTTGTCTATAGACAAAAATTCGATGTTAAGCCAACCCTTATTCATATGATCTATGTTGACCTTAGCTCGGCAGTCCTTAATGCGCAATCGCACTTTGTCCCTCGAAGGAAAATGTCGAGCAGAGAAATGTTATCGCGGGAATGGAACGTGTTTTGACAGTTTCTGCGAGAAAAAGGAACAGAAAAGAGGCGCAGACAAGTTATTGTAAATTGAAAATAAATAACGGCGATGATATCGGTCACTAGAATCACTTCAAAAACCTGTCACGCAGGCAAAGTCACACAGAAGTAGCCAACCGAGAATACGACGTTTTGTAAAATGTTTACTTTTCTAAACTATTTCAGATCACATGAAAACAAATCGCGACGTGTTCAAATCGTAATTGTCCAAAATATGTTTATTAATTTACAGGCAATGATCTCCCAACTAAGCAGAAATTAAAAATCAACTTCTTACAATTTAATATTATTCTTCCGGTGTATCCTTCATGATGGCCCCAATTCAATTCACAAACACGTGTATATATAATCGGCATTGTTTTTGTCATACAAATGTAAAAACAAGTGTATGATATCGCCATTGTTTGAGTACCTTGGGTTCGAATAATATGCAGGCTTTTGTTGTATTTTGTTGTTTACATAATTTGATAAACGGTGTCAAATATGTACGTTTAATTTAAAGAAAATATCAGATACGGAAGAAAACAAAAAGCACATGTTCATATCTATTTATATCTGGGTCATTTCACTCGTTGTGTCGACAAAGTTCGGGAACTAAACCCGATGCATAATTAATGAGACGAATAGGCACGCAACACGATATTTATTATGAATTATTAACACTTCTGTAGTTTATGTAAACATTCCAGTGATCTTATAGTGAATTTTTCGTACATATCTTTAATTTTAGCAGCTTTAAAACTTGGTCATAATTTTGTCAAACTCGTAGCTACTATCCCTTTAATCTTTCGCTATGCCAAGTTTCATGCTTTTACCATAAAGTGGTCAATTATTTTAATATCCGCATGACTACTATTTCAATTATAAACGTTATCTCCAAACTCATAGTACCTGATATGAGACAACAACCCAACATAAAAAAATACGAAAATATGTTATTCAAATACACTTTATCTATTGGGAGTAAAACAAAAACAAAACAAAAACAATCAAAACGTTTTGTACATTATTCAAATTGATGGTACACGAGCAATCTCCTGGTGATTAAATCCTTAAGTAATTATGACCTTACCAAAAACGTTTTGTTCGGCGGTCACGCTACGGCGGATGACGCCCTCAATTACAAAGATGCACCAACAGTAGGATGAACTCATGATAAAATAGGATCATATACAAAGTGTTTTTACTGATTGGTTGTTAACTAGAAATTATTACAGGTTATCTGCTTGTTGTTGAAGACCGTATGTTGACCCCTATATGTACTTTCTTTGTTTCTCTTTGACGTATAATCCATCGAAAAACGACTCATGAACATTCATTTATGATCATAAAACGTCAGAAATTGCGACTGCTATAAATTTATACTGACAGCCCATACAGGAAAAGGGATATGGGTTGACATATTCATGATATTGTGGTATTATGTTACTGAAAACTGAGAATATTTCAAAGTAACGATATTTTCGTTATAACAACTTTCGTTTTATTTGCAAAAGTAATAGTCTGAAAGTACTGTTTTTATAAATAGAAAAAAACCATGTGCTTGCATGTATTACAATATTCAAAAATAGCCAGAAATATTAACCGGGAAGATGTTCGGATAAAGAATACAGAAGCAGTTAACTGGATGCCGTACAATCATCTAGAAGTATATTTGTAATCTTAATATTTAATGATTTGGGTCATTGATGTGAAAAATATTACAATTAACTTACACATTTGCTAATATAATTACTCAAGAGAAGTAAAGGTTAGTTTTTTTTTTTTTTTTTTTTTTTTGCAACATCTGGGTGAAATGCTGAAGTAGCTACAATATATGAAGACCCCCAACAGCGATCGCTATGTTTGCTGATAAAAATGGCGTAAAGAGAATACTTATATGCACCACCGGTAAACTGTTCAACAGTAAGTTCGCAAATGTAATAAATGTAATAACATTATTCAGCCAGAAAGTTAGACAAAATAGAACAGAGCTAAACCAAACTGAGGTTCTTTGTATACATCTAAAACACTTCGTTGAGCTTATAGATTGCAAACTACAAACTACCATCCGACAAACGAAATATGAAAAGGAAGAGATGTCAGACAGCAACCAACCGACACAAAAACAAAAGAGCCCATTACAGCAACACATAGTCTTCAATAATATACAAATATCAAAACATATGTCAAACATTTATATACATATGGAAGAGAAGAGGGCCAGAACTTGACCTGTGTAGAACACTGGCTTAAATAAACCTTTGTGAATAAAATTGTCGACATATTTAAAAAAAAAAAAAAAACATGTAGTCTTGTCTATCAATTACTTTGGTAGCTTTTTTAAGGTGGCCTTGTACAGGTTAGACATCTAGTTTAAACAATAAAGATGCAAATTATCAAAATGGACAATGTTAATTTTAAATAAAGTTTGACATTGTATATGTCCAATAGCTGTGTTAAAATACCCACATTTTTTGTTCTCTCCTAACTACAATTTGTTTCGTCTGTGAAATGATGTGCATTTTTTTCTTATCTTGATATGTGAGGGGTTTTCTCAAATTAAAAGCAAATTCATTCTTAAATTATATTAGTTAATCCACTAGAAACATTTGCTCCGTAATATTTTCTGTTTATTAGTTAAATTAGTTGTAGATGCTGCAGCTGTTTTTTGTCAAAAATAAAATAAAGGTATACCAAGAACCTTTTGATCAAACATATTTCTCTATCATTTTGCTTATATTTCTACATTTTATTGATAATGATTTGATTTATGTTAATTAGGAAAAACAGATAACCAGTTATGATGTAATTCACGTGATGTTGATAAGCACATTTAATAAATATATGACTCAAAGACCTTGTTGACTAAATATTACGAGTGCATCAAAATTAAACAAACAGTTCTTTCCATGTGAATATTTCTGCGGAATGCACAATTATACAAAGACGCCAATAAACTAAGCATTTCTATGAACCATAATTAAAAGCTTCTCAATCCAAAAAGCATGTGAATTAGTTACCTAGGAAGTCAATCGGTAAAAATTCTTGTTCTTGTTATATGTTTAAGCAGAACAAATTATTTAAAAGTGAAAATGCATAAATTATTTATGCATACAATATATATATATATATATATATATTATAATACAAAACGTTGTATACAGGAAAACTTTATATACTTAATGGATGGGCCAATTTGTTTGATAGAAATAATAAGATGTGGTATGAGTGCCAATGAGACACCTCTCCATCGAAGTCATAATGTGTAAAAAGTAAACAGTTATAGGTCAAAGCATGTTTAGTGGGGACCGAAAAGCTGAAAATGAACGCGAAACCGATCCCAATCGTGTTAGTGTGTTGCGTGCTGTCTGATAGGTCAAATTAGCTTGAGGGGAGAGTTGGCGCAGCCGCAAACATGCTTAACCGCTTGCTTTTCAATAGTAAGGAATCTGTTATTCAGTTATTATCGTTTGCTGCTGTATATCATATTTATTATTTTGCTTATTTTTCTGTACATAAATCAGGCCGTTTATCAAATTATTTTACATGTGTCATTTGGGCCTTTTATAACTTGCTTTGTAATATGGGATTTGCTAATTGTTGAAAGCCGTACGGTGACCTATATTTGTTAGATTTCTACGCCATTTGGTTTCTGGTGGAGAGGTGTTTCATTGGCAATCATACAACATCTTCTTATTTTTATATATAATTGAATCTGAAATTACATTACATGTAAAACATGCTACTGTTTTTGTTTTTGTTTTTTTTTCCTCGCTTTTCCATCATTTACCAGTATACTAATAGTAATAATTCTTTTATATACTTTGTACGATTACTATCTATCTTTCCTTTTCAATCGTGGTGCAGCTTTCATGTATGTGTTGATCGTTTAAGTTTATCGTCAAATGAACATGGAACACCAAACCTACTTCTCAGCAACCAGTTTGAACCAGGTTTAACTGTGATCAGTTATATAAAACTTGCATGTGATCTGAAAATGATTCATATTTCGCACTCTGGTTAGTGATTGAGATTATTGTTTTGTTATTGTATGTATGGTGTGTATCACAGGCCGATGATCGATACTGAAAACCAAAAAAGAACAACAAATAAAAATACAACATTTAACATCTTGTTTTTATTTTTCTTCTTATAAACAAGGTATTATATGAAATAAAACAAAGACCGAATAATTTAAATGCTATAAAATATCCCTTGCAAGTTCAATTCCTTTTGGGACAAATTTTCCATAATTGAAATTGTCTTTAAAATGGATTACTCATAACATGAATTCATCTGACAAGTTTAACTGTAAGATGTTTGTCTTTTAGGTATGTTCTTTTTTTATTTTAGCTATGGCGTTGCCAGTTTATTTTCGACTTATGAGTTTGAATGTCCATTTGGTATAAGTGCAGCGATAAATATAGCAAAAGATATTTCAACGGATTACAAAATTGGCAGTGCTAAATTCATGTTTTGCCTTGTTTTTCATTTTGTAAACTATGTAGCTTCTGTACATGCATGCGTGTTTTATTTAAATTATTTACATTCAATGAATTGATTTTTTATGTAAAGAATATTAATTTTGAAGGATACCAAAATTTGCATGTAATTTTGTTAAATTGTTGTGATAAAACTCATTAACAATACCAGGCTTATAATTTGGTACCCCAGAATCGTGTGTCGTCTTTTTCAAACTCATCAATGGCGCTCGAATTAAGTTGCGCACATCCTATAAGAGAATGTGTTTAATTTTGTATTATTAATTATGATATTTATTATTGAGTCGAATCTGTTTATGTTTTGGTTTACCTCGAGCTAGTCTTTCTGTCAAGAAAATGCACTGAATCGTACATGTAGGTACTTCGTTTTAGTTCAAATTTTATTGTTGATATACTATTATCAGATAAGTTATACTTTGAAGTTTGAATCATTTTGATAACAGTCAATTACTTAAGTCTTCTGTTTTCTATTATGTGATATGATTTTGCATTAAATCAATTGTCAATTTATTCAAAACACTGTTATTGATGTAGAATCTGATGCAGATTTTATAATTCTATATCTAATAGTTTAGGTTGCATTACTAAAGAACGCACAACTCAGTTTTACATAGAAAATCTAATACACCTTAAACTGTTCCACCTTTAATAGTTTGATCAATCTTTTTTTGCAAAAGTCAAAATGCATGTAAGGCTGTGATAAGTCCAGCTCCTACAACTTTGATTTTTAAATGTTGTGCTAATTCACAGATGTCCCATGTAAAGGGTAGGGTTTCAGCGTTCATAATCAGTGTAAAATAAGGAGATATGGTATGATTGACAATGAAACAATAAGACTAATATTCACTGGAGTTCAAATGACGAAGGTAAAAGCTATTATAGGTTATTTTGAATATATAAAATTCATACCTCTTCAAACCGTCCATAAACAACTAGGACAATCACATAGACAGTTTGAAGATTCCCGTAAAATTTGCAAACTATTTTGGATTAAACGACTACAGACAGCGTATCCCCTAGGTCTTAAATATTGAAAACAACACGTTATAGGTTGCACTTTGTAAATACAGCTGTTTCTCAAACCACGCCTCTTTTGGGAGATATAGAATATTCATAGATAATTTATTTTGTTTACATACTGGTTCCCGGTTATGATCTCTAGGTTTCATATCATAGAGACATAACTTGGGAATGTTACCAGTAAATATACATATGCATATTGTCTATATAGAAATCTGTGGTAATCCTACAGTCAAGGTAGGGATAGTTAAGAAATTTAGTGTTAGTTTAAACTCTTAGAAGTTCGGGGCATATAAACGTTGAAAATATGCCGCACAGCCCTATATTTTGACCTTTGAAAAAATTGTAGTGCATATGAACTTTCCATTCTAGGATATGATTTTTTCAAAACTTCATAGTAAAATGGTACAGTTTTAGCCGTAAAAGAAGTTCCTATGGAAATTGCATTGTCAATATTTACAGAAATGCAACCTATATTGGGTGAAAAAGAGAACATACAGAATTTTACCAAATTTCGTTTATCTCACAGATTTTAAAGAAATTATCTCAAATATGAAGTTTTATAAATATTTCATGAAGATTGAGAAAATCCTGGGCTTTAACTATGATGACTCAGCATAAATTCACAGTTTACAGTATGCATAGTTTACTTCAAGCCCTGAATGCAAAATAAATTCATAATATATGCATATTTGTAAGTTAAATTGTTTAGAAGTGCTTATATTTACTCTTCGCAGTCATTGAAACTCATAGATCCTTCCTGAATATTATTGGTGGGGTGTTTTTGTCCTGTTGATAACCCAAAAGTAAGCCGTAACGCCTAAATCTGCTTTTTTGTCACCGCGGCATAAAAAATACAAGCTAGAAATACAAAAATATCTCAACAAAACTTACAATAGTGTGTTCTATCCTAAATATGTACTAAATATTCCATGTTGCTAGAAACAGCTGTTTAATTTAGGAAATTTGAGGCCCCAGGGCAAAAACAGAAAATTGCCTGCCCCTGGGTCATAAAACAAATAATTTAACTTGTAAATGCTATGATTTTATGATTTTAAAGGTCTTTATATAGAAAACAATAACTGTGCTTGGAAGTTATGCAAAAATTAGATGTTAGCAGTCATTTCTATAAAATTTTAAGTGAATTTATACATCAGACTGGTATCTGCATACATACAACTATTGCAAATATGGCTTTGTTTTAATACTTCTTGCTCATATATTAGCTAAATTATGTCAGATATATGGTTAGAGATGATACTGTTGTGACAAGAATTTTAAACTGACCATTTGAGGCAGAAATTGTGCACTTTCATTGACAAATAGGCATAATGTAAAATGTGGACTGGAGACACAGGCAGGATTTGATACTTTATATAATCTTGAATGTTGCAATGATTGACTGCTAAACATAACATTTACAGTATTCTGAAATGCTTTCAATATGTTATCAGAACAGTTTTAAACAGGTTCTAGGCATTTCATGTCACAAAACATCCAAATAGGGTAAGCTGGCAAGAATTAAAGTCTGGTTTTCAAATTCTTCAAAAAATTGAAACAGGGGAGGGGGTATCAAATGAACAGTAAAAGAAAACTTAGAGTTTATGCAGTAATTTCTTTAAGGCTACAATACTGATAAATAAGTATTAATGTGAGAAAAGTGTTTTAGAGAGTTTTCTATTGAATAAATGTTTGTATAGGTTGCACTTTGTAAATACAGCTGTTTCTCAATCCACGCCTATTTTGGGGAGATAAAGAATATTCATAGATAATTAATTTTGTTTAAATACTGGTTCCCGGTTATGATCTCTAGGTTTCATCTCATAGAGACATAACTTGGGAAGTTACCAGTAAATATACATATGCATATTGTCTATATAGAAATCTGTGGTAATCCTACAGTCAAGGTAGGGATAGTTAAGAAATTTAGTGTTAGTTTAAACTCTTAGAAGTTCGGGGCATATAAACGTTGAAAATATGCCGCACAGCCCTATATTTTGACCTTTGAAAAAAATTGTAGTGCATATGAACTTTCCATTCTAGGATATGATTTTTTTCAAAACTTCATAGTAAAAATGGTACAGTTTTAGCCGTAAAAGGAGTTCCTATGGGAAATTGCATTGTCAATATTTACAGAAATGCAACCTATAAATTTCATGCGTCTGAATAATATATCATGAGCCAAGGGAACATATCTAAAACTTCCACTATTGATACCATGACTATTGTTGATAAAAGACAACGCAATCATAGGTCTCATGGGAATTGCATTAACCGTAATCAACGAAATAAATATTGTTCTAATTTTACACTTGATGATTTTTTCATCAATATTTAAAAACAATGGTAGACATCAATTATTATGCAAACTGGGTCAAATGCAAATAAGTAATTTACATAATATGTATAACGAGTGTGATACAATATCGTTATTCAGTCCAAAAATGCATGTACACGGATTATTACAGCTTTTTGTCACCATAGACTGTTCCCTCAATTTGACAAACCTGAAGATCATAAAAAGTAATTTGTCTAGTATTTGTCATAACTCTACCGTTCAAAACTTTATACCTCCATATTTTGATAACATTGAGCCACCTATAATTTCTTATTCTTCAGAAAAAACAAATAGAAGTTTAATTTTTGATTATAGTCAGTTACATCAGACGTCGGTATAGAAAATAATGCTCCTTCAACATGAGGCTGTGAAACATCGAAGTTTATATATGATCCCTATGGCCATGTAATTGCAGGGGACCTCAACATAGTTCAAGACCGAAAGATTGAAAACATATCGTGCGCCGTCGAAAATAAATTGGCAAGATTGTCGGCAGGTCATTAAAGATGCTCTTTCATCCTGTTGTAAAAAAGTGTAAACGGGAGAAATCTGACAAAAAGTCACTTGATTCCTATCTAAATAAATGTCTGAATACTGTTGATATTCGCATGTCCCATTTCGAAAATGAGATAAAGAGATAAATAAAAGAGTAAGTAATACGCCCATTTCTAGGATTAAAAACAAAATTCAAGTACTCGCAAAGCGTTTTGTGTTCGTACCGGCCGACAAAGCAGCCAACAATGTGGTGGTGGTGGTATGACGTAAATACTACACGGAAGTCCTTAAGAATAATATTATACATTCAACTACATTCAAGGCCGTATGCTCCACAGAGTCATATAGTTAATACTCATGTTACTACCACAGCTCAGATTAAGGCCTCCTCTGAACATTTGAAGGTCTCCACTATGTATTGGTTACCTAAACTACACAAAAAACCCGTAAAAAATCGTTTCATCTCGGCCTCTAGTAAGTTTTCTACTACTAATCTTTCGGTGCTTTTAACGAGTTCCTTAACTACTATCAAAGAACTTATCATTAATTTTTGTAATAAAGCATATGCAAATAGTGGAATTAACTATTTTTGGAGTGTAAACAATTCTTTGGATGTTTTAGATAAATAACGTGCTTTTGGGGTCCTTTATAGCTTGCTGTTAGGTGTGAATGTCGTACTTTGACCTATAATTGTTAACTTTTTATACATTGTAACTTGGATGGAGAGTTGTCTCATTGGCACTCATACCACATCTTCTTATTTATATTTATGATGGTCCTTTTTATTCGGTTGACAGTTTTGAATTTTCCACTCTTTATGCTACACTTCCACACAATGTTATCAAACCAACGCTTTCCTATCTAATTAAATGGTTGCTTGATAAATCTGGTTGCACATTTAATTGCTGCAACTCATATAAACTTTTTCTCAAATGAGAAAGGTAAATATGCTAGATGTACTTATTTTAGGTGTGATGAGATGATTAGAACCTAAATTTTCTCCTTGACCACATTTATGTACGTTTCGGCATTAAAGCTTATCGACAGGTTGTAGGTTTGTGCCCCTTTAATAGCAGATTTGTTCCTATACTGTTTATGATCAAATTCAGTAAAGAACCATCTAAATTCCATTTAACTGATAATTTCAACAACACTTACCGTTATCGTGATGATATTTTTTCGTTAAATAATCAAGAATTCTCTAAATATACTACTTTATATAAATCAAATATTAACAGCATTAACTGTCCTTTGCTAGATTTAGATATTTCAGTGTTGCACCAGAAACTCTACACAAAAATTTACGACAAAAGGAATGATTTTTCTTTCCCTATTGTTAATTATCCTTTTTTGGACGGTGATGTTCCTTTGGCACCGTCTTACGGTATATATTATCCCAACTCTTTCGCTATGCCCATGTCTGTAGTGCCGTTTTGGATTTCAACGAACGTAATCTATGTATTACCAGTAAATTATTAAGTCAGAAATTTCATTACCACAAATTACTTAAAACCTTTACTAAATTCTTCCATACATACAAAGGTTATGGTTTGCAAGTTTGGCTGTATCTGTAGAAAACTTATTTCAAACGGAATAGCACATCATGACTTGTACGGCGATGTTGTTAACCGAGCCCGGAAATTAAGATGCGATCCGGGTAAACTTTGACTGTCCCTCTGGTATCTTTCGTCCCTCTTTCAATCCTTTAAATTATTCTAAAAGGGTCAGCTTGAATGAAACTTAATTTGATTTGTTACAAATTATTACTTATATACTACTTTTACTTTACTTGAGATAAGCCTTTATCACATCTACGAGAATGGATTAAACAATGTACTGTTCTGCTTGTTTCAGTCTTATCTTCTTGTCAAGTACCCAAGAGTTTCAAATGGTGAAGTTGAAATCATCCCTTTGAAAATTTAAAGGACGCAATCACGAGTTGCTTGACCGTTATAGAATATCTGTTTCACAGATGATGACAGTTATATTTCTATCGTCATAACCACACTCTCGTCCTTCTTTCCCCGAATCTGACCTAACAAATTAGAAATATTATCGGGTTTGTACTTTCATGAGCAACACAACGGTTGCCACATGTGGAGCAGGATCTGCTTACTCTTCCGGAGCACCTGAGAACATCCCCGCTTTTAAGTGGGGTTCTTCGTGCTCAGTCTTTAAATTTCTATGTTATATTTAGTATACTGTTGTTTGTCTTTTGGTATCTTTTTTTTTTTTTATTTGTAATGACGTTGTCATTTTATTTTCGACATGAAGTCATGAGTTTAATGTCCCTTTGGTATATTTTGCCTCTCTTTAACAGTAGACATATACGTTGGTAATGTTTGTTTTCGATTTACGTTTTCCTTTGGTTTCTTCTGGCTTTCTTTTAAGACGCATTTGCAAAGTTTATTTTACAATTATGTGGTATCATTCCTCCAGAATATATCTTAAATGCAATGTGTTTAAAACAAGGAACGTTATCTAAACCTCCATCGAAGTTGTCAGTTTAAAAATGAAAATACACGAAAGGAGGAATGCCAATTACGTTCTGTATTTTTCATAAAACTGCATTTCAAGCTTTTTGTTTGAAGAGTAAATATAAAATAAATAATAAGTAAAATACACTAATTCTACATTCTGGAAGTCCGACTCCGCCATTCATCTCAGCCAAACTCTTCAAAGATTGTCTGATTTGTAACTTAGCTAAACGCTGGGATTATGCAGTAGTTTATTTAGTTTTTCTTTCTTTTAATTGTTAACTTTAATATCCAGGATTATTATATTGAACGCATTCTCTATATCTGTATAACTGTCACTTGCAGATGTGTCAAAAGACAAACAATTGTATTCGGCACAAAATCGGGTCGCTTCTGTGTCAGATATATGTTTTCAGTGAACAAGATCGCTTTTATTTCCCAGAAGCGGATCCAGGAGGGGGTTCTGAGGGTTGGAATCCTTTATTTTTGACGATCAATGTTTTTGAAAGGGAACATATGGTTGGAATCCCCCCTTTTATCCTGGGTTGGGACCCCCCCCTTTTTTTTAAATGGCTGGATCCGCCCCTGTTTCCGATGACAGCAATAACCTTTTCTTCTCCTTTTTTTGGCTAATATCCACTACACTATTTCATGTAATTTTCAAAACTTGATTTGTCAACCATTGAATGCCCTAAAATTACACAGTCTGCCAAAAAAAGATATTCGTCTTTCATGCATGCCCCGTTCTGTGAAAGAAAATATAATGTTATATAAGTTTTCCATGATTGCAAACTGATTGTATATAATGTAGCTTATTAACTATACATAACCACAATTTGCGCCGAATCATAATTTGTTTTAATGTGTGTTGAACTTAGTCAACTTAGAAATATATTTAGACTTTTCGATCTTAAAAATCTATGCGTATCAAACAACAACAAAAAAACTGCAAAATATGTCATGATACCACAACACAAAACTGCTCATTAATTTTCAAATTTACATTCAAATACGTTCAGTTTACGTCAATTAACAGTACAAACATCCAATTCTCATTCAATTCTCGTAGGGAATCTCTGGCCAAAATTATCACTGGGTGCTGTAAAGGCAAATGTATACAATAAAAACAAAACCTAAAGAAAGAAAGAGCAGAAAGCTTGATTTAAGTTTCAAAAATACTATTCCAAGTATTACGTGTTGATATCATCAGATTATTAGTAATAGTTGCAAAACAACTTTGTTACCCTGTAAGTTCTTTTTTACCGTAGTTAGGTACTTAGGATTCCAGACCAACATGTTTTTAAACTAACTAACTAACTAACTAATTCTCTTCATGCCGGCTGGCATATAAGGCTGATACCAGGTCTCTCCACTGTTGTCTGTTCTTTGCTATCTTTTCCATTTCACCCAATGGTTTTCCCATGCTTTTAAATTCACTGTCAATTGTCCTTCTTCATGTTTCTTTTGGTCTTCTTCTGGTTCTTTTACCTTCCGATGGTGTCCATTTCAGAACTTTTTTGGAATGTTATTCTGGGAGCTTATTCTTATAGTTTTTCCTAGCCATCTGAATCTCCGTTGTTTTATTGTGGTCATCAGATCTTTTTGTCCTGTTCTTTCGTACACTTCTTTATTTGATATTTTTGCTGGCCAATATATCGTACAAATTTTCCTAATACATTTGGTGTGAAATCCAGAGAGTCTCTGGCTGTCTTTCTGGTTATTCTCCAGCATTCTGCACCATACAATAAGATAGAAAGCACATTACTCTGGTAGATCTTTATTTTTGGTTTTTCACTTATGTTGCCTGTCCGCCATTTTTTATTTAGTTGGTGAAAAGATGTTCTGGCCTTCTGGAGTCTGTTTGAGATGTCTTTTTTTTTTGTTGCGTTGTTTTTGCTCAGAATACTACCCAGATAGGTAAATTCGTCTACTTCTTCTAGTGATTCACCCTCTAGTTTGATTTCAGTGAAGGTAGATGTAAGCTGCTTTGTTTTTGTTTTTTTCTTGCTGATGTTTAATCCAATTTGGTGTGCATATTTGGCTAGATCTTGGGTTTTCTTTTGTAGATGGTCAGCATTGCTTGAAAGTAGAGCTATATCATCTGCAAATTCTAGATCTTCCAGCATTGTTGTTAAGTTTCAGCTAATTCCTTTATTTGTATTCCCTATTGCTTGCCTCATTACCCAATCGAGTTTTTCTGGGCATCCATTTACTTTGAGGATCTTCCATAGACTTTCCCTGTGGATACTGTCAAAAGCCCTTTCAAAATCGACGAAACTTATATGTAATTTGGGGTTCCATTCTATGCACTGTTCCATGATGTTTCTTATAGTGAAAATGTGATCCATGCATCCAACCCCAGGTCCAAACCCTGCTTGTTCCATTCTTATAATTTCATCTATTGCATCGCTGAGTCTTATGCAGATAATCTTGCAGAAAACTTTACTAGGTACCGATAGAAGTGTGATTCCACGCCAGTTTATGCAGTCCATCTTATTACCCTTCTTTTGTAGTTTTACAATTAGCCCTTTTCACCAGTCATTTGGGAGTATCTCTTCAATCCATACTTTTGTAAATAGTTTGCGAAGTTGTTCTGTTGCAAGTTAAGTGTCTGTTTTTAACATTTCACTTTCAATATTGTCAATGCCTGGTGATTTGTTGTTCTTCAATTTATTAATGGCCTTTGATATTTCTTCGTTGGTTGGCGGCCCTAGTTCAACATCGAATGGTTCTCCTATGGGTTCATCAACAGATGGTGTTTCTACTGGTTCTGGTCGATTTAGAACCTCATTAAAGTGTTCTGCCCATCGTTTCAGCTGTTCATTTTCTATGGTGATCTTGGCTCCATTTTTATCCTTGACAGGTCCACTACAGGAGTTAAAATTTCCTGTTCATTCTCTCATGATTCTATAAACTTCACTCTTCTCTCCTCTGTTGGCTGCTGTTTCTGTCTCATCTTTTCTTAGTTTGTTCCAATAATCCCAAATATATGAATTTCCATATAAGTCAGCATTATAAATATCGAAAAGTGATATAGATAATTTATGACAGAGCGTATTTCAGATTAAATAATTATGATCAAATATACATTCAAAACTCAGAGGTAATGATACATGATACAGGTCACTGTGTTATTTTTCGAAAATCGTAAGGTGCACAAGTTTCCAATATTGTACGCATTATTAAGGTGCAAGTTATTTTGCAGCGAATAAATAAACTATAATAGATGAAAATGTATTTCATTTGGTAGGGACATTATTTAGATCAATTATCGCTCTCAGGACATAACAAAACTGGATAATCATTGTTGTTTTCTGGCTATTCCAACAAATTGTAAGAAGAAATGTATTAACTTACTATCATATGAAGGTAAATCATCATCCCAGAACTAATGAAACACATTTGAAAAAAAAATGTTTTCCCTAGACACAATCATAAATTCTTTATTTCATGAATAAGTCTGTAATTGAAGGATGTTATATAGATATGTTTTTTGAAGTATCGTAAAATAATTGACGGAAAAAAACACGAACAATCAAATATTAATAACAGTTTGGTTTTATCTTAAAGTTTGCAAATTTTGAAAAAAAAAAACATGTGAAATTGAATAATTATACAAACATAAAATCTAAGAAGGTGGCTACGGTTTATGCTGAGTAAGATACTCAGTTCAATATGGTTTCTACCATATTATTTTTCATAACTATATAGTTTTCTTCTTTCGCACAACATTGTTGAGAAGGAGTGGCAAGGTAATTTTGAATCTTTTTAATCTAGCCAATGGACAGTACTCATTTGTATTGACGTTAAATATATACTTAATTAATTTTTCAACACTTTTTCTGAAATCACCACTGCCTGTTCTTTAGACTAATCTTTATCGTAGCAGATGCCATGGAATCTCTTCTATATTTGAAGTATGTTACGAGAAAAGTTTATCATTTTATCACATTAACATAATAGCTTTCTAATTACACTCCAATTAACATAATTGTCTGTCTGACACACCGGAAAAGGATAGTCCTTGTCTTCAACAATGTTTGAAGCATCTAGTTATCATAACCATCGCAAGAACCTACTGTATATGTCAGCTTGATTATACAAAACAATTTTGAAAAAACAGAAGACACAAGAGCGAATATTTTGTGCGTCATAACATACAATTCTTTTATCTATGATGAGCTTATTTTCTTTGGTCAATGTAACTGTTGAATTTTTGCAAATGGTGCATATATAACATAGCTAGAAAAAAACTTCATTCACGACCATCAAATCATCAATTGCTGTCCTAAAATCTTTATACAGTTATCGCATCTGAATCAAATTTTCGATAATGCGTCATACGTTATACATTTTCATAGCGAGTACTGTTTCCTCAGACGACATTCTTTAAACACAAGTACATGAAAACAGTATAAAATCAACATCTGTATGCATCAAATCAGATGAAAAAAAAACCAAAAGCAACTCGCAGAACAATAAATGGAAACAGCATTTTATAAATAAATACATTGAAGTTATGGTAAATCAGAAATGGTGAATTACATCATTATGTGATAAAACGCACATGCATATCAACGTCATTCATTTTGTATTCTTCCTTTATCATGTCTGGCATGATGTTGCATAGATTATAGGTTTTTTCTCAAGGCAGTTTGCTTTAAATTTTTAATTCCACATCTGCCCACAACGAATGATTATACAGCTTTAACTGATTATGTAAACTATTGACTGGTCAGTGTTAAATTTAAAGGACGAATCAATTTATACGTTATAAATGCAAGTGCCTCATAATCAAAAACTAGACTGCTATTTGAATAAGCTTAATCCAAACCATAAGGTATTAAACTGAAATATCAACAACAAAACATTATTTGCATGCTTTCTATGCACATCAAGTATGTTTAAATCTTACAAGTGATTTAAATCAATCGAAAATGTTTAAATATTATAAGTCTTAGAATTAACTGAAAACTTTGCGATCCCAATCACAAAAGACCTGTAAACCTATTCCAACTTCTTATTTTCCCCCAATTTCCAACATTTAATATCCAAAATATTCAAAATTGTAAATCCTCTAAAATTTTAGATGTTACACAAGGTGTCTCATTTATATAGGGCCTTTGAAACTGACTTTAACATTTTTTTTTTATGTTGGGCTGATAAATCATTGTCCAATTAGGGTGCGTGTTGAGCGCTCGCAAACATGTTTAAACCAGCCATATTATGTATGTGCCTCTTCAAAGGCATGAACTTGTAATTTCGGTAGTTATCTATTATTTTATTTTCGTTTCTTGTTTTGACAATAAATCAGGACGTTTGTTTACTCGTTTAAATTGTTCAACATTTTATCATGTCTGGGCCTTTTATAGCTTGCTATATGGTTTGGGTTTTGCTCATTATTGAAGGACGGACGGTGACCTTTTATATTTGCCTAAAGCTACGTCATTTGGTCTCTGGTGGACTAGCGATAATACTACAGCTTCCTTATTATAAAAGAATCGAGTGAAACAATTAAGTTTAATTGCTTAACATCGATAATGATTTGATATTAATGTTTTGTTGAGACTAACACTATTGTCTTCAATCAGTTCGGTGCAGATTCTAAGGACCCGATTTCTACTTATCCCAATAGGGACGACACAAATCCACTTTATAGATGGTATATTGGTAATTCGGGATTACAAAAGTCCATATAGGTGACATATTTTTCACAGTTATGTAGGATGTTATTGCGTTCGTGCTACTAAAATTAATTTATTTGTGATTAATACCTGTAGACAATATATTAATATATGTTATCGTATAGACGTGATTATTTTAGGATGGTAAACATACTCTGTGCATAATATATCACAAAATAGAATATACGTTGTTTGACTATTTATTGGGGCTAAGAGACATAATGTATATATTAAAATGAGAAGAAACACAAATCAACCAGTTGCAAATTACAAAGATGAAATACTCGATAAGACAAGTATGTAAAACGTATTTCAAATCCAAATTGAGCAGACAGTCAAATGGATATTTACATAAAACAAATTATATATCGCTAATTAAAGAAAATTGAAGTCAATTTTAGTATTTTACAAGTATTGTGATTGTTTGTAACCTTAAGATAGCGCTACGAAAAATAAATATAAATTATGACGAAATACGAAGCATCTGAGATCGCCCTGTAGTTTTTCTAAAATCTTTATACAGTTATCGCATCTGAATCAAATTTTCGATAATGCGTCATACGTTATACATTTTCATAGCAAGTACTGTTTCCTCAGACGACATTCTTTTAACACAAGTACATGAAAACAGTATAAAATCAACATCTGTATGCATCAAATCAGATGAAAAAAAAACAAAAGCAACTCGCAGAACAATAAATGGAAACAGCATTTTATAAATAAATACATTGAAATTATGGTAAATCAGAAATGGTGAATTACATCATTATGTAATAAAACGCACATGCATATCAACGTCATTCATTTTGTATTCTTCCTTTATCATGTCTGGCATGATGTTGCATAGATTATGGGTTTTTTCTCAAGGCAGTTTGCTTTAAATTTTTAATTCCACATCTGCTCACGACGAATGATTATACAGCTTTAACTGATTATGTAAACTATTGACTGGTCAGTGTTACATTTAAAGGACGAATCAATTTATACGTTATAAATGCAAGTGCCTCATAATCAAAAACTAGACTGCTATATAAATAAGCTTATAATCCAAACCATAAGGTATTAAACTGAAATATCAACAACAAAACATTATTTGCATGCTTTCTATGCACATCAAGTATGTTTAAATCTTACAAGAGTCAGAGAGTTTCAAGACATTTTCGTCAAGTGATTTAAATCAATCGAAATTGTTTAAATATTATAAGTCTTAGAATTAACTGAAAACTTTGCGATCCCAATCACAAAAGACCTGTAAACCTATTCCAACTTCTTATTTTCCCCCAATTTCTAACATTTAATATCCAAAATATTAAAAATTGTAAAACCTCTAAAATTTTAGATGTAAAGGTGTCTTATATATATATATATATATATATATATATATAATATATATATATATTGGTTGCAGTTGGTTTTGATCTAGACTTTAGTTCCTTCGAGTATTCGTAGATCGGAACCTTCTTTCTTTGTGTCAATCTGACAAGTCAGGGCCTTTGAAACTGACTTTAACATTTTTTTTTTTTTATGTTGGGCTGATAAATCATTGTCCAATTAGGGTGCGTGTTGAGCGCTCGCAAACATGTTTAAACCAGCCATATTATGTATGTGCCTCTTCAAAGGTATGAACTTGTAATTTCGGTAGTTATCTATTATTTTATTTTCGTTTCTTGTTTTGAAAATAAATCAGGACGTTTGTTTGCTCGTTTAAATTGTTCAACATTTTATCATGTCTGGGCCTTTTATAGCTTGCTATATGGTTTGGGTTTTGCTCATTATTGAAGGACGGACGGTGACCTTTTATATTTGCCTAAAGCTACGTCATTTGGTCTCTGGTGGACTAGCGATAATACTACAGCTTCCTTATTATAAAAAGAATCGAGTGAAACAATTAAGTTCAATTGCTTAACATCGATAATGATTTGATATTAATGTTTTTGTTGAGACTAACACTATTGTCTTCAATCAGTTCGGTGCAGATTCTAAGGACCCGATTTCTACTTATCCCAATAGGGGACGACACAAATCCACTTTATAGATGTTATATTGGTAATTCGGGATTACAAAAGTCCATATAGGTGACATATTTTTCACAGTTATGTAGGATGTTAATGCGTTCGTGCTACTAAAATTAATTTATTTGTGATTAATACCTGTAGACAATATATTAATATATGTTATCGTATAGACGTGATTATTTTTAGGATGGTAAACATACTCTGTGCATGATATATCACAAAATAGAATATACGTTGTTTGACTATTTATTGGGGCTAAGAGACATAATGTATATATTAATATGAGAAGAAACACAAATCAACCAGTTGCAAATTACAAAAGATGAAATACTCGATAAGACAAGTATGTAAAACGTATTTCAAATCCAAATCGAGCAGACAGTCCAATGGATATTTACATAAAACAAATTATATATCGCTAATTAAAGCAAATTGAAGTCAATTTTAGTATTTTACAAGTATTGTGATTGTTTGTAAACTTAAGATAGCGCTACGAAAAATAAATATAAATTATGACAAAATACGAAGCATCTGAGATCGCCCCTGTAGTTTTGATTGGGTTTGTGTTTCACAGTCTTTAGTTCATGTAGTTTCTATATTGTGTTTTGTAAACTGTTGTTTCCCTTTCTGTCGTTTTTCCTTATTTGCCCAGGCATTATCAATTTGTAGCCATCTTATGAATTAGAATATCACATACGTATCGTCCGTCTCCATTTACATGTACAAAACAATATATGCTAATTGTATTGATTGATTGGTAAATGGTGTAAATACTATTTTAAGAATTTGACTACATTATGGCGTCCAATTTCTATTGGTAGAAGAAGCTGGAGTACTCGGATAGAACAACATACCTTCGGCAGGAAAACTAGTAATCCTTGTCAATTAAGATGGAAGTCGAATGCACTTCGTCACGCACGGGGTTCTAACTCAAACCTTAGTACTGACAGGCGAGTGATCACTGTAGATGAACTACTTAGACCACTCAACCACCGAGGCCCCTAGTTTATTTAGTATTTAACATGTATCATTGTCATTACCTTTACCATACCCCTATTATAAGACCTACAGTGTTGATATAAGTTGCACTATTTGCTACACTGCTAAGCATGACTAGTGGTTTCCAAAGTAACAACAGCATAAACATAACATAAAATATTTTGGTAAATGGTAACCATGTTTAATGTAAACATTATCAGAGTCGATAAAATATGTCCTCATAAGAGCCTGAATCCATTGCCAGTCAAACATTATGCTATTTTGATATTTGTATTTTTATGACTATAATGCTGCATATCATTCGACACATCAATTTGACAGCCCAATATCTTTTTATGGGTTTCGGGGCCCTAGATGTCTATCAGTTGGTTACTGTATCACCAGCCTGTGAACACTGAGGTTGTGAGTTCGAACCTCGCAAGTGGCAGGTGCTTTCGACTCCAATCCTTATTGACTAGGATTGTCAGTTTTCTAATATGACATACTAAAATACTTCATTACAGCAACACTGTTTATTTTCAATAGTCCACCTCTGTGACTGAATAATTTCGATTGATTGATTGCCTTTTCCTTAAAATCAAGTTGCCGTTTTGTCATTAATATTCAAAACAAGAACAAATTAAACAAATTAAACAATGTAAAGTCAGTAATACATTATGGTAAAGTCAATGTACATTTTTCCCGAGGATGAACACATCTATATACGTATGCAGGTTTGTAGCATATAAATGCATTTGACTTACCATGCTCAGTTTCATAGTCGCCAATAAATCTTTTGTTAAGTATCGAACGATGAGAGCTGCAACAGAAAAAACAAATAAAATAGTTAATAAAGCGTTATATTCAAACTTTTAAGTCATAAATCAACTGACAATACCATTCGTAGCAAATAAAAAGAAAAAAAAACGATCAAAAGACGAACAATAGTATACAAAACACAACATAGAAAACTAAAGACTGGGCAACACGAACCCGACCAAAAACAGGGGATTATATCAGGTGACCCGAAAGGGTAAGCATATCCTGTTCCACATGTTGCACCAGTCGTTAAATGTTATTTGCTCTTACACATAAGTCTAAGTATTATAACAATTGGAAATTCTAGAACTTTGAAGATTTCTAGGCCGAAGGTGTCAATTAGAGGTGTAAAAAGATCGATGGATGGATGAATGGCTGTTAAACTTCAAGTGGTAAATGAATATGCATATTTAGGACGAGAACATGTTAATGTGATATGAATATTAACCCTGCATTGTACTAGACCCCTATGCTGAGTCGGATTTTTAACGTGCTAGTTCACAAAGTAACAGTCCGCAGGAAGAAATGTCACCTTACCCGGACAAATTATTCTGACTACGAGCCGACCAGTCTTTCCTTTTACTCCTTAATACCGCGTGCTTATCGGAGAAGTAGCAAATACCAATTTTAAAGCCTTTGGTTTGACCCAGCCGGGGTTCGAACCAACGACCTTCCGCACTCGAGGCGAACACGCTACCACGAGACCACCGAGGCGGTTTTTTAAAAGATCGACAACACCTACTAAAGACCAATAGCGAGCTACATTCCGAAATGTGCACAGTTCCTGATACATTTTTACATAAATGCTTGGTAAAACTTTACATCTTGATATAAGTCAAACACAGAAAAAGGACAATGTTGCGAACATTACCCAAAGTTTATCAACTGAAAATTTACAATTGCAAACTCAACGAAAAAACACTTACCTGTTCTAGAAACACTTCCTTTGCAAGCAATACATGTACTAGAAAGACTAGTAAATTAATCTAAATGACAGTTGTATTAACTAAAATCTCCAGTAATGATATAAATATACTAGCTAGTCAAGAAATGACCTATAACTAGATAAGCTAGTTAAACTATATTGTAAAGGATGATAGTTCTGTGACAAATATAAAATTCATTTTCAGAACAAAAATGAATTAGATCTAACAATTTGGTACAAGTTCTTTATTTTCATTGATTTGAATTCATGATTGAATGGGTACTTCCCTTGTAAACGTTATCGCTACACTGGCCGTACCTAATAGGATACAACAACCCAATATAAAAAAGCACGAAACAAATAGTATTCAAATACACTTAATCTATTGGAAGTAAAAGAAAAACAGAAACAAACAAAACGTTCTGTACATTAATTATATTGATGTTGTACACTTTGTCAGTGCACTAATGCACGTGGAAATCTTCCGGCGATTACGACAAAAAGTTTTGTTCGGCGGTCATGACACTGCGGATAATGCCCTCGATTATAACAATGCATAAACAGTAAGATTTACACTTGATAAAAGAAAGTAGCATATACAAAGTATTTTCTTGATTGATTAGTATCTGCAAATTGTTACAGGACATCTGTTTGTCGTTGAAGACCATATGTTGACCTTGGGATGTCTTTTATATAGTTTTTAGGTGTCTTATTGACGTATAATCCACATCTATCTTCTTTGATCCATATCTTCTCAATCGGTCATGACTATTCCGTTGTCATATTCGAATCTCATTCTGGAATAGAATCAGTAATTCAAGACCAGGTCTCGAAAAAAAGTAATACATATTTTTAAATGTTCTGTCCATAACTTTTCAAATGTGTAAACATTTTAATTATTTTGGTATTATATAAATGCTTAAGAATTTGCGTTAACCACAAAATAGTTGTTGAATATTTATTTCTTATAATTCTAAAAAAAGAAATGTAAGCAATTGAAAAAGGATGGAACTTTTTGTCTATTTTTTCGATTAGACGTGCTGGTTTTTGGTTGCCATCTCTGTGCCCCTGTATCTCATATGCAATTAAATGTATTACTAAGTTAACTTATTCAACACAAGTGAAAAAAGGTACTGTTTTGACATGAAATGACTTACTTTATTTGATATTATAATGCATGAGAGGTATCACAAATGCTTGATCTGAAGAATTGAAAATAGAAAATCAAGGGTTCGTGAATTTTCCTCCTTCTCTGTTAGGCTTAATTATTCTTGGATAAAAGCGATATAAAAAAACAATCATCATGAGAGTTGGAAAGATATTGTGACTGCTATGATTGTATGACGCCAGCCCATATAGAAAAAGGGAAATGGGTATTTTGTTATCGAAAACCTAGAATGTTTCAAAGTAATGACATTTTATATTATACTTATTTTCGTTCTTTTTTCAAAGATAATGGTGTGAAATTACTTGTTCTGTTAACATGTGCTTATTATTATATTTAAAAATAACCAGGAATAATATCCGGGAAGATGCTCCGTAAGAGAAAACAGAAGCAGTTAACTGGACGCCGTGAGTGTAAAATAATCTAGAAATATTGTTATCATAATACTTTAATGATTTGGGTCATTGATGTCAAAGATAGCCTAATTATAATTAACTTACATATTTACTAATATCTTACTTAAGTGATTTGAAGGATAGTGTGTTTGGAACATCTGGGATTTCAATTATCATGTTTCCTGTTTTGTTGTAAAACCTGAAGTAGCTACAATATTATGTAGACCTCCAACAGCGATCGCTTTGTTTGGTAAAATAAATACTTATATGCATTCGCCGGTAAACTGTTCAACAATAAGTTCGCAAATATAATTCATGTTATAGCATTATTCAGTCAGAAAGTTAGACAAAATAGGACAGAGCTAAAGCAAGCCGATGTTATTTGTACATATATAACAGTTCGTTAAGCTTATAAAGATCGCAAACTGCAATTGATTTCACCATAGGCGACAATAGTAGCCTTTTTCGACGAGATACAGACACTAGAAAGTTTATGATTAGAATATAACCTTGTAGAATTAGAGAAATAGTATATGGACAACTTATTTTTAGTCTAAAAAATATAGGTTCCCAAATACGTGTCTCATCAAAGTGTAGAAAAAACATCTCACTTCCTTCAGGGCTAAGGAAAATATTTTTTTTTTCTTTTTGTATTATGTAGAGTGCACGAAGTGTCTTGTAATACAAAAATATCGGCTGCACACAACGACCAACCAAGGTTAGCCATAGATTACTCTTAATTCTGAAAATGTTTTCATAACACTGTTTTTTAGTATCAACATCCCTTTAAATTCAATTTCATATAATAAGAATACGGTTATAATATTGAATGAATTTGTTTAAAACCCGGTACCGCTGGGGATTCTTTAAGGTTGTAAATTTTTAACACTATAACCACGTAATATATAAATTGAAGACGATTTTTTCCCGTCTCAATGTTCTCAACCCTGGACATTAAACTAATACATGATATGTGATGAATAAAGCAAATACCGTATTATGCAGATTTTCAACTCGTACGTAGTTGCTATATCTTACAAGTGCTCCTGAATTGCTAAAGCTGTTTTTTTTTATTTGTGTACACATAACTGTCTGATATATCAGATGGTTTTCATTATTAGCAAATATTCAATAAAATTCAAACACAACATTTTTAATATATGACAAATTTAATGTGTATGTCTCTGTAGATATATATTATACTGCTTTGATCAGCTTTGTTTTTAATAAAATAAAAGTGTAATAAACCGAATTGTGTGAGACTTTAATACTTGTAACTAATAAAAAAAAAAAAAAAAACATTTACTACATGACACCAATGCCTCTGACTTTTTTTTATATTTGTTTAAATTAAAACAAATCAATCCGACAAATATGAATAGAAGGAGATGCAAGAAAGCAACTTGACAACTCAAAAAACAATGACCTCATAACATCAACACATAGTCTTCAATAATATACAAATGTGAAAACATTTGTCCAGTATTTATATACATATGGAACAGAAGAGGACTGAAACTTCACCTATGTGTAAAAAAGTGTCGTCATAATTTCTAAACCGAAAATAGGTAACTCTGTCTAGCATTGACAACATCTCAAAACAACTAGAAATGCAAAATATTAAAATGAACAATGTTTATTTTAAATATCAATTGAAATTATATATGTCCAATAACTATGCTAGAAATACCCACACAACTACAATTTATATTGTTTGTGAAATGCTGTGCATTTTCTTCTCATCTTGATATTCTAGGTGTTCCTTAAATTAGAAGCAAATTAATTCTTAAATTATATTAATTAATACACCAGAATCATTTGTTACGTAATACTGTTTGTTTGTTTATTAGTTAAATTAGTTGTAGATGCCGCAGCTGTTCTTTGTCAAAAATAAAAGTAAGATGAATAAAGGTATAAAGAAAAGCTTTTGATCAGACATGTTTCTCTAGGATTTTGCTAATATTTTCCACATTTATTTGATAATGATATGATTTATATAAATAAGGAAGAAGCAGATAACCAGCTATGATGTCAATCACGTGATATTGATTAGCAGGTTTAATAAATATATGACTCATAGACCTTGATGCATCAAAACAAAACTTTAAATTTTTATATGTGAATATTTCTGCGGAATGCACAGTTGTATGAAAGAAGCCAGCAAACTTAACGTTTCTGTGAACCATGATTAAAAGCTTCTAAATCCAAAATGCACGTGAATAAGTTATCAAGGAAGTCACTCTGTCAAAATTAGTGTTCTTGTTGGATGTTTGAGCAGAGCAAATTATTCAAAAGTGAAAATGCATTTTTTTTCCTCAAAAAATATATGTATATATAATAATACAAAACGTTGTATCCTGGTAAACGTAATATACTTAATTGATGGGCCAATTTTCGGTGGAGAAAAGCTGAAAATGAAAGGGGAAATGATTGCTTCGTTTGACCCTTATCGTGTAAGTGTGTTGCGTATTGTCTGATAGGTCAAATGAGCTTCAGGGAGAATTGACGCATCTGCAACGATAATTAACCCGGCCACATTATGCATGTGCTTGTCCAAAGTCAAGAGGCTGTTGTTATCTTTTGTTGCTGTATATCATATTTGTTTTTTGTTTTTTGTTTTGTTTATTCTTTTGCACATATGTCAGGCCGTTAGTTTTATCGATTTAATCATTTTATATGTGTCATCTAGGCTTTTTATAGCTTGCTATGGGGTATGGGATTTGCTAATTGTTGAAGGCCGAACGGTGACCTATGATTGCTAGCTTGGCTCTCTGGTGGAGAGATGTTTCATAGGCAATCATACCACATCTTCTTATTTTTATATATTATCTAAACTGAAATTATATTACATGTAAAACATGCTCCTTGTTTTTTTTTTTTTTTTTTTTTTTTTTTTCCCCCCTTTTAGTAGTCAGTAATTCTTTTATATACATTGTACGATTATAATCTATCTTTCCTTTTACAATCGCAGTGCAGCCTTCATGTGGTGATTATCGTTATATGAGCATGGAACCCAAAACCTACTTCTCAACAACCATTTCGAACCAGGTTTGATTGTGATCAATTATATTATGTATGAAAAATTAAATTAGTATTTATCTTGTATCTATATATAATACGTTATCAGAAGGTGGCGAGAGAAATGGTTTTAATTGAATTAAACATGTAAACAGTTTTAAAGATTTTTTTCAGAGAATAAATCGTAACATGCTTATTAATTAGTTGGGTTACATAATTTCATGATGGCTGTAAAATTTATGTAAATAAACATCCATGTATGAAAGAAGAAGGTGTAAAATTTTATATTAGTTTAATTCAAAACTTGCATGTGCATCTGGAAATGATTCACATTTCGCACAAATCTTGATTAAGATTTTCTTTTGTGATCGTATGTACGGTGTGCATCATAGGCCAATGATCGATACAGAAAACAAAAACAAAAAAGTATATAAGTTTACTAAATTCAACATGATGTTGTTTTTATCTTCTTCTTATAAACAAAGTGTTATATGAAATAAAACAAGTACCGAATAACGTAAATCCTATAAAATATCACATGCATGCTCATCTCATTTGTGGACAGATGTTCCTAAATGCGGAATTTTCTGTAAAAGGGATTACTCATAAAATGAATGCATCTAACAATTTGTATACTTCTTATATGTAGAATGTAGAAGGATTTAAAAAAAAGCAAAAACATTCTCAGTGGTTGTTTTAATTTGCTTAACCACTCTGTACATTTAACATGAAGATAGAAAAGACATTATTTGGCGGGATTCCTGCTCGACAAGTAGCACTAGTCAATTTCTTCTCCTTTTCACGAGTAAATCAGCAAGCATTGACGAAGAAAATATTCCCGAGAAATATACTGATAGTATTTTATCAACGATTATCTAAATAAAGTATGAATACCGCCGAGAGATATTGGTATACGGTAATTAGACGGCAACAAAACGCAAAACATAACTAAAAGGCCATCTATAGAGGACAACATACATCCTTCAACAAAAGAGAGATCAAGTTCTAAAGAACCTGAGTGTATACAAGTTGGACGTACATTAAACAAAAATAAAAGATTTGCTATTAAAACAGAATTATCCGAATTACAAAAAAAGCCAAACTCCATACAGCGTTATCGTGTGGGTCATACTTCCCTTTCTCTACAAAGAAGCGTAGCATTATGTCACCACTGTTTCGGAGTTTAAAATGATTCCATTTGACATACGACAACCATTGACAAGTTATCAGACTTGGAATGTGTGGTGCGAACAACTAATTTCATGTTTTGTCATGTGTTTGATTGTGTTGTTTGTTTGCTGTATTATTAACTTTTTACCTTCCAACAAATTCAAACCGATTCAATATATTGCTCAGAATATATACAATTTAAAGTGATAAACAAAAATATGAACCTTTTCTAATTGTTTTTAACTCGATTCAAGCCACAGTTTTTGAGGCAGATTAATTTAGTTCTACGTAAGACATACTCGGGAGGACTTCATATCTTCTGTTATAGCATGTATGTATATGAATAAAAAGAAACTTAGGATAAAATTCAATGATCAGCAACCAAACAACACAATCAACCAAACATAACAGAATGCTTATTCTACATTTTAGTACCCAAGGTGATTTGTTTTAAAAATTTTATCACTGTAAATTTGACTCAGTAATAATATGCATCCAGATTGTACCAGACGTGGTATGTTCAAGTTTCGTTTCTAGACTTGCTTTTTGTAAGAGAATTAATAAGGACTTGAAAAAAAAAGATGGATGTAGATGAGAAACTAGATCAATTTAATAAGATAAAAACATTAAAAAATCAATAAATCAGCCTTGTTTGCTGCTGTCCTTCAACTTGATGGATATTATTCTATTCATGATGATTTGAAGAGTTTTCACTTCACTCCTTATAAACATTCACCTTATCAACTTTGCAAGATGACGCATTTCTCTTTGATGTTATTATTCAATATCGCTGCATATATCTTGATAGTAAATACGCGACAGTAAATATAAAATAACTAAATGTGCCATGATTGCCAATGAGACAACTATCCATCAGTGACCAAATGACGTAGCTTTAAGCAATTATGGGTCGCCGTACGGCCTTCAGCAACGAACAAAACCCATAGTGCATAGCAAGCTATAACTAAATGTAAAACAATGCAAATGAGAAAACCCTCGACCTAATGTTATGTTCAAAACAACAAACGAAAAACAATATGATATACAGTAACAAACGACAACCACTTAATTATACGATTTCGGCTATACTTCTTAAGTGCAGAGATACATATGGCAAATAATATTTCAATTGATGGCAAATTGGCAATGCTAAACTTATGTTATATGTGATTTATATGATAAACTGTATAGATTCTTTACATGCATGCGTGTTTTCTTTTATGATATTTACATTAAAGTAATAGATTTTTATGTAAAGGATACCAATTTTGAAGGATGTTCATGTAATATTTTCATTGGGGTAAAAATCATAAACAATACCATGCTTATAATTTGGTACGCCAGACGCACCTTTCATTTATACCAAACCCATCAGTGGCGCTTGAATCAAAACGTTTAAAAGAGTGCATTGGAAACTAATAAAAGTTGTGCAACATTCCGTCGGAGAATGTGTTTAACTTAGTATTGTTACTTTTGACATTTATCATTGAGTCGAATCTGTTAACGTATTGTTTTACCCGAGATAGTCTTTCTGTCAACACAATACACAGAGTAAATTTACGGGCTCTTTAAACAACATTACCGTAAAAAAATAGAATATGGTATTCTGTTTTTCCCGTACAGCCAAACTTTAATTTTAACAAACATGGACAATCATCAAACATTAGCTCACACTGATAAAAGTAGATTGATAATTTTCTATGTTTTCTATATATTGTGTGCGATTTTGTCCCATGTACATTTACTCCATATCCTTTCATTTTCTATTGATTATAGAGTTTGTCTCTAGTGCTGTGTGGAGGCAGAAGAACGTTTCCCCGTGCTTGAGGTGTATGCTCTTATAATATTTATAGTTATGGTGTGCTTGTTCATGTGATAATTTCTCATATTAATACACCGTCAAAATTTCATGTTTGGTTAAATTTCTTCAAAATACTGGTCTGGTCATCTGTTTTGTATATTGCCCTTTCATACTATTTTAAACTGCTAGGTTTTCTTACATATATTTCGATGTGCACCGTGCTGTCTATCATTTGTTGTTTAGTTATATATGTATTGTCTATCATTTGTTGTTTCGAAATTATTGGTTTTTTGTTGGGCAATGTATGACAAATATATGTTCAAAAACCTTGCCCGTAATTATAAATTATGTAATTCATTGACCGCTCCCGACATGTGTAACTTCAAGGCATATTTTAGTGGCGATCGATGTCTTTCAAAATTACTGCACTTTTCTTGTATCCCTGGTGCTTTCGACTGGAGAACCGTCGTACACAAGCATCGCACAAGTTGGCACTCCGAGGCGGGTGGGGAGCAAGAAGGTGAACTGTGGTTTATTTTTATCAATAGTACCGCTTAAGTCGACGCTAGGGGCCGTCTTGACCTTGTTGTAGGGTATGAATGATTCGTTCATTGTTGAAGACCCTACATCAACTGTCAAGATGAAGAACAGGAATAAAAGCCCTGTTCATTGATAATTTTCTATGTTTTCTATGTATTGTGTGCGATTTTTTCCCATGTACATTTACTCCATATCCTTTCATTTTCTATAGAGAAAACTTATTTTCACGAAGTTCATTATTCACACATTTGGAGAAAACGTAGATCAACTTGAACGCAACTTAATTTGATTGTCACAAATTATAACTTTAATTGAGATCAGCCTTTATCATACCTACGTGAATGGATAAAACAATGTACTATACTACTTGTTTCAGTCTTATCTTCTTTGTAAAGTAATCAAGAGTTCCAAGTGGTGAAGTTGAAATCATCCCTTCGAATATTTTACGGACGCCATCACGAGTTGGTTGACCGTTATAGAATATCTGCTTAACAGATGACGATGGTTATGTCCCAATCGTCATAACCCCAATCCCGTCCTTCATTTCCCCGAATGTGACATACCGAATTATTACTATCACCGGGTTTGTACTTACATGAGCAATACAACAGGTGTCACATATGGAGCAGGATCTGTTTACCCTTCCGAAGCACCTGAGATCACCCCCGCTTTTTCGTTGGGTTCATCGTACTAAGTCTTTGGTTTTCTATGTTGTGTTTTGTATACTGCTGTTTGTCTTTTGGTCTTTTAGTCTTTTTCGTTATTTGTCATTGATTGTCAGTTTATTTCCGACTTATGAGTTTGAATGTCCCTTTGCTATCTTTCGCCTCTCTTTAACAGAAGATATGTACGTTGGTCAGGTTTGTTTTCGGTTTACGAGTTTAACTATCCCTTTGGTTTCACCTGGCTCTCTTTAATGACGCATTTGCAAAATTTATTTTACAGCTATGTGGCATCATTCCACCAGCATATATCTTAAATGCAATATGTAAAGAACAAGAAACGTTATCTAAACCTTCATCGAAGTTGTTAGTTAAAAAATGAAAATACATGGAGGGAGGAATGCCAATTACGTTTTGTAGTTTTCATAAAACTACATTTCAAGCTTTTTATTTGAAGAGTAAATATAAAAGAAGTAATAAGTAAAATACACCAATTCTACATTGTGGAAGTCCGACTCCGCCATTTCATCTCAGCCAAATTCTTCAAAGATTGTCTGATTTGTAACTTAGCTAAAACACTGGGATTATGCAGTAGTTTATTAAGTTTCTCTTTCTTTTTATTGTTTATCTTAATCTCCCGGATAATTGTATTGAACGCATGCGCTACGTCAGTATAACTGTCACTTGCAGATGTGTCAAAAGACAAACAATTGTATTCGGCACAAAATTGGGTCGCTTCTGTGTCAGATACTTGTTTCCGGTGAATAAGATCGCTTTTATTTCCAATGACGGCAATAACCTTTTCTACTCCTTTTTTGGCTAATATCCACTCCATTATTACCTGTAATTTATCAAAACTTGATTTGTCAACCATTGAATACACTAAAATTACACCATCTGCCCAGAGAAGATATTCGTCTTTCATGCATGCCCCGTCCTGTAAAAGAAAATAAATACAATTCATATAAGTTTTCCATGATTTCAAACTCATTGTAGATGATTAATTTTATATAACCCCAGATGACAATGACAATTTGCGATAAAACGTCATTAGTTTTAATGTGTGTTGAACTTGGTGAAATTTGAGTTGTATTCAAACTTGTCGATCTTAAAAATTTATACGTATCAAACAGCAAATAAAAATTGCAAAATATGTCATGATTCCACAAAACAAACTGTTCATTGTTTTTTTAACACAATTCAAATTTACGTTCCAATACGTTCATTTTAGTCAAACAATAGTACAAACATCAAATTTTAATTCAAATCCTGTAGGGAATCTCTTGCTAAAATGATCACTGGGGTGCTGTAACAGCAAATTTATACAATATAAATCAAAAGAATGAATGAGCAGAAAGCTTGATTTAAGTTTCAAACATAAAATTCCAAGTATTACGTGTTGAAATCATCAAAATGTTAGTAATAGTAACACAACAACTTTGTCTCTGTGTAAGTGTCTTTTTTAACTGAGTTAGGTACTTAGGATTCAAGACTAACATATTTTTAGGTTGTAAGTAGAAGGATGAACACTCACATGCATGTTCAACCCCGCCCGTGTCCTAGGGTGTTTGTTCTAAGTCGGGAGCTTGTGAATCCGTGGTCGTCGTTGCTGTTGTTTGTCTTTTATGTTCGTTTATTATTTTTTTATAAATTCAGTCCGTTGGATTTCTCTTTTGAATTGTTCATATTTTTTACATGCCTTTTTTGGCTTATTATACAGTAAGGGTTTTGAAATTATTGAAGGCCGTTTATTGTCTGATATTTGTTTACATCCTCGTCCTTTGGTCTCATATAGACAGTTGTCTGATTGATGAACATATAACAACTCCTAACTTTTTTGTGCGAGGGGTTTAACTGACTGCAACCTTTTGGTAGGCGATCTTTAAAGAAATGGACCTGCTATTTTGTATGATTTAATCCTTTAAAACACACAGGCTATATATTCTTATTGTGCATTTTGTCTTGCACAAAAATCATTGACAAAACCAGTGCCTTACCTTCCATGCAGTGTCAAGTATGTGAATACTCAAGGGTTTACCATCAATCATTATCACATGAGAACAAAGTGATTCTGAAAAAGAGTAAAAGTAAATGCTATAAATTATTTTTTTAGTTTATATACATTATGCATAATTGACACAAGGAAAACAAAAACTTGTACCATTTTAAAACGCTGAAATCAAAATTCCCAAATAAAGTAGATTATTTAATTTATTAAAATGGTGTTGCATTGTTTAATGAGAGAGAGAGAGAGAGAGAGAGAGAGAGAGAGAGAGAGTTATTATCAGCGTAATCATGATACTCGACTAATCGGTTTCTTGTTAGAATGTTGTTGCCTTTTTGAAAAATAGTTGATCTTTGGAAATTAAATAGTAATCTTTATTTAATCAAATTTAACATAAGTTGTTAATTGTCATATAGTATTCCTCCGAAAGTTGGGCTATGTACGATATTTCCTAGGCTTACACTTTTGGCTTAACGTGTCTTAGTCATTGCACCGAATTTGTATCATCAGAGCAATTTTTTAGTCTACAGGACTGGTAATTACGTAACAAAGTTCAGAAACCGACTCTGTCCAGAAAAAAATGACAAGATAATATCTCTTAATAAGAACAAATTCGTTGCACTTTTTGGAGACCCTCATAGAATAGTTAACCGCGTCAATAAGTTCTAATCAGACTTTGGTATAATTTTTCAATAGGTGCTGATTACATTTTTATTTGAATTTATTAATTACATACATAGTGCATGTAGTAATTACATTAAAAGTACCAGATTTTCTGCACCAGATGCGTATTTCGACAATTAATTAATATTAGTCTTCAGTGATAGTTTAGGCCAAACTATTTGAAAATCCAAAGATTATTTAAAAAATGAAGAGGTAATTAACCAAAAAGGACAAATGAGCTATCAATTATGGTATTAAATTCCCTGGACTATTAGATAATACATTTGTAACGTTGATAGGTTAACGGCCATCAGACAACGACCCTCAATCAAAGTTGACCTAAGATAAATTGTGGCTATTCTTTTTTGTTGTCTCTTTGAGTCATATAGCTCCTGAAGTGTTTAAGTACTTATCATCACTGGTTTTCAATTTTTTCGGATTTAACTTCCTCGTGGAGGTGAATACAGATTGTTTCGGACGCTAGAAATGTATTAAACGTTATTTTCATCTGTAAGCATATATGTTCAGACATATATGAAGTGTTTTACTTTTTTATTCGTGCATTCGGGATATAGAAATATATTTGGAGACATATTTTTGATAAACAATTCATCACCAGATTAATTTCGAACTGACCTTACTCATTTATATTAGACAAGCAATTTATTTCACGATAGGAATAGATCCTTGGGAATTTAATGCATCATAAGTATGTTAAGAAATTCAGTCCATTTTGTGTTCTTGTCCCGTGTTTTTGCCCATTAAACAGACTGTAAAATGCTTTTCGTTTAGAAAAAGTTCGATTTGTATCTTCGACAGTATATTTTGTTTACACTAGCTGTAAATATAGTCAGTAAACAACGTCATGTTACTTTATAAAATCTATTCGAGATTCATATGAAAACAATTGCAGTGTCAATTGAAAAGTAAAATCAAATGATTCTTACTTATTTGAATTAACCCTCAATAATCTTTTATTAGTTTGTTCCAGTATTTTCCAATATATGAATATTATCAATATCGAACAGTGATTTAAATAATTTATGACAGATCGTATTTCAGAATAAAGATTTATGATCAACTATACATTCAAAATACAGTGTTAATTATACATGAAGGTCACTGCGTTCTTTTTCGAAAATCGTAAGGAGCACCTTTTTCCAATATCGTACGAATTATTAAGGTGAAAGTTATTTTACAGTGAATAAATGAAATGTATTATAGATGAACATGTATTTCATTTGGTAGGGACATTATTTAATTACATCAATTATCGCTCTAAGGACATAACAAAACTGTATAATCATTGTCGTTTTTGGTTATTCCAACAAATTGATTTTAACTTACTATCATATGAAGGTAAATCATCCCCACCCCCCGAACTAAACACATTTGAAAAAATATTCCCTAGACACAATCATGAATTCTTTGTTTCATGAACAAGTCTGCAATTGAAGGATGTTATAAAGATATGTTTTTTTTTTTAAATATTATAAAATGTTTGACAGAAAAACATTAACCATTAAATATCAATAACAGTTTGGTTTTGTCTTAACGTTTGCAATTTTAAAGAAAGACATGTGAAATTGAATAATTATACAAACATAAAATCTAAGAAGGGGGCTACGGTTTATGCTGAGTAGGATAGTCAGTTCAATATGTTTTCTACCATATTATTTTTCATAAAAATATATTTTTGTTGTTGTTGAGGAGGGGTGGCAAGGTAATTTTGAATCATTTTAGTCTAGCCAATGGACAGTACTCATTTGTATGGACGTTAAATATATACTTAATACAATTACTTGACACTTGTTTTGAAATATTCATTCCCTTTTTTTTTTAGACTAATCGTTATCGTAGCAGATGCCAGAGTACACGTTGTAAATGGAATCTCTGTTATATATAAATTTTCATTAGATTAATTATGTTACGAGAAAAGTTAATCATTTTATCACAAAAATAAAATGATTTTATAATTAAACTCCAATTAGCATAATAACCTGTCAGACATATAGGAATAGAATATGTCTTGCCTACAGCAATGTTTGAATCATCTAGTTATCAAAACCATCACAAGAACTTACTGTATATGTCAGCTCGATTAAACAAAACAATGTCGAAATGACAGAAGACACAAGGGAGAATATTTTGTGCGTCATTACATACAATTACTTTGGTCAATGTAACTGTTGAATTTCTGCAAACACGCATATATAACGTCGACAGAAAAAAAACTCAATAAGCGATCATCAAATCACCCATTGCTGTCTAAAAAAAACAATTTAATATTGCATCTGATTCAAATTTTTGAAAATGCGTCATATGTTATACATTTTCGTAGCAAGTACGGTTTCTTCCGAAGCCATTATTATTCTCACAAGTACATGAAACAGTATATGTTTATAAAATCAACGTCTGTATACATCAAATCAGATGAAAAAACAAATGCAACCTGCAGAACAATAATTGAAAACAACATTTATGAATAATAATACACCGAAGTTACTGTAAATCAAAAATTGTTATTTACATCATTATGTTATAAAACGCACATACATATGAACGTCATTCGCTTTTCTTCCTTCAACAGGTTTGGCATCAGATTGTATAGATTGTAGGTGTATTCCTCGAGACATTATGGTTTTATTTTTAATTTTTACATCTGCTCTCGACGGTTTTTTATACAGTTTATACTGATTATGTAAACGATTGACTGGTCGATGTGTACAATTTCAAGGACTAACTTAATAAAACTGTACAAACGAAAGTGCCCCGTGGACTCACAATCAATGGCCAAACCTCTTATTTAATAAGCTGATGATCTATATCATAAGGTAAACTGAAAATGTTGCGATCATAATCACAAAAGATCTGCTTTTCCATAAAACTTCTTATTTGTCTTCAATGTATAACCTTTCGTATCCAAAATATTATAAATTGTAATACTTTTAAATGTCAAAATATTATTTAAATCGTATTATTTTTTTAATATCAGTTGTTATTCATTTTGAACAAGCTTTCAGTACCATCGAGTATTCTTAGATCGAAACCTTGTGTCTCTAGTTTTTTCGGGCTTCGTGTCGATAAGTCAAGACCTTTTGAACTGATTTTGACAGTGTGTCTTTATTTTGTACTGACACATTACTGTTCAGTTAGGGTGAAGCTCGCACACATGTTTAAACCCGCCACATTATGTATGTGCTTGTCTCAAGTCATGAACCTGTAATCCAGTGGTTGTGATTGGTTGCTGTTTGTTTTTTTTTTTTTTTTGTTTTAAACATTAACCAGGACGTTGGTTTTTCTCGTTTGAATTGTTTTTGTTATGTCGAGGCCTTTTATAGCTTGAAAAACATTTTGCTTGTTTTCGAAGGCCGTACGGTGACCTATAGTTGCTTACATCTACGTCATATGGTATCTGATGGATAGTTGTCTCATTAGTAATCATACCAAATCTTCCTTTTTATATTCTCATTGCTCAGTTTCTTTAATAAAAGGAGAGCGAACCAATTAAGTTAAATTGCTAAACCTTGATAGTGATTTGATATAAATGTTTCTTATTAGAATAATTACATAGTCTTCGATGAGCTCGGTACAGAATCTAAAGATCATTTTCTATTCAATGCAATCGGGGACGACAAAAATCACCATATAAATGTCATGTTTTTCGTAGTGATGTAGGATGTTAATTTGTTCGAGCTACTAGACTTAATTTATTTGTTATTAATACTTGTACTTTCTCTAATTTTCATGCTTTTTTCACATTTCTCGATCGGTGTGAGAAAAATATTACTCATCTCAAGAGAAAACTTTGTTCTCGGCAAATGATTGTCGAAATTTAATTATGACGTCAAATTGTTGTGGTTTCTTCTGAATTTCCTATTGTGACGTCATGATGACGTTACATATAAAGAACACAACTTTCTGCAAATCTTTGAAAAAGAAAGATAAACTTTGTTTATATATCGTCTACAAATCATTAGAGAAACAGATTCCACCACTATAACTCGTGTAATAGGATATTTCTCCACTCTCAACAGTTACATTTTAATTATTTAAAAAGCTCGCCAAGCCTCTGCTTTAAATAAAATAAAATTTAACTGTCTCGACTGGAGAAATATCGTAACAGACATGATGCATTGGTGGAATCTATATCTTTCTGTAATATATCACAACGAAAATAAACGACGTTTGATTATTTTTGGAGCTAAGAGACAAATTCTATTTATTTATATTAGACGTAACACAAATCAACTAGTTGCAAATTTCAAAAGATGAGAATACACGATAAGAAAAGTATGTAAGTCGTATCTCAAATCCAAATAGAGCAAACAGTGCAACGCATATTTACACACACCAGTTGCTAATTAAAGCAGAAAGTCACAAGTTAAATGTAAGTCCATTTAGTATTTTACAAGTATTATATTCGTTTGTACCCTAACGATAGCGTTCAACATTTAAATATATGACGAATTACGGGGCACCTGAGAACACTCCAAGTTTTGATGAGAATCGTGTTGCTCAGTCTTTAGTTTTTCCAATATATATATGTTGTCTTTTGTAGGTTGTTGTTTTTCTTTTGGTCGTTTTATTTTTATATGGCGTTTTCAGTTTGCCTTCGATTTATGAATTAGAATATTTCTTAGGTATCTTCCGCCATCTTTTTATAAAAACAATAGATACTTATTTTATTGATTGATTGATTGTTGGTGTGAACGCCATTTATAGCACACTTTGCTAGTTAAATTTGTAGAGGAAGCCAGATTATTCGGAGAGTGGTCACTGAAGATTAACTACTTAGACCACTCGGCCACCGAGGCCATTGTTTATTTGGTATTTAACATATATCGTTGTCATAACCTTTCTTTTTTTCCCTATCATAAGACCTACAGTGTTGATATAAGCTGTGCTATTTGCTACATTGCTATATATTTGAAATCCAAGAACAAAACAATGGTCTATCTCCCTATACAGCTATAATAAGAGATTTCCACACTCTAAGGGTTTTGTCAGACTTACACTGTTCTATCTCCATACTCTCTTTGGAATATAATAGCTTATTCATCTACTTAATTCAGAGAAAAATATGTTATGGTGTTGTATCTCCTCTATTTTTCAGGTAGTTTTGCTCTAAAATAATTGTTATCAAAATTGAGAAATGCATCATCATAAGATTCAAACGATGAATTAGACGTCATTTACAGAGCGTAAATTGTCTACCTTATCTAATGTAAGAAATATCTATTAACCCATTACAAATGCATTATCCTTCATAAGATAAGTCAAATAACATTAGGTTATTTTTTCAGAAATCTCTTTTTAATGACTACAAATTAAACAAGTGTGCAGAAACAACGTGGCAGAAAACAAATGATATAAGAGTCTTCTGTGTATTGCAATAATTCCTAGGTATCAGAGTCGAAAAAATATGTGCTCATACATGTATGAGCAATAATCGCTTACCAGGCAAACATTATGTTATTTTTGATATTTATTTTCTTATGGCTATAATGCTGTTAGTATCTTCTTCGACACTATACAATTACCTTTTATGAGGTTGATACAAAGTTTTATCAACCCCAGAGATGTGATATTCACCAAATACAACGGCCGAGGGTGAATGTCATATCTCTGGGTTGATAAATCATAGTATCAACTGATATGAAAAGTCAACAATTGTTTTTTATATGACTTTATTATCCATCTCCATTTTTTAGTATTTGCTCTTAACGAAATATATCGAACTTCTCTGTGTTTTTATACTACCTAAATTATCTGCTTTGACAGTTGCTAACTTTTTAAAGTTGAAATACTAGTATACGATAAAATTATTTAAACAAAAATTAACAACGAAGAGAATAAAGAAGAAGCCTAGATTGTGTATGACGTCATACACCTACGTGATTGACGTTGCCTAGGAAAATAATTACACGTTAGCTGTTCCAAATCTTATATTAACCCCTCATGATTTTTCTCGCGGTGAATAAAATGTTTTATCAAAGAAGATTCCCTATGCTTTTAGCCAATGAGAAAATAGAAATCTTATAGTCATCTAATAAATCATATCTTCTATCTTTTAGTCTGAAGATTGAATGATTACCTGAAATACTTCATTATAGCAACACTTCTGTTTATTTTCAATAGCACCATCTCTTTCAATGAATAATTGATTAATTGATTACCGTTTCCTTTTAACCAAGTTACAATGTCATGCATATTCAAAACCAGAATAAATTAAACAACAAAACAACACTGTGTAAGTTGGATCCGCACAGCAAGTCGATCGAGATAAAGGACGAAAAAACAGGACTGCAATTAGAAAAAATGCACGTGCGGCCTCTTAAATTCAATTGCAATGTTTTATTTTATGTACCTAACATGGATATTTGAATTTATTCACGGGACGTGGTTTCGTAGTTACAAATAAACAGAAAAACCAACACCGCTGCCTGTGTAAAAGAAGATTGTGTGACCATATTTTTAGACTTCAATGGTAATGACACTAATTCAAGCTTTCTCTTTTAGAATTTATGAATACATTTCCTGTCTTTAATGTCATTTTTGATCTTCAAAATGATGATTCAGATTTAAATCTTATACGTTGAATGAGAAAAGTATTAATCCACCTTTCCAATATCCTAGTAAAGCATAGAATTAAAATAGAGTAGTTTTACAAATTAGTGAGAGAAAAAGACAATTTAGTCACGGGACGTGGTTTCGTATATATGTTCCGGACCATATGAGTATTTGGAACATACGCTTATATTCATGACCATATTCGTATACTCATCTGGTTATTAATGGGCCGGATCATATGAGTATTTAGACCATGTAGGTATTTTAAGAATAATTTTAAATTCCTTCAAAGGATCAAACAGCTCGTTCTCCGAACTAAATTCGCCACAATTTACTAACAGAAATTCTTAATTTTGGCATATTGTCTGTATTTTGTGTATCTGACATCTTGATTTTGTTAAAGTCAATTTAAAGCGCCCGCATCATGTTAACTTTTTCGTCCTCAGATATTTTTGTTTATTTCTTCTAATTTCAATTTATTTTCACTTAAATGTTGTGTCTTTGTTCCTATACATACGATCTTACAATTACAGTAAGAAATACGTGCTGCACCTCTAATCCTATTTTCTAAAAAGAAAAGAGGGACAGCACGTATTATCTACTCTACTTTTATAATAAGAATGTATGAATAGGAGCAATAACAAACTAAATCACTTAAAATAATTGAAATTTTAAGACATTTGAATTTACTAAAATCAAAATTTATACACTAAAATAATATTAAATAAAGAAGAAAATTCAATGGTCCAAGTGCCTGTGAGTAAAACAGTTCACTTATTGTTAAACGGCTCATTTAGATATTTTTGAAAGTAAATATATTTCAAAGTCGACATCTTATTTTTCGTAGAGAAAAATCGATATTGATCATCTAAATATGCTTTTTCTATAATTTTAACTTGTGAGTAAAATTTACTTTATTTCATTAATCATGTTTACAATTATGAATTAACATATTGATAGATAAGTCTAATTTTCTTTTCAAAAACTCGTAATTTGTGACACCTGGAAGGGTCATACTGATGCAGTTTACATAAAAGTAACCTTTCAACGTTAATCGTATTATTAATTATCTTACCTCCTATACATTTCTAGAAATATGATTGGTTAAAAGCAACCGCGTGGAGACCCTGTATATTCCATATTGGGTTAGTAGGGTTCAATATTGGGTTAGTAGGCGGGGCTTATTTCAATACACGGTTAGTAGTGGTGTTACGTCCCTTTATGAAAACAACACGGTGTTGAGGAAAAATTCATAAAACACATTAAAAGCTAACAAGTTGTTATTGTTGACATTTGATTTTGTATATACCAATGGAAGTAGGTTCTTAATACTAACGGTATTGAAGACTTGATAACTTTGATAGGCCACTAGTCTCAATACCACATGTTAAGATAGTCGGTAAGAAAAATCCGTTATATAGTGTGAAAGTGACCTAATACGATATATATGGGGTCAGTAAATTCCATATGGGGATTCGAGCTTCGCTCTCACCCCATATGGAATTTACTGACCCCATATACATCGTATTAGGTCACTAGCACACTATGTAACTAATATTACCCGGACCATATGAGTATTTACCCATAAGGTCATGACCATATGCGTATGGTCCAAATACTTATTTAGTCTGGAACATTTATAAATCTGCAGAAAAATGAACACCGCTGCCGGTGTAAAAGAAGATTAAGTTCCATACTTTTAAAACTTCAATGATAAGGACATCAATTCAAGCATTCACTTTTAGATTGTATGAATACATTTCTTTAATGTCATGTTGTTCTCTTAAGATGATGATTCAGATAAAACTCTCATACATTGAACTATTAACTATTAAAAACACCTTTCCAATATCTTAGTTAGGCAGATAATTTTAAAAAGAGTTTTGCTACAAATGAGTCAGAGAGAAAAAACAATGGTGCCACCTTGATTCAGTATTGTGATTTATAAGTCCGTCAAAATTTGACACAAAGTAGTGTAGGTGCTTTCTACAAAAATCCGGGTTTGTTTTATTAATGTACAAGGTATAGTCAGTGATGCATTATGGTAAAGTCACTGTAGATTATTCCCGAGATGAAACTCGTGTATTTATGGATGCAGGTTTGTAGCATAACAATGCGCTGATTTATTGATATACTTTACTTACCATGTTCAGTTTCATAGTCACCAATAAATCTTTTAGTTAAATATCGAACAGTTAGAGCTGCAATATAAACAAAAAATAAAATTGTTGATAAAACGTTTAAAAACATGCATATACAGTTTTGATTTCTAAATATATGAACTGTTTCAATTTGTTTCATTTGAAAAATAACATAAATGTATTCTATCCTTACATATAGGTCTTGGGTGTTATAACAATTCGCAATTTTAGAGCTTTAAAGATTTCTAATATGAAGGTGTCAATCGTACATATTAGGTTTTAAAAGATAGACAACACCAATCAAAGATCTATAGTCAGAACGTTTCATAAACGTTTGCAGTTTATGATACATTTGTACATACGTAGAACTAATTATGATACGTACAGTATACATGGTAAGACTTTGCACTCTACTATAAGTCACAAATGCGAAAGTTTGTGAACTGCGAATTTAAAATTACATACTCAAAGAACAAAATAGTATGATTTACCAGGTAAACAAATGCGTTTTCTTTCGGAGTATTACTAGCTGTTCTTGCTTGGCAGAGAGTAAATGTACTAGTAAGACTAGTTAATTAACCTGAATGACAAGTGTATTGACATAACGTCCAGTAATGAGAACAAATTGTACTACCTAGAATTGCCTTGCTACTAGATAAACTAGTTAAACTACGAGTACAGTACAATTGTATTGGTTGACAATTTGTAAAGGGCAATGTGTCCCAGATGACTACAGATATCTTCCAATTGTGATAACCACAGTCCCGTCCTCTCTTTCTTGATTGTGAGATATCTAAATGAAACGTATCACCAAATTTGTTCTTGCCACAGTTAACACAACTGGTGCCACTAGTGTATCAAGATCTGATTACCCTTCCAGCACACATGGGATCACCCGAGTTTTTGGTTGGGTAAGTGTTGCTCGGTCTTTAGTTTTCTATGTAGTGTTTTTGTGAACTTAATTGTCATATAGTCTTCTTTCAGGGGTTTTGTGTTTGCCATGGCGTTGTTAGTTAATCTCGAAATATAAGTTTTGAATGTTAATATCTTCCACCTTCTATTTTACTGACAAGACAATGGGAAATCATAATCCTTGTAATTTAATTAGCTTGATTGATTGATTGATTGATTGATTGATTGATTGATTGATTGATTGATTGATTGATTGATTGATTGATTGATTGATTGATTGATTGATTGATTTGAGTTTGATTGATATGAAGAGACAAACATTTATTAATATTCAGAACAAAAATAAATAAGATCTAACAATATGGTACATGTATTTTATTTTCGTCGATTTGAATTCTTAATCAAACGACTATCTCATTCAAACGTCATCTTCACACTCGCAGAACCTGATATGAAACAACAATCCAACATACAAAAATATGAAAACAATACACTCAAACTATTGGAAGTAAAAGAGAAACAACAACAAAACAAACAAATCGTTTTGTACATTAATCATATTTATGGTGTACACTGTGTTAATACGCCAATACACGTGCAAATCTCCTGGCGATTACACCTTACAGTAATGATAATGACCTTACCAAAAATGTTTTGTTAGGCGGTCACGACACGGCGGATAATGCACTAGATTACAACGAGGCATGAACAGTAGGATGAACTCATGATAAAAAAGTATCATATAAAAGTGCTTTTATTGATTGATTCTTCATTACAAATTGTTACAGGACATCTTTTTGTTGTTGGCCCCTAGATGTCTTTTATGTAGTTTTTATGTTTCTTATTGGCGTGTATTCTACGCGTCAATCAATCGTCTTTGGTCCATACCTTCTTCAGTGGACATTTCTATTCCGTGTTGTCATAATCGAACCTCTTTCTACTATAGAATCACTTATGTAGAACCCGGTCGAAAAAGTATTTAAAAATATTCTGTGCATAACTTTTCAAATGTGTAGAATATTTTGGTAATTTTTTGTATCAAAAAAAAGATTAAGGATTGAGAATCACTGTAGAATCGTTATTAAAGATTAAGATCGAAAAATGATTAAAAAGACAAATGAATGCAACTGAAATAGGATGGCACTCTTTGTCTGTTTTGTTTCTCGATCAGAAGTGCTGGGTTTCGGCTTTCACCTTCCTTCATCAGTGCGCTCTCATATGCAATTAAAGGTTATTTGATATTTCTCCAAAACTGGTGAAGATAACGTTCAGACTCTGTACTGTTTTGAAATGAAATAACTGAATTTATTTGAACTAGATACTTGAGAGTTATCATAAATGCTTGATCCGAAGAATTTATCCCTTCGTAAATTTTACGGACGCCATCACGAGTTGGTGATGATAGCAGATATGTTCATAATGTCGTAATTACAATCCCGTCCCCTTTTCCCGAATGTGACCTACCGAATTAGACTTATTACCGGGTTTGTACCAACATGAGCAACACGACGGTTGCCACATGTGGAGCAGGATCTGCTTTCTCTTCTGGAACACCTGAGATCACCCCCAGTTTTTGGTGGGGTTCGTGTTGCTCAGTCTTTAATTTTCTGTGTTGTGTTTTGTGTACTATTGTTTGTCTGTTTGTCTGTTGGTCTTTTTCTTTTTTAACCATGGCGTTGTCAGTTTATTTTCGACTTATGAGTTTAAATGTCCCTTTGGTATCTTTCGCCTCTCTTTAACATAGGAAAGCAAGGGTTTGTGACTTAACCCATCCTTCTCTGTCTGCAGGGGTTAATAACTCGTGCATAGATGATAAACAACGGGACAGACATGAAATACAAAATCGAGCATGTAGTTCAGTGGTTGTCGTTGGTTCATGTCTGTCATATTTGGTTTTCGTTAATTGTTTTGTTATAGATTACGCCGTTAGTTTTCTCAATTGAATTGTGTCATATTTTTATGTCGGGGCCTTTTATAGCCGACTATACGGTATGGGTTTTTCTCATTGTCAATGGCCATTCTGTTGCCTATAATTGCTTACATCATTTTTGAACTTTGGTGGATAGTTGTCTCATTGGCAATCATACCTCATCTTCTAATTTTTATATGAAAATTCAGTTATCATATAAGATGATCATATAATGTGACTGCTATGAATGAATAACGACAGCCCATACAGGAAAAAGTAAATGGCCTAACACATACATTGTACATGGTATTTTGTTAATGAAAACTGTGAATATACATGTATCAAAGTAACGATATTTTCGTTATCCTATTTTTTGTTCTATGGTCTAAAAGTACTATTCTTATAAATAGAAAAAACATATGCTAATTTTATGTTTAAAAATAATATGTACAATAATCTATAAATATTGTTATCCTAACATTTTAATGCTTTGGGTCAAGGATGTCAAAGATATCTTAATTAACTTACACATTTACTAATATAATTACTAAAGAGTAGTAAAGGATTGTATTTTTGCAACATCTGGGATTTCCGTTATTTAGTTTCCTGTTTTGTTGTAAAGCTGAAGTAGCTGCAATATATGTAGACCTCCAACAGCGATCGCTTTGTTTGCTGAAACAAATGGCGTTAGAGAGAATACTTATATGCATTCGACGTAACTTTTCAACAGTAAGTTCGCAAATGTAATTCTTGTAATAGCATTATTCAATCGGAAAGTTAGACAAAATAGAACACAGCTGAACCAAGCCGATGTTATTTGTATACATCTTAAACAGTTCGTTGAGCTTAAAGATTGCAAACTACAATTGATTTCCCAATAGGCGAACATAGTTGCCTTTTGTGAGATGCATACTTTAGAAAGTTGATTTTTGGTACAAAATCTTGCTAAATTTAAGAAAAATTATCATGATAGTATTTTTTAGACAAAAAGAAAATAAGGTTCCCGTTGCTTGTCTTAAGTAATTCGTACTTATCTCGCTTCCCTATCAATTCGGCACTCAAACATTCGTGTCTCATCAAAGTGTAGAAAAGACGTCTCAGATCCTTGTTATATATATATATCAGCACTAAGGAAAATATATTATTTTGATTTTGGTATAATGCAGAGTGCACGAAGTGTCTAGTAATAAAAAATAACGGCTGCGCCAAACGACCAATCAAGATTAGTCATACTCCTAATTGTGAATACCATGTGATCCTGAAGATGGCTGCGCCTAGAATATCTCATAGTTTATTGAAACCTATGATAACCAGGTTATTTTGATGTTTTCGGATAAGCTCTACTTTATCTTTTTTGCTGGATTTCGTTACACTTGTCGTCCCTCGAAAAATAGAGCTAAATAAATCAGATTTGCCATCTTTTTTAAACAAAATTTAATTGTTGCTATAAGATAAACAAGGCTATTGTTTTATATTGCAGTGTTATTCAGGATCAACACCCCTTTAAATTAGATTTCACATTGTAAGAATAAGCTTTTAATATTATACCGCTTGGGGATGTTCACGGTTGTAAATTCGTAACACAATAATCGCGTAAAGTGGATGGTTTCTAAAACTTGTAGACAATATTTTCACGTCTCAGTGTTCTCAACACCGGACATCAAACTAATACATGATCTGTGATTAATGAAGCAAAATTGATATACCGTATTAGGCGTGTTCAAACTCGTACTTTTTACTATAATCTTACAAGCTTTCCTGAATTGCTAATAAAATAAGAAGATGTGGTATGATTGCCAATGAGACAACCTCCACCAAAGTTCAAATGAAGTGGATATAAGCATTTATAGGTAACCGTATGGCCTTCAGCCATAAGAAAAACCCATAACGTATAAAGCTGGTTGTGTTTGATTTTGCACTCAACTGTGTGATACTCTGCATGTTTTTATTATTAGCAAATGATCAAAAAATATTTAATAGTTGAAACAATTCCAAATTTACATAAAACTTCAAGGACAACATTTTGAATGTAAGACACATATAATGTGAATGTCTCTTTAAAAATATATTGTACCGCTTGATCACCTTTCTGTCTAATAGAAAAAGGTTAATAAAACGAATTATGTGAGACTTTAATACGTGTAGTTAATACAGTTCAGTAAAAAAAAAAATACTACATGAAACTAATGCCAGGCTGACTTTTTTTATATCTAATTAAATTAAAACAAACCAATCTGACAACCGAAATATGAATAGATGCCAGACAGCAATCCATCTACACAAAAACCAAAAGATCCCATAACAGAAACACAGAATCTTCAATGATATACAAGTGCCGAAACCTAATCCTGCATTTATATACACATGGAAGAGAAGAGGGCTGACACTTGACCTTGAAGCAAATTAATTCTTAAATTATCTAAATTAATACACAAGAAACAATTGTTACGTAATATTTTCTTTCTATTAGTTAAATTAATTGAATATGCCGCAGCTGTTCCTTGTCAAAAATAAAAGTAGGATAAATAAAGGTATACAAAATTGCTTTTGATCAAACATATTTCTCTATGATTTGCTAATAGTTTCTTATTTATTTGATAATCATATGATTTATGTAAATTAGGACGAAGCAGATAACCAGTTATGATGTTAATCACGTGACATTAATAAGCAAGCTCGATAAATGTATATGACTCAAAGACCTTTCCTTTATGTATGCGCTGATTGGTTAAGCTTATCGTCAAATGAGCAAAGAACATCAAGCCTACTTCTTAACAACCAGTTCGAACCAGGTTTAACTGTGATCAATTATATTAGAGGTAAACTATCAAATTAGTACTCATATTGTATTTATTATAGTACGTTATCAAAAACTGGTGAGAGAAATGATTTTAATTAGATTAAACATGTAAACAGTTTAACATTTTTTTTTTCACAGATTTAATGGTAACATGCTCATAAATTACTTGGGTTAGATAATTTCATGAAGGCTGTCAAAATTTATGTAAACAAACATCCAAGTATGAAAGAAGCAGGTGTAAAAGTTGATAACAATCTAATTCAAAACTTGCATGTGCATCTAAAAATGATTCATATTTCGCACGAATCTTGTTATTGATTAAGATAAATTTTTTTGCGATCTTACGTACGTCGTGCATCATAGGTCAATGATCGATACAGAAAACAAAAAGAAAAAAAAATGAATTTACTAGATTTAACATCGTGTTCTCCTTTGGGGACAGATATTCCTAAATGGGAATTTTTCTTTAAAAGGGATTACTCATAAAATGAATTCATCTTACAAGTTTTATATTTTTTATAGATTGTAGAAGGATTTTTCAAAATCCAAAGAAATGCTAAGTCGGGGTTTTAATTTACTAGATCACACTGTACAGTTAACATACAGACATATCAGACACGTTATTCTGAATTCGAGCCACAACAGTGTTTTATTTTGCTGATGGTATTTGTCTGCCATCAATACAAATTCTTCATTAAACAAAACTAGAGGCACTAAAGAGCCTGTGTCGCTCACCTGCATCTTCAACAATGGCTTATTTAAGTAAAAATCATTATTAAAGGGTAATAACTCTATTAAGAGTTTTACTGACAATTTCAGACATGTTCACATATTTGTAGATCTTATCCTTCTGATATATTTTTCTTTTTTCTATTTATCTATCATGTTTATTATATTTTTTTCAAGATAATGGGCAAAAAATGTTAAAATTATCATTAATAGGCAATAACTCAAATAATGAGTCAACAGAAGATTTTGGCCATTATTGCATATTTGTAGATCCTGTGGTACTGATAATTTTTGCCTTTAAAGATTCTTTCTATCTATTATATTTTTTAAGATATTAGCCAATTACGCAAAAACAATGGTAAAAAAATCGTCATTAAAGGGCAGTAACTCTAATAAGGAGCCGTCTGACAAATTTGATCATATGACTTATTTGTAGATATTATCTTGCTGATCATTTGTGCTATAAAAAGTGTTTATCTATCTATTACGGTTTTCAAGATAATAGGAAAATATGGGGAAAAATGTGAAAAATCGTCATCAAAGGGCAATAACTTCAATAAGAAATCATCTAACGATTTCGATCATGTTGAATTATTTGTAGATCTGGTTTTGCTATTCATTTTTGCTTGGAAAGTTTCTATCTGTCTTTTATATTTTTAAGATTTTAGCCAAAACGCAAAAATTGGTACAAATCTTCATTAAAAGAGGGGCGAAATATTTGTAGATCATATCGTCCTGCTAATCTTTGCTTTTAAAAGATTCTAGCTAACTATTATAGTTTTAAGATATTAGGCAATAACGCAAAAAATTGTTAAAATCATCATTAAAGGGTAATAAGGGGTCATCTGACAATTTTTATCATAGGACTTATTTGTAGATCTTGTATTGCTGATCATTTTTGCCTATTAAAGTTTCTGTCTGTCTATTAAAATTTTCGAGATAGTGGGCAATTTTTTTTTTTTTTTTTTAAATGGTAAAAACTTGTCATTTAAGGACAATAACTCCTATAAGAAGTCGTCTAACAGTTATGAATTTAAAATACAATATGTAGAGCTTAACTTTCTGAACATGTTTGCCCCTTTGAGATTTTCTCTATTTATAGTGGTTTTCAAAATAGACAAAACTTGCATTTTACCCATGTGTTCTTGTGTTCTATTTTTAGCTATGTCGGCAATTTTGTTTGGCAGGTTGGGTCATTTGACACATTTTTTTTAAACTAGATACCCGAATGATGATTGTGGCTAAGTTTGGTTATATTTAGCCTCGAGTTTCAGAGGAGAAGATTTTTGTAAAAATTAATAGACGACGGCGGATGACGACGACGACGACGGACAACGGACGCCAAGTGACGAGAAAAGCTCACTTGGCCTTTTGGCCAGGTAAGCTAAAAAAAAAAGCATTACATCAAAAATATAACATACGTCAACCATTGACGAAGTATCAAACTTGGAACAGACACAGGTTTGATTGTGTTGTTTGTTTGCTGTATTATTGACTTTAATGGGTTTTAACTTCATACAAATTCAAACCAACTCGATATTATAAAATTGCTTAGAATATATACAGATTGAAGTGATAAACAAAACCTATGTACCTTTTTCGCATTGTCGCCATAAAAGTTATTAACTCGTTTCAAGCCGAGTAAAATTTTTGAGTGGAGATTAATTTAAGTTCTTCAAATTTTCTGACATAAGAATACATGTTACAGTATATGAATAAAAGGAGATGTAGGATAAAATTCAATGATCAGCTACCAAACAACACAATCAAACAAACAAGACAAATTGCTTACTTTACAGTTTATTTGTACACAAAGAGATTAATTTTCTAGATTTTATATCACTGTAAAATAGACTCAGTAGTGATATGCGTCAAGATTGTAGAAAACGTGTTATATTCTAGTATTGTTTTAGACCTGTCTATAAAATGTATTCGCTTGAACTTTTTGGCAAAAATAATAAGGACTGGAACAAAGTTATATGGATGCAGATGAGAAAATAGATTAAATTAATATGATAAAAACAAATAAAAAATGAACAAATCAGCCCCTTTTACAGCTGTCCTTCAACTTGATGGAAATCGAATTCAATGTCATCCATGACGATTTGTAGTGTTATCACCTTATAAATTTTCACCTTAGCAGCTTAGCAAGATGACGCATTTCTTTTTGATATTATTTTTCAACACCGTTGGATATAACTTGATAGAAAAATACGCGACAGTTAGTATAAAATAAGGAGATGTGGTATGATTGACAAAAAGACAACCACATGTATCCACCAGGGACCAAATGACGTAAATGGCGCATTTCTTTTTGATGTTATTATTCAATACCGCTGCATATATCTTGATAGAAAATACGCGACAGTAAGTATAAAATAGAGAGATGTGGTATGATTGCCAATAAGAAAACTACATGTATCCACCAGAAATCAAATGACGTAGATTTTAGCAACTATAGGTCGTCGTATGGCCTTCAACAACGAACAAAACCCATAGCGCATTGTAAACTATAAAAGTGCCCCGACTTATATATAATTTATATAATTAACTTAATGAAAAACAATACAAATGAGAAATCCCCAACCTGATTTTATGTTCAAAACAATAAACGAAAATCAAAATGATCAACAGTAACAAACGACCACCACTGAATTAAATGTGTTTGGCTATACTCTTTAATTGCAGCGATAAATATTTACTATTTCAACGGATGACAAAATTGGCAATGCTAAACTCTTGTTATGTCCGATTTTTGGATTTTACGATAAACTATATGGCTTCTTCACATGCATACGTGTTTTTTTATAACATTTACATGACATGAATTGATTTTCATGTTACATGTGTTAAGACTACCAATTTTGTTGGATATTAAAATTTGTATGTAATTTATTTGTTGTGATAAAACTCATTAACGATACCAGATTTATTAATTTGGTACGTCAGACGCGCGTTTCATCTATATCAAACTCATCAATGCGCATGAATCAAAACCTTTAAAAGAGCACATTGAAAACCAGCTAACGTTGTTAACAACCCGGAAAAGAATGTGTTTAACTTTGTAATATTAATTTTGACATTTATTATTGAGTCGACTCCGTTTATGAATTGGTTTACCCCGAGCTAGTCTTTCTGTCGTCATTAAAATGCACTGAATCGTAGTTTACATGTAGGTTCTTCGTGTTAGCTCAAGTGTTGTTGTTGATATACTGATATTATACAAGTTATAATTTGAAGTGTGAATCTTTTTGATAACAGTCAATTACGTAGGTCTTCTGTTTTCTGTTATATGATAAGATTTTGCATTAAATCATTTGTAATTCAATTCAAAACACTGGTATGATGTAAAATTTTATCAGTTTCGGTTGAATTTCTGCACAATGAATTGAACGTCTGTAGTATGGACAATCCAGTTCCACATACTAGGAACATTTCTATACTTAAACCTGTGTCACTTTTAATTATTATGGCATTCGCCTTTGTAAATGTTAAGATATCGGGTTGTGATGAGTCCAGCTAAATGAGTTTACATTCTTTTTTATAGTAGCGTGCTATTACGCAGCTATCCTTTATGTAGAGATTGGTAAAGCGATTATAAACATGCTTTTTCTGCTATATCTTTTAAGTGCCTAATCAAGAGGTTGTCGTTCGTGTTTTTTGTTTTTGAAAATCGTTATTAGCCTAAATTAGTTTTCACTGTTGTATTGTTTGAAGTGATGTTGTCTAGCACCCTTTATATTTTTTAAGGTTATGTCAAAGAACGTCCCTTCCTTTTTCTAAAAAAGTCCATTGGAAGATACCAAGAACTTGTTGTTAAATATTCCGTATCAACTTCACAAATAATACACGATGGTCTTGAAGTATAGATTCTAGGTACTGACGTTGTTTTTTTCATGTTATAGTCTTCTTTTATTTGTCTTTGTACATTTTTAACATTTACTGTTAAGTCCATTTTTGTTAATATACTTTTGGCTTGGCTCGGTACTTATATATCCCGCCATTGTGTTATTGTGCTATGGTCAATTTTGTATTCTTGCCTTTCATTTTTGCTAATGTAATTTGTCTATAGAGTGTTTATACGCAAATTTGTTTTTCTTTTTTTTTTTTTTTTTTTTTGTTGTTGAAATAGTTATTTGTTTTTATAGTGATTGAGATTATATTACAATGTTGACTGTTGCAGCCAATTTTTGACATTCTTACCTATTATGTCTGTTTGTTTTCCTCACATATTGTTGTCAATATTATGGAATTCTATGCGACTGCTATACAATTGAGAGGTTTAGCTAGCTATAAAATCAATTTTAATCCAACATTTTCTACATAAGGAAATGCCTGTACCAATTCAGAAATATGACAGTTGTTTTCAATTCATTTGATGCGTTTGAGCTTTTGATTTTGCCATTTTATAACGGACCTTTCTGTTTTGAATTTCCCTTAGTATTTTTGTTATTTTACTTTTTACGATACGATGTCGGCTTTGTTCATTGTAAAACGCCTTACGATGACTGTTATCAACATTATTGTCCTTTTTGTCTTTTTGGTTGAGATTGGCAATCCTACGACACCACTTATTTTTTTTTATTTTATTTTTTTTCATATTTTGCTCGATATCTTTTATTATGATTCAGAAGCTTTCATTTCCTCCCAATTTTAGCTTAGAATTAAATTTTAAAATATCACTCCATTTTCTTAAAATTTGCCGATAAACATGTGGTAAAAAAAAGATAACCAATTAATTATTTTCTAAAATTCTACTCGGTGTCTTTATTATATCAAACACTGGAATTATATGTCTTGACACCAACAGGAAAATAAAACGAATAGCATGAGTATTTTGTACCTCCCAAAAAATAACGATATATGTTTGATTTATGAATGATAATACCATATTAATTTGGAAGGAATAAGCAATTTTAAAGAAGGAAACATATGATGTTCGAATATAACGAAAAATTATGATTAGTATAGGGTAAATTTCATACTGATCGATGCAAAGTTTGTCTGATGTTTGTCGGCTTGATTCGTGAGACATGTATTGGTAATTTGTCTATGTATCTAAGTGTGCACCATGATCTGCGTAAATGTGACCTTTGACAAGGCCAAAACTGTGCATCCTAGATATAATACGTAAGAGATCGACACATATGTCATGTTATAATCCGATATACACTTAGTTTACTGTCTTTACATAGCCATTCATTTAGAGAACACGACATGTGCTTTATTTATCTCACTTAACCATAAACTATAAAATTCCAATGACTCAACACAGTATATTTTATCAACAGAACATATGTGATTATTTGATGCAAAGTTTGTGTCACAATATTGCACCTAGCTTTGATTCCAACTATTCACGTGTAAATGAACCTTTTGAGTAAATATCAACTCATTTCTTTCCAATAGGTGTTTTAAATTCTCATTTAATATTTCTATGATTATTCTGCATTTTTTTTCTTTTGGGTATTCTCTTTTTATTTATTCTTTTTTTTTTTTTGACAAAGATATATTGTTATGATAAAAACTATTTAGCCTTTTAGATAATGAGACAATAAGAGATACAAACAGATGAAACCACATCAAATATGCAAATTTGGAATACGAAATTAAAATTCCAGAAACCCTCTTGTGGGTAGTTGTCTCATTGATAATCATAGCACACCCTTATTTTTATAACAAGGCATGAACAAAACTAATAAACGAACCGAACCAGGTGTTCACGCAAACACACATTTAATTAAATAATGATATCGAATTGAAAAATAAAACGTTTTGAAAAAATTACAACAATGTAAAGCGGTAAAAAACGAATAAAGGTTTTCTCGAAATGCATTCTCAATAAATCCATGAGTAATAAAAGATTTTAAGAGAAAGAACATCCTGCTTTAAAAGCAACACCCGCTTTAATTTACTATGGTCAAATGTTTATTCGCATCATCATATGTTGAATACCTTTATAGCAGGCAAAATCCCTACTTGAATTCAATAGATTTTGCATTAATCAGATACAAGGTTTGTTTGTTTCTATTATTATGGGTACTACCTAGGTAGTCTGTGTCTCTTTCGGTTTATTTCGATCTAAAATTGACAGATTAACCATGTTTTATAGTAAATAAACGCACTAATTCCCAAAACGATGTTAGGAATACATATTTTTAGACCATGTAAGATCTATCACGATAAAGTTTGAATAATTGGAATTTCTTACCTGACTTTCCGACACCTTGTACTCCGAGAATAAGAATATTAACATCCTTATGACTGTGCTTTTGAAATTTTTCCTCAGTTGCAGGTTTTGGATCTTTAAGTAACGGCATATCAGAAATTAATATTTCAAGTACTCCTTTACTTTATGAATATACATACAATAAGTTTACGTGACTGTACCACCAAGAATAGAAAGAAAACACAACGAATGTAAAGGTTACATTGCGTAAAGAATCGTGTTTTGCTAACTTGTTTGAATAGCTGACTAGCTTAATTTTGTTCCATTAACTTTACTGTACGAATAGAACGGTTTATGTATTTTATTATAACAGTAGCAGTACAGTATACTATGATATCAGAAGAACAGACAGATTAAATACTCTGTTATTTACATGCTTACATTACGCAGACGTATTACTTTTACTATAAAAGTTTTGCCGAACGTCAAGATGTCTAATTAGACAACTGTTTTCTTGAGGAACCAGAGTTATGTAACGTTTTATATATCCTCTCCTCTTGTTAATTATTGTGAAACTGATAACGTTTAGTCAGCTCCATTACAAATCCAATATATATATAAATATAAGAGTAAAATATTCACTGAAGTGTTTCCTTTCTCACTCCTTTCTAATTGTATTCATTAATTACCAATATAAGTTATCATATTCCGTTTGAAAATTATTCAAACTGATTATAACTACATTTGAAGTAAACAGTTGCATTGCGTTTACCATTAGTTTAGGGGTCAAACGTACAACGATATATAATACGCATCATTAACTTTTTCAAATGCGTAACTCAAATTAATTCTCATAATAAGTGCTACTTAAATAGAAAAACGCTCTGTGAGCATTTCCCATTGAAGCTTCCATAAAGATTAAAGCATATGATAGATAAATTTAAAAATATATAAAAGTAAAATATCACAAGAATAAAGTAAATAAATATACTGATAAGTAATATATCCCTTTAAACTATGCAACAACCTTTGCTCTCGTCTTTAGACGAATTGTAAGTTTTTTACTGTTTTTCAAAGAAATAATTATACGAAACCCGTTGAAAAAATCCCGACTTCCTGATGTATCTTTGTTTCATACTTTTAGCTCTTCATTTGTTTTGGTTCATACACGCCTTTGGCTTGCAAACATTTGACTTTAAATCCAGAAAGCGCTTCGGACGCATGAAATTTATAAACTGATGTTTTTAACACTTTCATCAATATATAATTTTCTTAAATTCTGCAAGATGTGTTTGTATTATGTTCGTGTTGTATTTTGAGGTTTTAAGATGTAGTAGTACACAATAATAAGATACAAAACTAATTGCATGCACATTAAACGAATATCGAGTATATACAATTAAGGGATAACTATTGTATTTAATGAATTTTCAGTGTCAATTATGGATTTGACGGTCGCAAATACAGTTTTACTAACTACGCGGAAACTTGAAATAGCCCAGGAACGTCGAGTGCAATTGCGCAACCTTGTTGCGTCAACCGTTGAAATAGCGGCAGACGTTACTTAATGAAAAGTGGAATTTCAGTGAATATTTTATAATAATTTCTGAATTTGCAATAGGGTAATTCTATAATCAATGGTGACACTTCGTTAAAAGGGTAAAAAGCGCAAAAGAAAAATCTAAACCAAGTCTTCTTTTCTTTGTCAAATATACGCGTGTGGTTTGCAATTTTCTAAGGATGTATATCGTTGCACAAATTGTTAATTTACAGTTTATATATGTATATTTAAAAAGCGATGCAAACGCACTAAAATTCATTTTATTGAGGATGGATTTATTGAAATACTTTTAAGGGCATTTTAATCTTTTGTTGTCACATAAATGTCAAATGTTTACAAATACCATATATATATGAACAAATCGTTAATATACAACGTGTGTAGGCATGTTACAAAAGCGATTGAAGATGCACCAAATGAAGTTTACTTTTATATTGGAATAACATATGTTGTCTAGCACCCTTTATATTTTTAAGGTTATGTCAAAGAACGTCCTTCCTTTTTCTAAAAAGTCCATTGGAAGATACCAAGAACTTGTTGTTAAATATTCCGTATCAACTTCACAAATAATACACGATGGTCTTGAAGTATAGATTCTAGGTACTGACGTTGTTTTTTTCATGTTATAGTCTTCTTTTATTTGTCTTTGTACATTTTTAACATTTACTGTTAAGTCCATTTTTGTTAATATACTTTTGGCTTGGCTCGGTACTTATATATCCCGCCATTGTGTTATTGTGCTATGGTCAATTTTGTATTCTTGCCTTTCATTTTTGCTAATGTAATTTGTCTATAGAGTGTTTATACGCAAATTTGTTTTTTCTTTTTTTTTTTTTTTTTTCTTTTTTTTTTGTTGTTGAAATAGTTATTTGTTTTTATAGTGATTGAGATTATATTACAATGTTGACTGTTGCAGCCAATTTTTGACATTCTTACCTATTATGTCTGTTTGTTTTCCTCACATATTGTTGTCAATATTATGGAATTCTATGCGACTGCTATACAATTGAGAGGTTTAGCTAGCTATAAAATCAATTTTAATCCAACATTTCCTACATAAGGAAATGCCTGTACCAATTCAGAAATATGACAGTTGTTTTCAATTCATTTGATGCGTTTGAGCTTTTGATTTTGCCATTTTATAACGGACCTTTCTGTTTTGAATTTCCTTAGTATTTTTGTTATTTTACTTTTACGATACGATGTCGGCTTTGTTCATTGTAAAACGCCTTACGATGACTGTTATCAACATTATTGTCCTTTTGTCTTTTGGTTGAGATTGGCAATCCTACGACACCACTTATTTTTTTTTATTTTATTTTTTTTCATATTTTGCTCGATATCTTTTATTATGATTCAGAAGCTTTCATTTCCTCCCAATTTTAGCTTAGAATTAAATTTTAAAATATCACTCCATTTTCTTAAAATTTGCCGATAAACATGTGGTAAAAAAGATAACCAATTAATTATTTTCTAAAATTCTACTCGGTGTCTTTATTATATCAAACACTGGAATTATATGTCTTGACACCAACAGGAAAATAAAACGAATAGCATGAGTATTTTGTACCTCCCAAAAAATAACGATATATGTTTGATTTATGAATGATAATACCATATTAATTTGGAAGGAATAAGCAATTTTAAAGAAGGAAACATATGATGTTCGAATATAACGAAAAATTATGATTAGTATAGGTAAATTTCATACTGATCGATGCAAAGTTTGTCTGATGTTTATCGGCTTGATTCGTGAGACATGTATTGGTAATTTGTCTATGTATCTAATTGTGCACCATGATCTGCGTAAATATGACCTTTGACAAGGCCAAAACTGTGCATCCTAGATATAATACGTAAGAGATCGACACATATGTCATGTTATAATCCGATATACACTTAGTTTACTGTCTTTACATAGCCATTAATTTAGAGAACACGACATGTGCTTTATTTATCTCACTTAATCATAAACTATAAAATTCCAATGACTCAACACAGTATATTTTATCAACAGAACATATGTGATTATTTGATGCAAAGTTTGTGTCACAATATTGCACCTAGCTTTGATTACAACTATTCACGTGTAAATGAACCTTTTGAGTAAATATCAACTCATTTCTTTCCAATAGGTGTTTTAAATTCTCATTTAATATTTCTATGATTATTCTACATTTTTTTTCTTTTGGGTATTCTCTTTTATTTATTCTTTTTTTTTGACAAAGATATATTGTTATGATAAAAACTATTTAGCTTTTTAGATAATGAGACAATAAGAGATACATACAGATGAAACCACATCAAATATGCAAATTTGGAATACGAAATTAAAATTCCAGAAACCCTCTTGTGGGTAGTTGTCTCATTGATAATCATAGCACACCCTTATTTTTATAACAAGGCATGAACAAAACTAATAAACGAACCGAACCAGGTGTTCACGCAAACACACATTTAATTAAATAATGATATCGAATTGAAAAATAAAAACGTTTTTAAAAAATTACAACAATGTAAAGCGGTAAAAAAAACGAATAAAGCTTTTCTCGAAATGCATTCTCAATAAATCCATGAGTAATAAAAGATTTTAAGAGAAAGAACATCCTGCTTTAAAAGCAACACCCGCTTTAATTTACTATGGTCAAATGTTTATTCGCATCATCATATGTTGAATACCTTTATAGCAGGCAAAATCCCTACTTGAATTCAATAGATTTTGCATTAATCAGATACAAGGTTTGTTTGTTTCTATTATTATGGGTACTACCTAGGTAGTCTGTGTCTCTTTCGGTTTATTTCGATCTAAAATTGACAGATTAACCATGTTTTTATAGTAAATAAACGCACTAATTCCCAAAACGATGTTAGGAATACATATTTTTTAGACCATGTAAGATCTATCACGATAAAGTTTGAATAATTGGAATTTCTTACCTGACTTTCCGACACCTTGTACTCCGAGAATAAGAATATTAACATCCTTATGACTGTGCTTTTGAAATTTTTCCTCAGTTGCAGGTTTTGGATCTTTAAGTAACGGCATATCAGAAATTAATATTTCAAGTACTCCTTTACTTTATGAATATACATACAATAAGTTTACGTGACTGTACCACCAAGAATTGAAAGAAAACACAACGAATGTAAAGGTTACATTGCGTAAAGAATCGTGTTTTGCTAACTTGTTTGAATAGCTGACTAGCTTAATTTTGTTCCATTAACTTTACTGTACGAATAGAACGGTTTATGTATTCTATTATAACAGTAGCAGTACAGTATACTATGATATCAGAAGAACAGACAGATTAAATACTCTGTTATTTACATGCTTACATTACGCAGACGTATTACTTTTACTATAAAAGTTTTGCCGAACGTCAAGATGTCTAATTAGACAACTGTTTTCTTGAGGAACCAGAGTTATGTAACGTTTTATATATCCTCTCCTCCTGTTAATTATTGTGAAACTGATAACGTTTAGTCAGCTCCATTACAAATCCAATATATATATAAATATAAGAGTAAAATATTCACTGATGTTTCCTTTCTCACTCCTTTCTAATTGTATTCATTAATTACCAATATAAGTTATCATATTCCGTTTGAAAATTATTCAAACTGATACAACTACATTTGAAGTAAACAGTTGCATTGCGTTTACCATTAGTTTAGGGGTCAAACGTACAACGATATATAATACGCATCATTAACTTTTTCAAATGCGTAACTCAAATTAATTCTCATAATAAGTGCTACTTAAATAGAAAAACGCTCTGTGAGCATTTCCCATTGAAGCTTCCCATAAAGATTAAAGCATATGATAGATAAATTTAAAAAATATATAAAAGTAAAATATCACAAGAATAAAGTAAATAAATATACTGATAAGTAATATATCCCTTTAAACTACGCAACAACCTTTGCTCTCGTCTTTAGACGAATTGTAAGTTTTTTACTGTTTTTCAAAGAAATAATTATACGAAACCCGTTGAAAAAATCCCGACTTCCTGATGTATCTTTGTTTCATACTTTTAGCTCTTCATTTGTTTTGGTTCATACACGCCTTTGGCTTGCAAACATTTGACTTTAAATCCAGAAAGCGCTTCGGACGCATGAAATTTATAAACTGATGTTTTTAACACTTTCATCAATATATAATTTTCTTAAATTCTGCAAGATGTGTTTGTATTATGTTCGTGTTGTATTTTGAGGTTTTAAGATGAGAGTACACAATAATAAGATACAAAACTAATTGCATGCACATTAAACGAATATCGAGTATATACAATTAAGGGATAACTATTGTATTTAATGAATTTTCAGTGTCAATTATGGATTTGACGGTCGCAAATACAGTTTTACTAACTACGCGGAAACTTGAAATAGCCCAGGAACGTCGAGTGCAATTGCGCAACCTTGTTGCGTCAACCGTTGAAATAGCGGCAGACGTTACTTAATGAAAAGTGGAATTTCAGTGAATATTGTATAATAATTTCTGAATTTGCAATAGGGTAATTTCTATAATCAATGGTGACACTTCGTTAAAAGGGTAAAAAGCGCAAAAAAAATATCTAAACCAAGTCTTCTTTTCTTTGTCAAATATACGCGTGTGGTTTGCAATTTTCTAAGGATGTATATCGTTGCACAAATTGTTAATTTACAGTTTATATATGTATATTTAAAAAGCGATGCAAACGCACTAAAATTCATTTTATTGAGGATGGATTTATTGAAATACTTTTAAGGGCATTTTAATCTTTTGTTGTCACATAAATGTCAAATGTTTACAAATACCATATATATATGAACAAATCGTTAATATACAACGTGTGTAGGCATGTTACAAAAGCGATTGAAGATGCACCAAATGAAGTTTACTTTTATATTGGAATAACATAAATGCATTTCAGTTGTTAATCGTTTTTATACCATAACTTGACATGTGAATTTCTGTTTATCTCTTTAAATTTTAAATATAGTTGTATATATGTTTTGCTCTTCAAATTTACTATATATTCTGCAAAGAGAGAGAGCGAGAGAGTCCGACACCACAACTTCCTAGAATAAGAATATCAACATCTTTATGACTGTGCTTCTGAAGCTTTTCATCAATTGCAGGTTTTGGATCTTTATATCTTCTTAACAAATATCATCTTTTTTTTTCTTTTTTTTTTTTTTTATTTATGCATGCAAAAACACAATGTATTTATGTTACCTCAATTCGGCAAATTGAAACAAAAACACTTGTTCTTCTACTTTGTGAATGGCAGGTGATTAGCTTAATCATGTACGATCAATTTGATTGCTATACGAATAAGAGGACTGTTGTATCTAATTATATCAGCAACAGCATTATATGAGATCAAAGAAGAAAACAAAGGTTAAATGTTGTATATAATTCACGCAATTACGTTACCAAAACGTATTACTTGTACTATAAACGTTTATTAGATGTCAAAATTACTATCATTTCAAATCAAATGATCGTTTCCTTACGTAATAAACGTAACGATACGTTTTATGTGTTATTCCCAACTGTTAAATATTGTAACATAAAACGGAATAACGTTTGATCAGAATCATTCTCACAATATCAGAGAAATAAATGTGTATACATTTATTTGAGTAATGAATAACACAAAAGTAATTATATAATGTTTGAAGATTCAATCATTTAAATTAATTACATTCATACAAACTTCATTTGGAGCGATATGAAACGACTACATCTGATTTACATATTAGTAATACATAAATATTTTATCTTTTCTCTTGTTCTAAAAAGAAAAATTGATTTTGAGAAAACAGGAAAAGTGCCATTACCTCAAAAATGTTCCGATGCAGTAACACTCTCAGAAGATGTTTTATGTTATTGATTTAGAATGAAATCTTAATTGCGTCTATTATTCTGTCATCAAATTGATACCTTATCACTGCTTTTGTATGGCAATATGAATTGCTGTACTATCTTGTCTTTTTCTGGATCAATTGCCAAAATCTGACCTTTTGTTGATGAATGATTACACTTCTGTGTAAGTAGAATCAAACATTGTCATAAACATTTAGAAGTAAAGTGCTACAATATAAAAAGGGAAGATTATCATATTCCGATTATCTTTTTTTTTCCGATAATGCCTCATTCGAAGTATTTATCATACACAAGTAATACGTGTAGAGTTAAATGCTCTCTAGTCACCTATTGACAAATGAAGCCACTGGTATTGATAAAACATGTGAATAGTCACTTACAGACATCACTTATATTTTATATACATATATATATATAAATATATATATATATATATGTTACAGTAAATGTGTATAATTAGGCATTATGTATAATCCCAGAAATATTTAGTGATTATATATAATCACTAAAATGTTCAGGAATTATGCATAATTATTAGAAAAATATCAGGGATTATGCATATTAACTGGAATGCTGAGACAATGTAACTTATTCTACACATTTGTATTTAATCATCTTTATAGACATGAATATTAAAATGTTAAGCACAATACTCTAATACAAATCATTTATTTTAACAAACTACATTGTAAATTTATTTGGATGAAATCTACTATAATTGCACATTTACCATTTTCATGCTCCATTTTTTTTTTTTTGCAACAACATCCACTTTAAGAAACCTTGTCCTTCACGCATTGCATCTGATTTGATCGAATGTCGAAGAGAAACAAAATGTTTATTAGAAGGTGCCTAAAAGTGAATCAGCCACCTCAGATTGATTTCTTGTGTAGGACCCGAGAAAAGTCTGCTTTGTAGCTAGGAAATATCCTTTCAGTCCGTTCATGAACAATGGCCATATATTTTGGATCTCCTTTTTGCGATCAACATGCAGAATCTGTATCAAAACAATACAGCCAATGTTTGTTTCTTTCAAAATTGTGTTCAATCTGTGAGGCATGTGTTCAGTACGTTTAATTGCAGTTGTTTACTTAATTTTAATTCCTTGGAACATTAAAAACATCAAACAAATATTCAATAACAATCAATGGCATTTTTACAGCAAATTACATGCACTGTGCAATTACATTCAGAACACGAATGTGTATTTGATATAAAAAAAGAGATGTGGTATGATTGCAAATTAGGCAACTATCCACCAAAGTTCAAATGATCAGTTATTTTAGAGGGAAAATATTGAATTTAGTATTTATTTTGTATTCATATATAATACGTTATCAGAAAGTTGCGAGATTAATGGTTTCAATAAATCAAACGTATAAAGAGTTTAACAAATTTCTTTTCAGAGAAGTAATGGTAACATGTTCATAAATTAGTTGTATTAGATAATTTTATGAAGGCTGTCAAAATCTATGCAAATAAACATCCATGTATGAAAAAAGCAGGTGTATAAAATGATAACAATCTAATTCAAAACTTGCATGTACATCTGAAAATGATTCATATTTCGCACGAATCTTGTTATTGATTAAGATTATGGTTTGTGATCGTATGTATGGTGTGCATCATAGGCCAGTGATCGATACTGAAAACGAAAAAAAAAAAAAAAAAAAAAAGTTTACAGAGTATAATATGAAAAAACAAGTACCAAAGAACTTAAATGCTATAAAATATCACACGCAAGCTCATCTCCTTCGGGGATAGATATTCCTTAATGGGAATCTTCTTTAAAAGGGATTATTCATAAAATGAATTCATCTAACAATTATGTAGAATGTAGAATCTTTGTTTTAAAAAATCGAAGACATGCTAAATTGGAATTTTGATTTACTGGATCACAATGTACAGTTAACATAAAGACATATCAGACACGTTATTCTGAATTCGATCCACAAGAGTGTTTTATTTGGCTCTTAATGCCGGCACTGTTAGATCTGTTTAGATCTCATGTTTTTGTCATGTTTGTTTGACTGTGTTGTTTGTTTATATGATACACTACATAGTTACTTTATGTGCATATGTGTTTCCTTTATAAAAGTATCATTAAACGAATAGATGTTTATGCAAAGAATATCAGTTTTGAAGGGTATCAAAATGTGCATATAATTTTTTTTTGTTGTGATAAAACTCATTAGCAATACCATGCTTATAATTTGGTACGTCTGACGCGTGTTTCTTGTACTTCACATGTAGGTACTTCGTTTTAGTTCAAATTTTATTGTTGATATACTATTATCAGATAAGTTATGATTGGAAGTTTGAATCCTTTTGATAACAGTCAATTACGTAGGTCTTTCTGTTTTCTGTTATTTGATAAGATTTTGCATCCAATCATTTGTAATTGAATTGAAAACACTTGTATGATACAAAATTTTTTCAAGATTATATAATTCTATGTTTAATAGTTTAGGTTGAATTTCGGTAGAATGGATTGAATGTTTGTAGAAAATATATGTAAATACTGAAATGAAAATACAACAAAAATGCCTAAAATAAAGAAGGTCAATATGGAAATATATATTAAAACAAAATAATAAAGTTTAACACTCTTGTCGTCTAAAAATCATGCAAAACAAGTACCAACCGTAAAAAGAATTACAGAATGTTGCCTTAAAGGTAAATACAAAAACATGTAGAAACCCGTATGAAAAATTCTCAAAAAAAAAGTACATGGTAAGTTCATGTCTCAATTTAAATGAGATATATGAATTTCAATACATTCGAATCAATTGTTATTAAAAAGCAATGCGATAAAAATGAGTTATTTTCAATTAATAGTGTGTTGTTACGCAGCTATCCTTCATCGTTTTAATATTGTGCTCCGTATCATTTTCACGGTTCATTTTGCTTTTATTTCGTCATAAATTCAGCTTAGAATTAAATTCCCTTTTTACTGAAATTTGCAACTAAACGTTTAGCCCAACAAAAAGCCAACCAGTCAATTATTATTTTTTTTTTTTTTAATTCTAATCCGTGTCTTTATTTGATAAAATATTGGAATCATATGTCTTGGCACCAACAGGAAAACAAAACGAATTGCATGAGTATTTTGTAACTCAAAAAAATTAAATTAACATTTTGTTTTCGCTCGTTTGCTTTCTGAATAATAATACCATATTAATTTTGATGGAATATGCAATTTTAAAGAAGAAAACATACGATATTCGAATATACTAAAAAAAAAATGGCGATTAGTACAGAGTAAATTTCATACTGATCAATGCAAAGTTCGGCTAATGTTTTTTGTCTTGATTCGACTCGAAAATACTCTGACATATGTATTGGTAATATGCCGGATGTCATATTTCATAGTATCGTGTATCTAATTGTGCAGTGTGGTCTGCGTATATGTGACCTTTGCCAAGGACAGAACTCTGCATCCGAGATAAGATACGTAAAAGATTGACAAAATATTTCATGTTATCATGTGATATACGATTTGTTTACTGTCTCTACAAAGCCATCAATTCAGAGATCAAATGTGCTGTATTCATCTCACTAAACCCACTAAACCATAAAGTACAAAACCACAACGACTCAACAGTTTCTTTTTTTTTTTTTTTTTTTTTTTGTATATCAAAAGACGATATGTAGATTATTTCATGCAAAGTGTATGTAACAATATAGCACCTAACCTCAAAGACTATAAGTCTAAATGAGCACGTGTATATTAACTTTTTTTTTTTGGTGAATATAAACCCATTTCTTCCCAATAGATGCTTTCATTTCTCTTTTCATATATCTATAATAATTCTAGTTTTTATCTTTTAGTATATTATTTTTTTGACAGAGAGTCATTATTGCTATGATAAAACTATCTATCTCTTTTATAATCAGTCAACAACAGGTACATGTAGATGAAACCACATGCATAACATATGCAAGTTTGAAATATGAAATTCAAAATCCCGAAAACCTCTTGTTGGTAGTTGTTTTGTTGACAATCAGATCACATCTTAACAATATACGAACAAAACAAATAAAAAAGACCTAGACAGGTGGTCACACAAACAAGCACAATAATAATATCAATAAGGGTAATGAATTGCAGAAGAGAATAACAATGTAAAGAAAAAGACTCTTAAGAATAAAGCTTTTGGTTGAAAACATTCCCATCAAATCCACGAGTAATAACTGATCCAAAGAGAAAAACAACCTGCTTTACAATCGACAGTCACTTTATTATACTTAGGTTAAGTGTTCATGCGTTTCAACATATGTTTTATTACTTAATAGCACCAAATATCCCTTCCAGATTTTAAAGAATTTGCAGTACTCATGTACAACGTTAGTTTTATATATATATATATATAATAATGGGTCCATGTCTGTGTACAATGTAGTATGTGTCTCTTACGGTTTGTTTCTGTCTAAAATCGACATATTAAAGATAGTACAAAATTAGGCAAACCACATTTCCATTGTGTTGTAAACACACGATTGCCCAAAACAATGTTATGCATACATATGATATATTGAGACATAGATCGATCACGAAAGAGATTTGAATGTCTTACCTGATTTTCCGACACCCTGGATTCCTAGAATAAGAATATTAATATCTTTATGACTGTGTTTTTGAATGTATAATCCCAGAAATATTTAGTGATTATATATAATCACTAAAATGTTCAGGAATTATGCATAATTATTAGAAAAATATCAGGGATTATGCATATTAACTGGAATGCTGAGACAATGTAACTTATTCTACACAATTGTATTTAATCATCTTTATAGACATGAATATTAAAATGTTAAGCACAATACTCTAATACAAATCATTTTATTTTAACAAACTACATTGTAAATTTGTTTGGATGAAATCTACTATAATTGCACATTTACCATTTTCATGCTCCATTTTTTTTTTTTTTTGCAACAACATCCACTTTAAGAAACCTTGTCCTTCACGCATTGCATCTGATTTGATCGAATGTCGAAGAGAAACAAAATGTTTATTAGAAGGTGCCTAAAAGTGAATCAGCCACCTCAGATTGATTTCTTGTGTAGGACCCGAGAAAAAGTCTGCTTTGTAGCTAGGAAATATCCTTTCAGTCCGTTCATGAACAATGGCCATATATTTTGGATCTCCCTTTTTTGCGATCAACATGCAGAATCTGTATCAAAACAATACAGCCAATGTTTGTTTCTTTCAAAATTGTGTTCAATCTGTGAGGCATGTGTTCAGTACGTTTAATTGCAGTTGTTTACTTAATTTTAATTCCTTGGAACATTAAAAAACATCAAACAAATATTCAATAACAATCAATGGCATTTTTTACAGCAAATTACATGCACTGTGCAATTACATTCAGAACACGAATGTGTATTTGATATAAAAAAAGAGATGTGGTATGATTGCAAATTAGGCAACTATCCACCAAAGTTCAAATGATCAGTTATTTTAGAGGGAAAATATTGAATTTAGTATTTATTTTGTATTCATATATAATACGTTATCAGAAAGTTGCGAGATTAATGGTTTCAATAAATCAAACGTATAAAGAGTTTAACAAATTTCTTTTCAGAGAAGTAATGGTAACATGTTCATAAATTAGTTGTATTAGATAATTTTATGAAGGCTGTCAAAATCTATGCAAATAAACATCCATGTATGAAAAAAGCAGGTGTATAAAATGATAACAATCTAATTCAAAACTTGCATGTACATCTGAAAATGATTCATATTTCGCACGAATCTTGTTATTGATTAAGATTATGGTTTGTGATCGTATGTATGGTGTGCATCATAGGCCAGTGATCGATACTGAAAACCAAAACAAACAACAACAAAAACAGTTTACAGAGTATAATATGAAAAACAAGTACCAAAGAACTTAAATGCTATAAAATATCACACGCAAGCTCATCTCCTTCGGGGATAGATATTCCTTAATGGGAATCTTCTTTAAAAGGGATTATTCATAAAATGAATTCATCTAACAATTATGTAGAATGTAGAATCTTTGTTTTAAAAATCGAAGACATGCTAAATTGGAATTTTGATTTACTGGATCACAATGTACAGTTAACATAAAGACATATCAGACACGTTATTCTGAATTCGATCCACAAGAGTGTTTTATTTGGCTCTTAATGCCGGCACTGTTAGATCTGTTTAGATCTCATGTTTTTGTCATGTTTGTTTGACTGTGTTGTTTGTTTATATGATACACTACATAGTTACTTTATGTGCATATGTGTTTCCTTTATAAAAGTATCATTAAACGAATAGATGTTTATGCAAAGAATATCAGTTTTGAAGGGTATCAAAATGTGCATATAATTTTTGTTGTTGTGATAAAACTCATTAGCAATACCATGCTTATAATTTGGTACGTCTGACGCTTGTTTCTTGTACTTCACATGTAGGTACTTCGTTTTAGTTCAAATTTTATTGTTGATATACTATTATCAGATAAGTTATGATTGGAAGTTTGAATCCTTTGATAACAGTCAATTACGTAGGTCTTTCTGTTTTCTGTTATTTGATAAGATTTTGCATCCAATCATTTGTAATTGAATTGAAAACACTTGTATGATACAAAATTTTATCAAGATTATATAATTCTATGTTTAATAGTTTAGGTTGAATTTCGGTAGAATGGATTGAATGTTTGTAGAAAATATATGTAAATACTGAAATGAAAATACAACAAAATGCCTAAAATAAAGAAGGTCAATATGGAAATATATATTAAAACAAAATAATAAAGTTAACACTCTTGTCGTCTAAAAATCATGCAAAACAAGTACCAACCGTAAAAGAAAACCGTACAGAATGTTGCCTTAAAGGTTAATACAAAACATGTAGAAACCCGTAAGAAAATTCTCAAAAAAAGTACATGGTAAGTTCATGTCTCAATTTAAATAAGATATATGAATTTCAATACATTCGAATCAATTGTTATTAAAAAGCAATGCGATAAAATGAGTTATTTTCAATTAATAGTGTGTTGTTACGCAGCTATCCTTAATCGTTTTAATATTGTGCCCGTATCATTTTCACGGTTCATTTTGCTTTTATTTCGTCATAAATTCAGCTTAGAATTAAATTCCTTTTACTGAAATTTGCAACTAAACGTTTAGCCCAACAAAAAGCCAACCAGTCAATTATTATTATTTTTTTTTTTTTTAATTCTAATCCGTGTCTTTATTTGATAAAATATTGGAATCATATGTCTTGGCACCAACAGGAAAACAAAACGAATTGCATGAGTATTTTGTAACTCAAAAAATTAAATTAAGATTTTGTTTTCGCTCGTTTGCTTTCTGAATAATAATATCATATCCTACCGTAGTCTATAATCGGTCATAACGTTGGTTCGTTCGGATTTTGTTATTGTACTTATCATACGGGAAAACTCCGTATTGACGTCACTACGCTAATACCAGCGTATAAAATTAGTGCTGAATACATTTTTTCTACACTTCTAAATAAAATGATATTTCTAAAGATATGTTTTCATTATTATTCTTAAGTATTGTACAAAAATGCAGATTTTCTAATGGCCATTTCAAACCTGACTTCCGAATGACTAAAACATTTCAGAACTTAAGAAAACCCCTCTTCCGGCCTCCATTGCTTTGTTTACATTCCATTGAGCGTCATCAATTGTAATGGCAGACCAAACAGGCCAAGCAAATCGTATTTTTAAGAATTTCAAAATGGCAAGCACCTTACGTCTTACGCGATTTTCCCGCGAAAAAAAACCCATCCAATTTAAAAGAAAAATTTTGGGAAACAAACGATAATCATGCCATATTTTTGTTCAGGAATATAGAGTAGGTTAATAAAAAACAATATATATATATTTTTCATAAAAAAAATTTGGTTCAATATAAAGAGATCGATATTCTGACCATAAGTAAATATTCATATAAAATTCCATTGATGTCAAATTTCATGGCTAATAATGAGGTTTCCTATTGAATAAACCCCCAATTTATTGCAAACTATTTAAAAGCAATATCATACAAACAAATAATATAATTGCCTTGTACTAAAAAATCACCTAATTGACAGTAGAGCAATTTGATTGGATATAACGATTCAATGTGTCACGTGGTTTTGAAGCCATTAGAATTTGAATGTAAACAAACCGGGTCAGCTGCTCCAGTATGGAACAACATCGTACATTCAGTGACTGGGAAACAATTATGAGTAACCAAGCTTGACAAAACACAGTAATAAAAAAACAAAACTAAGTCTACAGAAAAAATAAAATAAAAAATGGCCTTAAGTGCACGACTTACCACCATTGCGGGATATTAATTTTGATGGAATATGCAATTTTAAAGAAGAAAACATACGATATTCGAATATACTAAAAAAAATGGCGATTAGTACAGAGTAAATTTCATACTGATCAATGCAAAGTTCGGCTAATGTTTTTTGGCTTGATTCGACTCGAAAATACTCTGACATATGTATTGGTAATATGCCGGATGTCATATTTCATAGTATCGTGTATCTAATTGTGCAGTGTGGTCTGCGTAAATGTGACCTTTGCCAAGGACAGAACTCTGCATCCGAGATAAGATACGTAAGAGATTGACAAAATATTTCATGTTATCATGTGATATACGATTTGTTTACTGTCTCTACAAAGCCATCAATTCAGAGATCAAATGTGCTGTATTCATCTCACTAAACCCACTAAACCATAAAGTACAAAACCACAACGACTCAACAGTTTCTTTTTTTTTTTTTTTTTTTTTGTATATCAAAAGACGATATGTAGATTATTTCATGCAAAGTGTATGTAACAATATAGCACCTAACCTCAAAGACTATAAGTCTAAATGAGCACGTGTATATTAACTTTTTGTTTTGGTGAATATAAACCCATTTCTTCCCAATAGATGCTTTCATTTCTCTTTTCATATATCTATAATAATTCTAGTTTTTTATCTTTTAGTATATTAATTTTTTTGACAGAGAGGTCATTATTGCTATGATAAAAACTATCTATCTCTTTTATAATCAGTCAACAACAGGTACATGTAGATGAAACCACATGCATAACATATGCAAGTTTGAAATATGAAATTCAAAATCCCGAAAACCTCTTGTTGGTAGTTGTTTTGTTGACAATCAGATCACATCTTAACAATATACGAACAAAACAAATAAAAAAGACCTAGACAGGTGGTCACACAAACAAGCACAATAATTATATCAATAAGGGTAATGAATTGCAAAATGAAACACGATTAAAAAGAGAATAACAATGTAAAGAGAAAAGACTCTTAAGAATAAAGCTTTTGGTTGAAAACATTCCCATCAAATCCACGAGAAATAACTGATCCAAAGAGAAAAAACAACCTGCTTTACAATCGACAGTCACTTTATTGTACTTAGGTTAAGTGTTCATGCGTTTCAACATATGTTTTATTACTTAATAGCACCAAATATCCCTTCCAGATTTTAAAGAATTTGCAGTACTCATGTACAACGTTAGTTTATATATATATATATATATATATATATATATATATATATATATATATATATAAAATAATGGATCCATGTCTGTGTACAATGTAGTATGTGTCTCTTACGGTTTGTTTCTGTCTAAAATCGACATATTAAAGATAGTACAAAATTAGGCAAACCACATTTCCATTGTGTTGTAAACACACGATTGCCCAAAACAATGTTATGCATACATATGATATATTGAGACATAGATCGATCACGAAAGAGATTTGAATGTCTTACCTGACTTTCCGACACCCTGGATTCCTAGAATAAGAATATTAATATCTTTATGACTGTGTTTTTGAAGTTTTTCCTCAGTTGCAGGTTTTGGATCTTTAAGGAACGGCATATCAGAAATTGATATTTAAATAATTCCTTTGCTTTGTGAATATAAACACTATAAACTTGCGTTACTCTACACCACAAATTGAAAAAAAGCACTCTGAACGTAAAGATTAAATTGCGCCAGGAATCGTGTTCTGCTAACTAGTTTCAATTAGTAACTAGCTTTATCTTGTTCAATTAATTTCCTTGCTGTACCAATAGAACGGCTAATGTACCTTACTATAACAGTAACAGAATTATACGATATTAGAGGAACAGAAAGGTTAAACACTGTGTTATTCACGTGCTTACATAACACAGACGTATTACTTATACTTTAAACGTTTTGCTGAACGTCAAGATGTCTAATTAGACAACTGTTTTGTCAACGAAGGAAAGGTATAAAACGTTTATGTATTATCATCTCCTCTTGTTACTTACTGTATACTGATCAAATTTAATCAAGTCAATTACAAAACTAATATATATATATATATATATATATATATATATATAGTAAAAAATCACTGAATTGTCCTTTTCGCACTCTTTTCCTATTGTATTCAATAATTATCAATAAAAGAATTAATCAAAAGTAAAGTTATTATATTCTGTTTGAAATTTATTCATTCTAATTACTGATACATTTGAAGTAAACAGTTTCTTTTCTTAAATATCCCTGTAAACTACGAATCAACCTTTGCTCTCGTCTTTAGATGAACTGTTAGTTGTTTACTGCTTTTTGAAGAAATATTTATACGAACACCATTGAAATAATCCCAACTTCCTCTTGTATCTTTGTTGCTTACCTTTAGCTCTTCAGCAGTTTTGGTTCTTATACATCTTTGGCTTGCACTCATTTGACTTTAAATCCAGAAAGCGCTACGGACCCATGAAATTTATAAACTGTTGTTTTTAATTTTTTAGATAAACGCTATAACATCTTATTTATTCGTTTCACATATTAATCACTTTCATCAATTTATAATTTTCTCAAGTTGTGCAAGCTTTATTTGTATAATATTCGTGTTGTATTTTGAGGTTTAAAGATGTAGTAGTACACAATGACTATATACCAACAGTCATTTCATGCACAATATACGAATCTCGAGCATATACAATCTAGAATAACTATTGCTTTTGATGAGTTTTCAGTGTCAGTTATGGATTTGACGGTCGCAAATACAGTTTTACTAACGACGCGGAGCGCAGTCAGTAATTTGTATATTTCCGACCTTCAAATCCGTTTGACCGTTTCAACATTTTAAATACAATACAGTTATTCCTATTCTACAGCAATACTCGTAAAATGCTCAGAATAACACACTTGCAATAGCCCAGAAACGTAGAGTGCATTTGTGCAACCTTGTTGCGTCAACCGTTGAAATAATGGCAGACGTTTCCCAATAGTTTATATTGAATTCGAATTTGAAATAGGGTAATTTCTATGATCTATGGTGACGCTTCGTTAAAAGGGTACGAAGCGCAAAAAAAACTAAACCATGTCTATGTCAAATGTATGCGTAAGGTTTGCAAATTTCTAAGAATGTATATTGTTGCACACATTTTAATATACAATTTATATATTTATGTCAAAAAGCGATGTAACTGCACTTAAATTCATTATATTTATAATAGATTCATTGCGTCAACCTTTATGTTCATTTCAATCTTTTGTTTGTCACTTTAATGTCAATTGTTTTGATATACCATGTATATGCATAAATCGTTAATATACAATGTATTAATATGTATGTTAAGAAAGCGATTGAAGATGCACTAAATGAATTTCACTTGTATATTGGAATAACGTTAATGCACTTCAGATTTTAATCGTATTTATATCATAACTTGACATGTGAATTTCTTTTTTTCTCTTTAAATTTTAAATATTTGTCTACATACGTTTTGCTCTTCAACATCTAATGTATATTTTGCATTTTATTTATTTTCTTTCGATTGCCACTGATTAGTATAATGTAGACTAATCGTGACATCTCCTAAACAAATATCAGCAGTTTTCTATAATTTGTAGATGAAAATACACAATCAGTTTATTTTACATTAATTCGTCAAATTGTAACAAAAACACTTGTTCTTCAAATTTATGAATGGCAGGTGATTAGCTTAATCATGTACGATCAATTCGCTTGCTATACATATTGGATGACTGATGTGTCTAATTATATCAGCAACAGTATTATATACGATTAAAGAAGTAAACAAAGGTTAAATGTTGTATATAATTCACGCAATTACGTTACAAAAACGTATTACTTGTACTATAAACGTTTGTTGAATGTCAAAGTTACTATCATTTCAAATCAAATGATCGTTTCCTTACGCAATAAAAGAAACAATAGTTTTATGTTTTATTTCCACCTGTTAAATATTGTAACATGAAACGGAATAACGTTTGATCAGATCTATTCGATCTCACAATATCAGAGAAAATTTGTGTACATTAATCTAAATAACAAATTACACAAAAGTAATTATTTAATGTTTGAAAATTTAACAAACTTCATTTATTTGGAGCATATTGTTTTTCACAAAAAAGAAAAAAAAATATTCCATGACTGTAAGTAGAAATAAACATAGCCAAAAAACAATAGACGATTAGTGATACAATAAAAAAAAAAGGCGATGATCTAATTCTCATTTATTCGAAGTAATTAGCATTATCAAGTACTACTTGTACAATCAAACGCCCTGCAGTCACCTATTGGCAAATTAAGCCATTAACATTGATAAAAACATGTGCAAAATCACTTACAGACATCACCTATAACTATATATATATATATATATATATATATATATAAGTAGAATATGTTGATAATAAGTATATGAGAAGAATACGTCAACATCTCAGTTATTCACCCGTTAACAAGGTACATGACTTTCAGTTCGTCTTTTTTTTTTCTATAACTTACCTGACTAATCCAGTCGTTATATTTTGACTCACTATCCATCGCCACATTAATCTTTTGAGGACACTGACCGATAATTCGAGTTATCTTTTTACTGAACAGTTATATTCACAGTTTTTGTGAATATACAAAAGAAAAACCGTTTAATGATTTCGTTGTATGTCTTCCTCCATTCAAGGTTTTGTATATATATATATTGTGCAATTTCTGTATGTTAATGCATCCACTGTGATGTTTATGCGATATTCAAAAGACTTAATATGGCAAAGGAGGAGATATGTTAAGAGCCATTATTTGGCTCCTGAAATTGCATAGAAAGTAGTCTTATGTGCTGTTCCTTTGTATTTTGTGTATTTTGTGATGTGCGTATACTGATTTAGTGTCATGGATGGATACCCCACATCCTTTGTTTTCTGTTATGCAAGCCTTTCATGAAAATACTAATTTTATTGAGAAACGAAGCAGTTGCTTCATTCTGGAAATTTTTGTGATGTAACAAAGACGTCTTTAACATGTTGAAATTGATGTATTTGACCAACAATAGCAATTTCACGCTTAATTTGTATTTAAAATATTTTTTTATATGAGCAAGAGCATTGCTCTAAAAGATATATACACACACTAACATCTTTGTAAAATAATTTTGTAGCAAAATGGCTTTTGTTGGTAAAGCTCCTGAAGTGCTCATTATTAAACTAAGGTGATGTGGTATGATTGCCAATGATACAACTCTCCACCAGAGACCAAATCAATAAGAAGACAGGCGAAAGATACCAAACAGCATTCAAATGCATGAGTCGAATATAAACTGACACCGCAATGGCAAAAACTTAAAAAAGTATTAAAGTCCAACAACAGTATACAAAACACAACATAGAAAACTATCGACCGAGCAATAAGAACCCAACCAAAAAACCGAAGGTGACCTCATGTGCTCCGGAAGGGTAAGCAGATCCTGCTAAACATGTGGCACCCGTCGTGTTGCTCATGTAAGTACTAACACAATCTAATTCGGTAGGTCACATTCGAGGAAGAGAGGATGGAGTCGTGGTTACGACAATTGGGAAATATCCCCCGTCAAAGGAGTGAACAACTATAGTAACCATACGGCCATCACCAATAAGCAAACCAATACCACATAGCAAGCAAAAACAGTCCCAAAAATGATAAATGTAAAACAATTGACACGAGAAATTTAAATTTCTGATTTCTGTTGAAAACAATAAACGAAAAACAAATATGAAATACAGCAACAAACAACATTTGGACAAGCACATACAAAATATGGTGGGGTTAAACATATTTGCGGGCGCCCATCTCTCCCCCTAACCTGGGACAGTGGTGTAACAGCTCAACATCAAAACAAAAAATAAAAATCAGTTGGAAAGGGCTAACTCATCAGATCAACACAAAGCACAGAAGACACAAAGTATAGATCTGACAATACTAGCAGTTACTGAAAGCTAGTAGCCAATAACAACTAGTAGAAAATAATGTATCTACGCTGAATAATTGAATTTAGTTTTATTTGAGCGTCACTTAATAGTCTTTGTAGACGAAAAGCGTGTCTGACGTACAAAATATTAGCTAATTAAAGTATATTAGAAGCTATTGTTTTGCATTCCAAGTTTCTAGATTAGTGTTCGACATTCAAACTTTAAGTTATTCGGAAATATTATTGCAAGGAGTAGAAGTTTGCTTATTGTTTTTTTTTTTTTTTTTTTTGATAAAAGAAAGGCAAAAGATACCAAAGGGACATTCAAAGTCATAAGTCGAAAATAAACTAGCAACGCCATGGCAAAAAAAATAAGTTTTTCTATACAGTATTTCTTCTATATGAATTGTAAAACCAATAACAATACTTGAAAGAAAACGAAAGATTATTTGAAGTTGTTTCTCGGTTAATTTGCACAGCCAACGTCTGTCATAGAACATCTTTCTGAAATAATACGTACAAAGCCAACGAATTTCTAATTTTTCTACTCTTTGATGTATTTCTTTTAATGTGTATAGTCTGAGGTAAATGACACAAGGAATCGCGAAATGACACAAGGAATCTTGCAATTGATCGTTGAGTTAATAAATAATAAAACAAAAAATCGTCTTTATAAAAAGTGAAATAACAAAAAACCGAACTCCAAGGAAAATTCAAATCGGAAAGTCCCTTATCAAATGGCAAATTCAAAATATCAAACACATCAAACGAATGGAAAATAACTGTCATATTCCTGACTTGGTACAAGTCTAAAACTAAATAAATAAAATTCAAAATTATCAACTGGTTTACAAAATATGACTTTCAGATAATTTTAAGAATAAAGTTGTGTACAAAATTTTCCAAAAATCTGTGACATCGTCAATTGATAGTTCCTTGACTTTGATATAACTATTATGAATGTGTTCATTCCTTTCGAAAAAAAAATTGTCTGTGACCATTTCAATTTGAAAAAAAGGAGTAAAAACAGTACCCAGATGAAAGAGCAATTATATAGATTATTGTTTTCTTAATGCATATTCTATCCATTCTGAAAGAGGGTCGGAATAAAATGTCGTTTATTAATTTGCATGTATAAACATTCACAAATTTTTTTTTTTTTTTTTTTTTTTGCATTATTGCGTTTCAAATCAAGAATAACTTTCAAAACACTCCCGAAACCCAGAAGTATCACACTTTAATTATGATATTCACATGCTATGTTAACGTTATGTTGAATATGTTTTTCTATACAGTATTTCTTCTGTATGAATTGTAAAACCAAAAATAATACTTGAAAGAAAACGAAAGATTATTTGAAGTTGTTTCTCGTTTAATTGCGCAGCCAACGTCTGTCATAAAACATCTTTCTTAAAGAATACGTACACAGCCAATGAATTTCTATTTTTTCCTACTCTTTGATTTAATTCTTTTAGTGTGTGAAGTCTGAGGTAACTGAACAAGAAATCGCGAAATGATACAAGAAATCTTGGAACAGATCGTTGTGGTAATAAGTAATAAAACAAAAAATCGTCTTTATAAAAACACTTTTAGTATAACCACAAATAATTTGACCTCAAGTGTTTAAAACATAAATGTACACATGTTACTTAATCAAATACTGTTTAGTAGAAAAAACGTTAAATGACTCCGAAACATTTGTCGCGCACTTAATTAAAAATTGTTCGTTTTTTTTTTTTTTTCAAGGTCAAAATACAATAAATGGATGATATCACATATACCTGTAACAAATTTTGCATACAACTTCGGCATTTTAAAGATAAACTAAAAATAAATAGATAAAATATAAATGTATCAACTGAATTACAAAATATGACTTAAAGATAACTTTGCGAATTGATAAAGTTGTATGCAAAATTTTCAAAAAATCTGTGAAATCGTCGATTGTTTCTTGACTTTGATGTAACTATTTTGAATTTGTTCATTCCTTTCAAAATAATCTGTTTTTAAATTTCTGTCAGCATTTCAATTTGAAAAACTTTTGCATAGATAGTGCACAATCATTCATCACTCTGTTCTGTTTTGTGACATAGCTTAACATTTCTAATAGAAGCAATTAGTCACTGTGTGATGTCTGCAATCCATGCATTTTTAACCAGGGAGTTCATAAACAATCTGTCTCCTATTTGCGTTCTAGCAATAACTAACATACTTGATGTGCTGATATGTACTTAACGCTCAAGGATAGCTAATTAGTGTAACACATTAACTACTTACAGGTCACGTTCATTAAATAAGGGTAAATTAATGCGACAGTTTTTTTTTACCGATGTTTGTATCTCGTAAATCAAGTAGGAAAAGACAAATCAAGGTAACAAGAAGAAACCGACGGAATCACAAGAACCTTAAAAGGAGTGTGATCGGGTGTATCGACATGTTAAGCGTCTCCCTCGATGTATGCACCATCCGCCATGCGAATTCACATTCAGTAAAAATGTCACAATCTGGAATAGGACGCAATGGTAAAATTACAGATCAGATGAAATTACTGGTATCTATAGATCAACGACCTCGAAAACATGTCACTAGTGGGTCAAGACATCGACACATCGTATCGATCAACCAAATCGTGATGGTAACCGTAAACGATATTTGACTATATATAGCTAGTTACGGCCTTTTTGTATAGTATTTGAGAAAAAATTGCTACAGGGACAGACAGTCTGTAAAAAAATGCTTGAATGTTTGATTCAACTCGTTAATATGGGATAATGATAATGTAATATTCATCATAAAACGTTATCTTTTGCTCATAATTATTTTTTGCACTTCAGTGTTAATAACGAAGTTATCCAAATTCTCTTATGACCAA